>OX352774.1:125073497-125673497 GCA_947095535.1 Poecilobothrus nobilitatus | reverse complement strand
TTTTTGCTTTTTGTTTTTTTCTCTAAAAACATAAAAAAAATTTTAAAATATAGTTTGCATGGTAGGAAATAGAAATTTCACAATATAATTGAATATAAACGTCAAAACTTCAGTGGGGAGTTTGGTGCAGTGGTAGAGTGGAGGCTTCTTAAACTTTAGAAGTCTTTAGTTCGCAAGTTCGATTCTATCCTTTTTTTTTTTTTTTTTTTTTTATTTCTAATATTTTATATGAAATAAATTCTTACATATCATAATATTTAATCTGTAAATGACAGACATTTAAAACCATTTTACTCAATGATTTACCAACCAACTTTCATTTTTTTCTTTTTAAATGATAAATATTCAGTATAGCCATCTTACAAAATTAATATTTTTCCAAAATTTTCTGATTTTCATTAATAATTTTCAATTTTTATAAAAAACCCATGTAAAGTATATACATATGTATCATATAATATGTATAATCTATACCTATAATATACATATTCAAAAACGACGCTCTTTTATTCCGTTGAATTTTAAATTTTGTTTTGTTGTTTTTGCTTTTTGTTTTTTTCTCTAAAAACATAAAAAAAATTTTAAAATATAGTTTGCATGGTAGGAAATAGAAATTTCACAATATAATTGAATATAAACGTCAAAACTTCAGTGGGGAGTTTGGTGCAGTGGTAGAGTGGCGGCTTCTTAAACTTTAGAAGTCTTTAGTTCGCAAGTTCGATTCTATCCTATTTTTTTTGTTTTTTTTTTATTTCTAATATTTTATATGAAATAAATTCTTACATATCATAATATTTAATCTGTAAATGACAGACATTTAAAACCATTTTACTCAATGATTTACCAACCAACTTTCATTTTTTTCTTTTTAAATGATAAATATTCAGTATAGCCATCTTACAAAATTAATATTTTTCCAAAATTTTCTGATTTTCATTAATAATTTTCAATTTTTATAAAAAACCCATGTAAAGTATATACATATGTATCATATAATATGTATAATCTATACCTATAATATAAATATTCAAAAACGACGCTCTTTTATTCCGTTGAATTTTAAATTTTGTTTTGTTGTTTTTGCTTTTTGTTTTTTTCTCTAAAAACATAAAAAAAATTTTAAAATATAGTTTGCATGGCAGGAAATAGAAATTTCACAATATAATTGAATATAAACGTCAAAACTTCAGTGGGGAGTTTGGTGCAGTGGTAGAGTGGCGGCTTCTTAAACTTTAGAAGTCTTTAGTTCGCAAGTTCGATTCTATCCTATTTTTTTTTTTTTTTTTATTTCTAATATTTTATATGAAATAAATTCTTACATATCATAATATTTAATCTGTAAATGACAGACATTTAAAACCATTTTACTCAATGATTTACCAACCAACTTTCATTTTTTTCTTTTTAAATGATAAATATTCAGTATAGCCATCTTACAAAATTAATATTTTTCCAAAATTTTCTGATTTTCATTAATAATTTTCAATTTTTATAAAAAACCCATGTAAAGTATATACATATGTATCATATAATATGTATAATCTATACCTATAATATACATATTCAAAAACGACGCTCTTTTATTCCGTTGAATTTTAAATTTTGTTTTGTTGTTTTTGCTTTTTGTTTTTTTCTCTAAAAACATAAAAAAAATTTTAAAATATAGTTTGCATGGTAGGAAATAGAAATTTCACAATATAATTGAATATAAACGTCAAAACTTAAGTGGGGAGTTTGGTGCAGTGGTAGAGTGGCGGCTTCTTAAAATTTAGAAGTCTTTAGTTCGCAAGTTCGATTTTATCCTATTTTTTTTTTTTTTTTTATTTCTAATATTTTATATGAAATAAATTCTTACATATCATAATATTTAATCTGTAAATGACAGACATTTAAAACCATTTTACTCAATGATTTACCAACCAACTTTCATTTTTTTCTTTTTAAATGATAAATATTCAGTATAGCCATCTTACAAAATTAATATTTTTCCAAAATTTTCTGATTTTCATTAATAATTTTAAATTTTTATAAAAAACCCATGTAAAGTATATACATATGTATCATATAATATGTTTAATCTATACCTATAATATACATATTCAAAAACGACGCTCTTTTATTCCGTTGAATTTTAAATTTTGTTTTGTTGTTTTTGCTTTTTGTTTTTTTCTCTAAAAACATAAAAAAAATTTTAAAATATAGTTTGTATGGTAGGAAATAGAAATTTCACAATATAATTGAATATAAACGTCAAAACTTCAGTGGGGAGTTTGGTGCAGTGGTAGAGTGGCGGCTTCTTAAACTTTAGAAGTCTTTAGTTCGCAAGTTCGATTCTATCCTATTTTTTTTTTTTTTTTTATTTCTAATATTTTATATGAAATAAATTCTTACATATCATAATATTTAATCTGTAAATGACAGACATTTAAAACCATTTTACTCAATGATTTACCAACCAACTTTCATTTTTTTCTTTTTAAATGATAAATATTCAGTATAGCCATCTTACAAAATTAATATTTTTCCAAAATTTTCTGATTTTCATTAATAATTATCAATTTTTATAAAAAACCCATGTAAAGTATATACATATGTATCATATAATATGTATAATCTATACCTATAATATACATATTCAAAAACGACGCTCTTTTATTCCGTTGAATTTTAAATTTTGTTTTGTTGTTTTTACTTTTTGTTTTTTTCTCTAAAAACATAAAAAAAATTTTAAAATATAGTTTGCATGGTAGGAAATAGAAATTTCACAATATAATTGAATATAAACGTCAAAACTTCAGTAGGGAGTTTGGTGCAGTGGTAGAGTGGAGGCTTCTTAAACTTTAGAAGTCTTTAGTTCGCAAGTTCGATTCTATCCTATTTTTTTTTTTTTTTTTTATTTCTAATATTTTATATGAAATAAATTCTTACATATCATAATATTTAATCTGTAAATGACAGACATTTAAAACCATTTTACTCAATGATTTACCAACCAACTTTCATTTTTTTCTTTTTAAATGATAAATATTCAGTATAGCCATCTTACAAAATTAATATTTTTCCAAAATTTTCTGATTTTCATTAATAATTTTCAATTTTTATAAAAAACCCATGTAAAGTATATACATATGTATCATATAATATGTATAATCTATACCTATAATATACATATTCAAAAACGACGCTCTTTTATTCCGTTGAATTTTAAATTTTGTTTTGTTGTTTTTGCTTTTTGTTTTTTTCTCTAAAAACATAAAAAAAATTTTAAAATATAGTTTGGATGGTAGGAAATAGAAATTTCACAATATAATTGAATATAAACGTCAAAACTTAAGTGGGGAGTTTGGTGCAGTGGTAGAGTGGCGGCTTCTTAAAATTTAGAAGTCTTTAGTTCGCAAGTTCGATTTTATCCTATTTTTTTTTTTTTTTTTATTTCTAATATTTTATATGAAATAAATTCTTACATATCATAATATTTAATCTGTAAATGACAGACATTTAAAACCATTTTACTCAATGATTTACCAACCAACTTTCATTTTTTTCTTTTTAAATGATAAATATTCAGTATAGCCATCTTACAAAATTAATATTTTTCCAAAATTTTCTGATTTTCATTAATAATTTTAAATTTTTATAAAAAACCCATGTAAAGTATATACATATGTATCATATAATATGTTTAATCTATACCTATAATATACATATTCAAAAACGACGCTCTTTTATTCCGTTGAATTTTAAATTTTGTTTTGTTGTTTTTGCTTTTTGTTTTTTTCTCTAAAAACATAAAAAAAATTTTAAAATATAGTTTGTATGGTAGGAAATAGAAATTTCACAATATAATTGAATATAAACGTCAAAACTTCAGTGGGGAGTTTGGTGCAGTGGTAGAGTGGCGGCTTCTTAAACTTTAGAAGTCTTTAGTTCGCAAGTTCGATTCTATCCTATTTTTTTTTTTTTTTTTATTTCTAATATTTTATATGAAATAAATTCTTACATATCATAATATTTAATCTGTAAATGACAGACATTTAAAACCATTTTACTCAATGATTTACCAACCAACTTTCATTTTTTTCTTTTTAAATGATAAATATTCAGTATATCCATCTTACAAAATTAATATTTTTCCAAAATTTTCTGATTTTCATTAATAATTATCAATTTTTATAAAAAACCCATGTAAAGTATATACATATGTATCATATAATATGTATAATCTATACCTATAATATACATATTCAAAAACGACGCTCTTTTATTCCGTTGAATTTTAAATTTTGTTTTGTTGTTTTTGCTTTTTGTTTTTTTCTCTAAAAACATAAAAAAAATTTTAAAATATAGTTTGCATGGTAGGAAATAGAAATTTCACAATATAATTGAATATAAACGTCAAAACTTCAGTGGGGAGTTTGGTGCAGTGGTAGAGTGGAGGCTTCTTAAACTTTAGAAGTCTTTAGTTCGCAAGTTCGATTTTATCCTATTTTTTTTTTTTTTTTTTTTTCTAATATTTTATATGAAATAAATTCTTACATATCATAATATTTAATCTGTAAATGACAGACATTTAAAACCATTTTACTCAATGATTTACCAACCAACTTTCATTTTTTTCTTTTTAAATGATAAATATTCAGTATAGCCATCTTACAAAATTAATATTTTTCCAAAATTTTCTGATTTTCATTAATAATTTTCAATTTTTATAAAAAACCCATGTAAAGTATATACATATGTATCATATAATATGTATAATCTATACCTATAATATACATATTCAAAAACGACGCTCTTTTATTCCGTTGAATTTTAAATTTTGTTTTGTTGTTTTTGCTTTTGGTTTTTTTCTCTAAAAACATAAAAAAAATTTTAAAATATAGTTTGCATGGTAGGAAATAGAAATTTCACAATATAATTGAATATAAACGTCAAAACTTCAGTGGGGAGTTTGGTGCAGTGGTAGAGTGGCGCCTTCTTAAACTTTAGAAGTCTTTAGTTCGCAAGTTCGATTCTATCCTATTTTTTTTTTTTTTTTTTTATTTCTAATATTTTATATGAAATAAATTCTTACATATCATAATATTTAATCTGTAAATGACAGACATTTAAAACCATTTTACTCAATGATTTACCAACCAACTTTCATTTTTTTCTTTTTAAATAATAAATATTCAGTATAGCCATCTTACAAAATTAATATTTTTCCAAAATTTTCTGATTTTCATTAATAATTTTCAATTTTTATAAAAAACCCATGTAAAGTATATACATATGTATCATATAGTATGTATAATCTATACCTATAATATACATATTCAAAAACGACGCTCTTTTATTCCGTTGAATTTTAAATTTTGTTTTGTTGTTTCTGCTTTTTGTTTTGTTTTCTAAAAACATAAAAAAAATTTTAAAATATAGTTTGCATGGTGGGAAATAGAAATTTCACAATATAATTGAATATAAACGTCAAAACTTCAGTGGGGAGTTTGGTGCAGTGGTAGAGTGGCGGCTTCTTAAACTTTAGAAGTCTTTAGTTCGCAAGTTCGATTCTATCCTATTTTTTTTTTTTTTTTTATTTCTAATATTTTATATGAAATAAATTCTTACATATCATAATATTTAATCTGTAAATGACAGACATTTAAAACCATTTTACTCAATGATTTACCAACCAACTTTCATTTTTTTCTTTTTAAATGATAAATATTCAGTATAGCCATCTTACAAAATTAATATTTTTCCAAAATTTTCTGATTTTCATTAATAATTTTCAATTTTTATAAAAAACCCATGTAAAGTATATACATATGTATCATATAATATGTATAATCTATACCTATAATATACATATTCAAAAACGACGCTCTTTTATTCCGTTGAATTTTAAATTTTGTTTTGTTGTTTTTGCTTTTTGTTTTTTTCTCTAAAAACATAAAAAAAATTTTAAAAGATAGTTTGGATGGTAGGAAATAGAAATTTCACAATATAATTGAATATAAACGTCAAAACTTAAGTGGGGAGTTTGGTGCAGTGGTAGAGTGGCGGCTTCTTAAAATTTAGAAGTCTTTAGTTCGCAAGTTCCATTTTATCCTATTTTTTTTTTTTTTTTTATTTCTAATATTTTATATGAAATAAATTCTTACATATCATAATATTTAATCTGTAAATGACAGACATTTAAAACCATTTTACTCAATGATTTACCAACCAACTTTCATTTTTTTCTTTTTAAATGATAAATATTCAGTATAGCCATCTTACAAAATTAATATTTTTCCAAAATTTTCTGATTTTCATTAATAATTTTAAATTTTTATAAAAAACCCATGTAAAGTATATACATATGTATCATATAATATGTTTAATCTATACCTATAATATACATATTCAAAAACGAAGCTCTTTTATTCCGTTGAATTTTAAATTTTGTTTTGTTGTTTTTGCTTTTTGTTTTTTTCTCTAAAAACATAAAAAAAATTTTAAAATATAGTTTGTATGGTAGGAAATAGAAATTTCATAATATAATTGAATATAAACGTCAAAACTTCAGTGGGGAGTTTGGTGCAGTGGTAGAGTGGCGGCTTCTTAAACTTTAGAAGTCTTTAGTTCGCAAGTTCGATTCTATCCTATTTTTTTTTTTTTTTTTATTTCTAATATTTTATATGAAATAAATTCTTACATATCATAATATTTAATCTGTAAATGACAGACATTTAAAACCATTTTACTCAATGATTTACCAACCAACTTTCATTTTTTTCTTTTTAAATGATAAATATTCAGTATAGCCATCTTACAAAATTAATATTTTTCCAAAATTTTCTGATTTTCATTAATAATTATCAATTTTTATAAAAAACCCATGTAAAGTATATACATATGTATCATATAATATGTATAATCTATACCTATAATATACATATTCAAAAACGACGCTCTTTTATTCCGTTGAATTTTAAATTTTGTTTTGTTGTTTTTGCTTTTTGTTTTTTTCTCTAAAAACATAAAAAAAATTTTAAAATATAGTTTGCATGGTAGGAAATAGAAATTTCACAATATAATTGAATATAAACGTCAAAACTTCAGTGGGGAGTTTGGTGCAGTGGTAGAGTGGAGGCTTCTTAAACTTTAGAAGTCTTTAGTTCGCAAGTTCGATTCTATCCTATTTTTTTTTTTTTTTTTTTATTTCTAATATTTTATATGAAATAAATTCTTACATATCATAATATTTAATCTGTAAATGACAGACATTTAAAACCATTTTACTCAATGATTTACCAACCAACTTTCATTTTTTTCTTTTTAAATGATAAATATTCAGTATAGCCATCTTACAAAATTAATATTTTTCCAAAATTTTCTGATTTTCATTAATAATTTTCAATTTTTATAAAAAACCCATGTAAAGTATATACATATGTATCATATAATATGTATAATCTATACCTATAATATACATATTCAAAAACGACGCTCTTTTATTCCGTTGAATTTTAAATTTTGTTTTGTTGTTTTTGCTTTTTGTTTTTTTCTCTAAAAACATAAAAAAAATTTTAAAATATAGTTTGCATGGTAGGAAATAGAAATTTCACAATATAATTGAATATAAACGTCAAAACTTCAGTGGGGAGTTTGGTGCAGTGGTAGAGTGGAGGCTTCTTAAACTTTAGAAGTCTTTAGTTCGCAAGTTCGATTCTATCCTATTTTTTTTTTTTTTTTTTTATTTCTAATATTTTATATGAAATAAATTCTTACATATCATAATATTTAATCTGTAAATGACAGACATTTAAAACCATTTTACTCAATGATTTACCAACCAACTTTCATTTTTTTCTTTTTAAATGATAAATATTCAGTATAGCCATCTTACAAAATTAATATTTTTCCAAAATTTTCTGATTTTCATTAATAATTTTCAATTTTTATAAAAAACCCATGTAAGGTATATACATATGTATCATATAATATGTATAATCTATACCTATAATATACATATTCAAAAACGACGCTCTTTTATTCCGTTGAATTTTAAATTTTGTTTTGTTGTTTTTGCTTTTTGTTTTTTTCT
Source organism: Poecilobothrus nobilitatus (assembly GCA_947095535.1). NCBI lineage: Eukaryota > Metazoa > Arthropoda > Insecta > Diptera > Dolichopodidae > Poecilobothrus > Poecilobothrus nobilitatus. Next base: position 125,665,423 of record OX352774.1, on the reverse strand, counting down.
CTAAAAACATAAAAAAAATTTTAAAATATAGTTTGCATGGTAGGAAATAAAAATTTCACAATATAATTGAATATAAACGTCAAAACTTCAGTGGGGAGTTTGGTGCAGTGGTAGAGTGGCGGCTTCTTAAACTTTAGAAGTCTTTAGTTCGCAAGTTCGATTCTATCCTATTTTTTTTGTTTTTTTTTTATTTCTAATATTTTATATGAAATAAATTCTTACATATCATAATATTTAATCTGTAAATGACAGACATTTAAAACCATTTTACTCAATGATTTACCAACCAACTTTCATTTTTTTCTTTTTAAATGATAAATATTCAGTATAGCCATCTTACAAAATTAATATTTTTCCAAAATTTTCTGATTTTCATTAATAATTTTAAATTTTTATAAAAAACCCATGTAAAGTATATACATATGTATCATATAATATGTTTAATCTATACCTATAATATACATATTCAAAAACGACGCTCTTTTATTCCGTTGAATTTTAAATTTTGTTTTGTTGTTTTTGCTTTTTGTTTTTTTCTCTAAAAACATAAAAAAAATTTTAAAATATAGTTTGTATGGTAGGAAATAGAAATTTCACAATATAATTGAATATAAACGTCAAAACTTCAGTGGGGAGTTTGGTGCAGTGGTAGAGTGGCGGCTTCTTAAACTTTAGAAGTCTTTAGTTCGCAAGTTCGATTCTATCCTATTTTTTTTTTTTTTTTTATTTCTAATATTTTATATGAAATAAATTCTTACATATCATAATATTTAATCTGTAAATGACAGACATTTAAAACCATTTTACTCAATGATTTACCAACCAACTTTCATTTTTTTCTTTTTAAATGATAAATATTCAGTATATCCATCTTACAAAATTAATATTTTTCCAAAATTTTCTGATTTTCATTAATAATTATCAATTTTTATAAAAAACCCATGTAAAGTATATACATATGTATCATATAATATGTATAATCTATACCTATAATATACATATTCAAAAACGACGCTCTTTTATTCCGTTGAATTTTAAATTTTGTTTTGTTGTTTTTGCTTTTTGTTTTTTTCTCTAAAAACATAAAAAAAATTTTAAAATATAGTTTGCATGGTAGGAAATAGAAATTTCACAATATAATTGAATATAAACGTCAAAACTTCAGTGGGGAGTTTGGTGCAGTGGTAGAGTGGAGGCTTCTTAAACTTTAGAAGTCTTTAGTTCGCAAGTTCGATTTTATCCTATTTTTTTTTTTTTTTTTTTTTCTAATATTTTATATGAAATAAATTCTTACATATCATAATATTTAATCTGTAAATGACAGACATTTAAAACCATTTTACTCAATGATTTACCAACCAACTTTCATTTTTTTCTTTTTAAATGATAAATATTCAGTATAGCCATCTTACAAAATTAATATTTTTCCAAAATTTTCTGATTTTCATTAATAATTTTCAATTTTTATAAAAAACCCATGTAAAGTATATACATATGTATCATATAATATGTATAATCTATACCTATAATATACATATTCAAAAACGACGCTCTTTTATTCCGTTGAATTTTAAATTTTGTTTTGTTGTTTTTGCTTTTGGTTTTTTTCTCTAAAAACATAAAAAAAATTTTAAAATATAGTTTGCATGGTAGGAAATAGAAATTTCACAATATAATTGAATATAAACGTCAAAACTTCAGTGGGGAGTTTGGTGCAGTGGTAGAGTGGCGCCTTCTTAAACTTTAGAAGTCTTTAGTTCGCAAGTTCGATTCTATCCTATTTTTTTTTTTTTTTTTTTATTTCTAATATTTTATATGAAATAAATTCTTACATATCATAATATTTAATCTGTAAATGACAGACATTTAAAACCATTTTACTCAATGATTTACCAACCAACTTTCATTTTTTTCTTTTTAAATAATAAATATTCAGTATAGCCATCTTACAAAATTAATATTTTTCCAAAATTTTCTGATTTTCATTAATAATTTTCAATTTTTATAAAAAACCCATGTAAAGTATATACATATGTATCATATAGTATGTATAATCTATACCTATAATATACATATTCAAAAACGACGCTCTTTTATTCCGTTGAATTTTAAATTTTGTTTTGTTGTTTCTGCTTTTTGTTTTGTTTTCTAAAAACATAAAAAAAATTTTAAAATATAGTTTGCATGGTGGGAAATAGAAATTTCACAATATAATTGAATATAAACGTCAAAACTTCAGTGGGGAGTTTGGTGCAGTGGTAGAGTGGCGGCTTCTTAAACTTTAGAAGTCTTTAGTTCGCAAGTTCGATTCTATCCTATTTTTTTTTTTTTTTTTATTTCTAATATTTTATATGAAATAAATTCTTACATATCATAATATTTAATCTGTAAATGACAGACATTTAAAACCATTTTACTCAATGATTTACCAACCAACTTTCATTTTTTTCTTTTTAAATGATAAATATTCAGTATAGCCATCTTACAAAATTAATATTTTTCCAAAATTTTCTGATTTTCATTAATAATTTTCAATTTTTATAAAAAACCCATGTAAAGTATATACATATGTATCATATAATATGTATAATCTATACCTATAATATACATATTCAAAAACGACGCTCTTTTATTCCGTTGAATTTTAAATTTTGTTTTGTTGTTTTTGCTTTTTGTTTTGTTTTCTAAAAACATAAAAAAAATTTTAAAATATAGTTTGGATGGTAGGAAATAGAAATTTCACAATATAATTGAATATAAACGTCAAAACTTAAGTGGGGAGTTTGGTGCAGTGGTAGAGTGGCGGCTTCTTAAAATTTAGAAGTCTTTAGTTCGCAAGTTCCATTTTATCCTATTTTTTTTTTTTTTTTTATTTCTAATATTTTATATGAAATAAATTCTTACATATCATAATATTTAATCTGTAAATGACAGACATTTAAAACCATTTTACTCAATGATTTACCAACCAACTTTCATTTTTTTCTTTTTAAATGATAAATATTCAGTATAGCCATCTTACAAAATTAATATTTTTCCAAAATTTTCTGATTTTCATTAATAATTTTAAATTTTTATAAAAAACCCATGTAAAGTATATACATATGTATCATATAATATGTTTAATCTATACCTATAATATACATATTCAAAAACGAAGCTCTTTTATTCCGTTGAATTTTAAATTTTGTTTTGTTGTTTTTGCTTTTTGTTTTTTTCTCTAAAAACATAAAAAAAATTTTAAAATATAGTTTGTATGGTAGGAAATAGAAATTTCACAATATAATTGAATATAAACGTCAAAACTTCAGTGGGGAGTTTGGTGCAGTGGTAGAGTGGCGGCTTCTTAAACTTTAGAAGTCTTTAGTTCGCAAGTTCGATTCTATCCTATTTTTTTTTTTTTTTTTATTTCTAATATTTTATATGAAATAAATTCTTACATATCATAATATTTAATCTGTAAATGACAGACATTTAAAACCATTTTACTCAATGATTTACCAACCAACTTTCATTTTTTTCTTTTTAAATGATAAATATTCAGTATAGCCATCTTACAAAATTAATATTTTTCCAAAATTTTCTGATTTTCATTAATAATTATCAATTTTTATAAAAAACCCATGTAAAGTATATACATATGTATCATATAATATGTATAATCTATACCTATAATATACATATTCAAAAACGACGCTCTTTTATTCCGTTGAATTTTAAATTTTGTTTTGTTGTTTTTGCTTTTTGTTTTTTTCTCTAAAAACATAAAAAAAATTTTAAAATATAGTTTGCATGGTAGGAAATAGAAATTTCACAATATAATTGAATATAAACGTCAAAACTTCAGTGGGGAGTTTGGTGCAGTGGTAGAGTGGAGGCTTCTTAAACTTTAGAAGTCTTTAGTTCGCAAGTTCGATTCTATCCTATTTTTTTTTTTTTTTTTTTATTTCTAATATTTTATATGAAATAAATTCTTACATATCATAATATTTAATCTGTAAATGACAGACATTTAAAACCATTTTACTCAATGATTTACCAACCAACTTTCATTTTTTTCTTTTTAAATGATAAATATTCAGTATAGCCATCTTACAAAATTAATATTTTTCCAAAATTTTCTGATTTTCATTAATAATTTTCAATTTTTATAAAAAACCCATGTAAAGTATATACATATGTATCATATAATATGTATAATCTATACCTATAATATACATATTCAAAAACGACGCTCTTTTATTCCGTTGAATTTTAAATTTTGTTTTGTTGTTTTTGCTTTTTGTTTTTTTCTCTAAAAACATAAAAAAAATTTTAAAATATAGTTTGCATGGTAGGAAATAGAAATTTCACAATATAATTGAATATAAACGTCAAAACTTCAGTGGGGAGTTTGGTGCAGTGGTAGAGTGGAGGCTTCTTAAACTTTAGAAGTCTTTAGTTCGCAAGTTCGATTCTTTCCTATTTTTTTTTTTTTTTTTTTATTTCTAATATTTTATATGAAATAAATTCTTACATATCATAATATTTAATCTGTAAATGACAGACATTTAAAACCATTTTACTCAATGATTTACCAACCAACTTTCATTTTTTTCTTTTTAAATGATAAATATTCAGTATAGCCATCTTACAAAATTAATATTTTTCCAAAATTTTCTGATTTTCATTAATAATTTTCAATTTTTATAAAAAACCCATGTAAAGTATATACATATGTATCATATAATATGTATAATCTATACCTATAATATACATATTCAAAAACGACGCTCTTTTATTCCGTTGAATTTTAAATTTTGTTTTGTTGTTTTTGCTTTTTGTTTTTTTCTCTAAAAACATAAAAAAAATTTTAAAATATAGTTTGCATGGTAGGAAATAAAAATTTCACAATATAATTGAATATAAACGTCAAAACTTCAGTGGGGAGTTTGGTGCAGTGGTAGAGTGGCGGCTTCTTAAACTTTAGAAGTCTTTAGTTCGCAAGTTCGATTCTATCCTATTTTTTTTGTTTTTTTTTTATTTCTAATATTTTATATGAAATAAATTCTTACATATCATAATATTTAATCTGTAAATGACAGACATTTAAAACCATTTTACTCAATGATTTACCAACCAACTTTCATTTTTTTCTTTTTAAATGATAAATATTCAGTATAGCCATCTTACAAAATTAATATTTTTCCAAAATTTTCTGATTTTCATTAATAATTTTCAATTTTTATAAAAAACCCATGTAAAGTATATACATATGTATCATATAATATGTATAATCTATACCTATAATATAAATATTCAAAAACGACGCTCTTTTATTCCGTTGAATTTTAAATTTTGTTTTGTTGTTTTTGCTTTTTGTTTTTTTCTCTAAAAACATAAAAAAAATTTTAAAATATAGTTTGCATGGCAGGAAATAGAAATTTCACAATATAATTGAATATAAACGTCAAAACTTCAGTGGGGAGTTTGGTGCAGTGGTAGAGTGGCGGCTTCTTAAACTTTAGAAGTCTTTAGTTCGCAAGTTCGATTCTATCCTATTTTTTTTTTTTTTTTTATTTCTAATATTTTATATGAAATAAATTCTTACATATCATAATATTTAATCTGTAAATGACAGACATTTAAAACCATTTTACTCAATGATTTACCAACCAACTTTCATTTTTTTCTTTTTAAATGATAAATATTCAGTATAGCCATCTTACAAAATTAATATTTTTCCAAAATTTTCTGATTTTCATTAATAATTTTCAATTTTTATAAAAAACCCATGTAAAGTATATACATATGTATCATATAATATGTATAATCTATACCTATAATATACATATTCAAAAACGACGCTCTTTTATTCCGTTGAATTTTAAATTTTGTTTTGTTGTTTTTGCTTTTTGTTTTTTTTTCTAAAAACATAAAAAAAATTTTAAAATATAGTTTGAATGGTGGGAAATAGAAATTTCACAATATAATTGAATATAAACGTCAAAACTTCAGTGGGGAGTTTGGTGCAGTGGTAGAGTGGCGGCTTCTTAAACTTTAGAAGTCTTTTGTTCGCAAGTTCGATTCTATCCTATTTTTTTTGTTTTTTTTTTATTTCTAATATTTTATATGAAATAAATTCTTACATATCATAATATTTAATCTGTAAATGACAGACATTTAAAACCATTTTACTCAATGATTTACCAACCAACTTTCATTTTTTTCTTTTTAAATGATAAATATTCAGTATAGCCATCTTACAAAATTAATATTTTTCCAAAATTTTCTGATTTTCATTAATAATTTTCAATTTTTATAAAAAACCCATGTAAAGTATATACATATGTATCATATAATATGTATAATCTATACTTATAATATACATATTCAAAAACGACGCTCTTTTATTCCGTTGAATTTTAAATTTTGTTTTGTTGTTTTTGCTTTTTTTTTTTTTTTCTAAAAACATAAAAAAAATTTTAAAATATAGTTTGAATGGTGGGAAATAGAAATTTCACAATATAATTGAATATAAACGTCAAAACTTCAGTGGGGAGTTTGGTGCAGTGGTAGAGTGGCGGCTTCTTAAACTTTAGAAGTCTTTTGTTCGCAAGTTCGATTCTATCCTATTTTTTTTGTTTTTTTTTTATTTCTAATATTTTATATGAAATAAATTCTTACATATCATAATATTTAATCTGTAAATGACAGACATTTAAAACCATTTTACTCAATGATTTACCAACCAACTTTCATTTTTTTCTTTTTAAATGATAAATATTCAGTATAGCCATCTTACAAAATTAATATTTTTCCAAAATTTTCTGATTTTCATTAATAATTTTCAATTTTTATAAAAAACCCATGTAAAGTATATACATATGTATCATATAATATGTATAATCTATACCTATAATATACATATTCAAAAACGACGCTCTTTTATTCCGTTGAATTTTAAATTTTGTTTTGTTGTTTTTGCTTTTTGTTTTTTTTTCTAAAAACATAAAAAAAATTTTAAAATATAGTTTGAATGGTGGGAAATAGAAATTTCACAATATAATTGAATATAAACGTGAAAACTTCAGTGGGGAGTTTGGTGCAGTGGTAGAGTGGCGGCTTCTTAAACTTTAGAAGTCTTTAGTTCGCAAGTTCGATTCTATCCTATTTTTTTTGTTTTTTTTTTATTTCTAATATTTTATATGAAATAAATTCTTACATATCATAATATTTAATCTGTAAATGACAGACATTTAAAACCATTTTACTCAATGATTTACCAACCAACTTTCATTTTTTTCTTTTTAAATGATAAATATTCAGTATAGCCATCTTACAAAATTAATATTTTTCCAAAATTTTCTGATTTTCATTAATAATTTTCAATTTTTATAAAAAACCCATGTAAAGTATATACATATGTATCATATAATATGTATAATCTATACCTATAATATACATATTCAAAAACGAAGCTCTTTTATTCCGTTGAATTTTAAATTTTGTTTTGTTGTTTTTGCTTTTTGTTTTTTTCTCTAAAAACATAAAAAAAATTTTAAAATATAGTTTGCATGGTAGGAAATAGAAATTTCACAATATAATTGAATATAAACGCCAAAACTTCAGTGGGGAGTTTGGTGCAGTGGAAGAGTGGCGGCTTCTTAAACTTTGGAAGTCTTTAGTTCGCAAGTTCGATTCTATCCTATTTTTTTTTTTTTTTTTTATTTCTAATATTTTATATGAAATAAATTCTTACATAACATAATATTTAATCTGTAAATGACAGACATTTAAAACCATTTTACTCAATGATTTACCAACCAACTTTCATTTTTTTCTTTTTAAATGATAAATATTCAGTATAGCCATCTTACAAAATTAATATTTTTCCAAAATTTTCTGATTTTCATTAATAATTTTCAATTTTTATAAAAAACCCATGTAAAGTATATACATATGTATCATATAATATGTATAATCTATACCTATAATATACATATTCAAAAACGACGCTCTTTTATTCCGTTGAATTTTAAATTTTGTTTTGTTGTTTTTGCTTTTTGTTTTTTTTTCTAAAAACATAAAAAAAATCTTAAAATATAGTTTGAATGGTGGGAAATAGAAATTTCACAATATAATTGAATATAAACGTCAAAACTTCAGTGGGGAGTTTGGTGCAGTGGTAGAGTGGCGGCTTCTTAAACTTTAGAAGTCTTTTGTTCGCAAGTTCGATTCTATCCTATTTTTTTTGTTTTTTTTTTATTTCTAATATTTTATATGAAATAAATTCTTACATATCATAATATTTAATCTGTAAATGACAGACATTTAAAACCATTTTACTCAATGATTTACCAACCAACTTTCATTTTTTTCTTTTTAAATGATAAATATTCAGTATAGCCATCTTACAAAATTAATATTTTTCCAAAATTTTCTGATTTTCATTAATAATTTTCAATTTTTATAAAAAACCCATGTAAAGTATATACATATGTATCATATAATATGTATAATCTATACCTATAATATACATATTCAAAAACGACGCTCTTTTATTCCGTTGAATTTTAAATTTTGTTTTGTTGTTTTTGCTTTTTGTTTTGTTTTCTAAAAACATAAAAAAAATTTTAAAATATAGTTTGCATGGTGGGAAATAGAAATTTCACAATATAATTGAATATAAACGTTAAAACCTCGGTGGGGAGTTTGGTGCAGTGGTAGAGTGGCGGCTTCTTAAACTTTAGCAGTCTTTAGTTCGCAAGTTCGATTCTATCCTATTTTTTTTTTTTTTTTTTATTTCTAATATTTTATATGAAATAAATTCTTACATATCATAATATTTAATCTGTAAATGACAGACATTTAAAACCATTTTACTCAATGATTTACCAACCAACTTTCATTTTTTTCTTTTTAAATGATAAATATTCAGTATAGCCATCTTACAAAATTAATATTTTTCCAAAATTTTCTGATTTTCATTAATAATTTTCAATTTTTATAAAAAACCCATGTAAAGTATATACATATGTATCATATAATATGTATAATCTATACCTATAATATACATATTCAAAAACGAAGCTCTTTTATTCCGTTGAATTTTAAATTTTGTTTTGTTGTTTTTGCTTTTTGTTTTTTTTTCTAAAAACATAAAAAAAATTTTAAAATATAGTTTGAATGGTGGGAAATAGAAATTTCACAATATAATTGAATATAAACGTCAAAACTTCAGTGGGGAGTTTGGTGCAGTGGTAGAGTGGCGGCTTCTTAAACTTTAGAAGTCTTTAGTTCGCAAGTTCGATTCTATCCTATTTTTTTTGTTTTTTTTTTATTTCTAATATTTTATATGAAATAAATTCTTACATATCATCATAATATTTAATCTGTAAATGACAGACATTTAAAACCATTTTACTCAATGATTTACCAACCAACTTTCATTTTTTTCTTTTTAAATGATAAATATTCAGTATAGCCATCTTACAAAATTAATATTTTTCCAAAATTTTCTGATTTTCATTAATAATTTTCAATTTTTATAAAAAACCCATGTAAAGTATATACATATGTATCATATAATATGTATAATCTATACCTATAATATACATATTCAAAAACGAAGCTCTTTTATTCCTTTGAATTTTAAATTTTGTTTTGTTGTTTTTGCTTTTTGTTTTTTTCTCTAAAAACATAAAAAAAATTTTAAAATATAGTTTGCATGGTAGGAAATAGAAATTTCACAATATAATTGAATATAAACGTCAAAACTTCAGTGGGGAGTTTGGTGTAGTGGTAGAGTGCCGGCTTCCTAAACTTTAGAAGTCTTTAGTTCGCAAGTTCGATTCTATCCTATTTTTTTTTTTTTTTTTATTTCTAATATTTTATATGAAATAAATTCTTGCATATCATAATATTTAATCTGTAAATGACAGACATTTAAAACCATTTTACTCAATGATTTACCAACCAACTTTCATTTTTTTCTTTTTAAATGATAAATATTCAGTATAGCCATCTTACAAAATTAATATTTTTCCAAAATTTTCTGATTTTCATTAATAATTTTCAATTTTTATAAAAAACCCATGTAAAGTATATACATATGTATCATATAATAATATGTATAATCTATACCTATAATATACATATTCAAAAACGACGCTCTTTTATTCCGTTGAATTTTAAATTTTGTTTTGTTGTTTTTGCTTTTTGTTTTTTTCTCTAAAAATATAAAAAAAATTTTAAAATATAGTTTGCATGGTAGGAAATAGAAATTTCACAATATAATTGAATATAAACGTCAAAACTTCAGTGGGGAGTTTGGTGCAGTGGTAGAGTGGCGGCTTCTTAAACTTTAGAAGTCTTTAGTTCGCAAGTTCGATTCTATCCTATTTTTTTTTTTTTTTTTTATTTCTAATATTTTATATGAAATAAATTCTTACATATCATAATATTTAATCTGTAAATGACAGACATTTAAAACCATTTTACTCAATGATTTACCAACCAACTTTCATTTTTTTCTTTTTAAATGATAAATATTCAGTATAGCCATCTTACAAAATTAATATTTTTCCAAAATTTTCTGATTTTCATTAATAATTTTCAATTTTTATAAAAAACCCATGTAAAGTATATACATATGTATCATATAATAATATGTATAATCTATACCTATAATATACATATTCAAAAACGACGCTCTTTTATTCCGTTGAATTTTAAATTTTGTTTTGTTGTTTTTGCTTTTTGTTTTTTTTTCTAAAAACATAAAAAAAATTTTAAAATATAGTTTGCATGGTGGGAAATAGAAATTTTACAAAATAAATGAATATAAACGTCAAAACTTCAGTGGGGAGTTTGGTGCAGTGGTAGAGTGGCGGCTTCTTAAACTTTAGAAGTCTTAAGTTCGCAAGTTCGATTCTATCCTATTTTTTTTTTTTTTTTTTATTTCTAATATTTTATATGAAATAAATTCTTACATATCATAATATTTAATCTGTAAATGACAGACATTTAAAACCATTTTACTCAATGATTTACCAACCAACTTTCATTTTTTTCTTTTTAAATGATAAATATTCAGTATAGCCATCTTACAAAATTAATATTTTTCCAAAATTTTCTGATTTTCATTAATAATTTTCAATTTTTATAAAAAACCCATGTAAAGTATATACATATGTATCATATAATATGTACAATCTATACCTATAATATACATATTCAAAAACGACACTCTTTTATTCCGTTGAATTTTAAATTTTGTTTTGTTGTTTTTGCTTTTTGTTTTTTTTTCTAAAAACATAAAAAAAATTTTAAAATATAGTTTGAATGGTGGGAAATAGAAATTTCACAATATAATTGAATATAAACGTCAAAACTTCAGTGGGGAGTTTGGTGCAGTGGTAGAGTGGCGGCTTCTTAAACTTTAGAAGTCTTTAGTTCGCAAGTTCGATTCTATCCTATTTTTTTTGTTTTTTTTTTATTTCTAATATTTTATATGAAATAAATTCTTACATATCATAATATTTAATCTGTAAATGACAGACATTTAAAACCATTTTACTCAATGATTTACCAACCAACTTTCATTTTTTTCTTTTTAAATGATAAATATTCAGTATAGCCATCTTACAAAATTAATATTTTTCCAAAATTTTCTGATTTTCATTAATAATTTTCAATTTTTATAAAAAACCCATGTAAAGTATATACATATGTATCATATAATATGTACAATCTATACCTATAATATACATATTCAAAAACGACACTCTTTTATTCCGTTGAATTTTAAATTTTGTTTTGTTGTTTTTGCTTATTGTTTTTTTTTCTAAAAACATAAAAAAAATTTTAAAATATAGTTTGCATGGTAGGAAATAGAAATTTCACAATATAATTGAATATAAACGTCAAAACTTCAGTGGGGAGTTTGGTGCAGTGGTAGAGTGGCGGCTTCTTAAACTTTAGAAGTCTTTAGTTCGCAAGTTCGATTCTATCCTATTTTTTTTTTTTTTTTTTATTTCTAATATTTTATATGAAATAAATTCTTACATATCATAATATTTAATCTGTAAATGACAGACATTTAAAACCATTTTACTCAATGATTTACCAACCAACTTTCATTTTTTTCTTTTTAAATGATAAATATTCAGTATAGCCATCTTACAAAATTAATATTTTTCCAAAATTTTCTGATTTTCATTAATAATTTTCAATTTTTATAAAAAACCCATGTAAAGTATATACATATGTATCATATAATATGTATAATCTATACCTATAATATACATATTCAAAAACGAAGCTCTTTTATTCCGTTGAATTTTAAATTTTGTTTTGTTGTTTTTGCTTTTTGTTTTTTTCTCTAAAAACATAAAAAAAATTTTAAAATATAGTTTGCATGGTAGGAAATAGAAATTTCACAATATAATTGAATATAAACGTCAAAACTTCAGTGGGGAGTTTGGTGCAGTGGTAGAGTGGCGGCTTCTTAAACTTTAGAAGTCTTTAGTTCGCAAGTTCGATTCTATCCTATTTTTTTTTTTTTTTTTTATTTCTAATATTTTATATGAAATAAATTCTTACATATCATAATATTTAATCTGTAAATGACAGACATTTAAAACCATTTTACTCAATGATTTACCAACCAACTTTCATTTTTTTCTTTTTAAATGATAAATATTCAGTATAGCCATCTTACAAAATTAATATTTTTCCAAAATTTTCTGATTTTCATTAATAATTTTCAATTTTTATAAAAAACCCATGTAAAGTATATACATATGTATCATATAATATGTATAATCTATACCTATAATATACATATTCAAAAACGACGCTCTTTTATTCCGTTGAATTTTAAATTTTGTTTTGTTGTTTTTGCTTTTTGTTTTTTTTTCTAAAAACATAAAAAAAATTTTAAAATATAGTTTGAATGGTGGGAAATAGAAATTTCACAATATAATTGAATATAAACGTCAAAACTTCAGTGGGGAGTTTGGTGCAGTGGTAGAGTGGCGGCTTCTTAAACTTTAGAAGTCTTTTGTTCGCAAGTTCGATTCTATCCTATTTTTTTGTTTTTTTTTTATTTCTAATATTTTATATGAAATAAATTCTTACATATCATAATATTTAATCTGTAAATGACAGACATTTAAAACCATTTTACTCAATGATTTACCAACCAACTTTCATTTTTTTCTTTTTAAATGATAAATATTCAGTATAGCCATCTTACAAAATTAATATTTTTCCAAAATTTTCTGATTTTCATTAATAATTTTCAATTTTTATAAAAAACCCATGTAAAGTATATACATATGTATCATATAATATGTACAATCTATACCTATAATATACATATTCAAAAACGACACTCTTTTATTCCGTTGAATTTTAAATTTTGTTTTGTTGTTTTTGCTTTTTGTTTTTTTTTCTAAAAACATAAAAAAAATTTTAAAATATAGTTTGAATGGTGGGAAATAGAAATTTCACAATATAATTGAATATAAACGTCAAAACTTCAGTGGGGAGTTTGGTGCAGTGGTAGAGTGGCGGCTTCTTAAACTTTAGAAGTCTTTAGTTCGCAAGTTCGATTCTATCCTATTTTTTTTGTTTTTTTTTTATTTCTAATATTTTATATGAAATAAATTCTTACATATCATAATATTTAATCTGTAAATGACAGACATTTAAAACCATTTTACTCAATGATTTACCAACCAACTTTCATTTTTTTCTTTTTAAATGATAAATATTCAGTATAGCCATCTTACAAAATTAATATTTTTCCAAAATTTTTTGATTTTCATTAATAATTTTCAATTTTTATAAAAAACCCATGTAAAGTATATACATATGTATCATATAATATGTATAATCTATACCTATAATATACATATTCAAAAACGAAGCTCTTTTATTCCGTTGAATTTTAAATTTTGTTTTGTTGTTTTTGCTTTTTGTTTTTTTCTCTAAAAACATAAAAAAAATTTTAAAATATAGTTTGCATGGTAGGAAATAGAAATTTCACAATATAATTGAATATAAACGTCAAAACTTCAGTGGGGAGTTTGGTGCAGTGGTAGAGTGGCGGCTTCTTAAACTTTAGAAGTCTTTAGTTCGCAAGTTCGATTCTATCCTATTTTTTTTTTTTTTTTTTATTTCTAATATTTTATATGAAATAAATTCTTACATATCATAATATTTAATCTGTAAATGACAGACATTTAAAACCATTTTACTCAATGATTTACCAACCAACTTTCATTTTTTTCTTTTTAAATGATAAATATTCAGTATAGCCATCTTACAAAATTAATATTTTTCCAAAATTTTCTGATTTTCATTAATAATTTTCAATTTTTATAAAAAACCCATGTAAAGTATATACATATGTATCATATAATATGTATAATCTATACCTATAATATACATATTCAAAAACGACGTTCTTTTATTCCGTTGAATTTTAAATTTTGTTTTGTTGTTTTTGCTTTTTGTTTTTTTCTCTAAAAACATAAAAAAAATTTTAAAATATAGTTTGCATGGTAGGAAATAGAAATTTCACAATATAATTGAATATAAACGTCAAAACTTCAGTGGGGAGTTTGGTGCAGTGGTAGAGTGGCGGCTTCTTAAACTTTAGAAGTCTTTAGTTCGCAAGTTCGATTCTATCCTATTTTTTTTTTTTTTTTTTTATTTCTAATATTTTATATGAAATAAATTCTTACATATCATAATATTTAATCTGTAAATGACAGACATTTAAAACCATTTTACTCAATGATTTACCAACCAACTTTCATTTTTTTCTTTTTAAATGATAAATATTCAGTATAGCCATCTTACAAAATTAATATTTTTCCAAAATTTTCTGATTTTCATTAATAATTTTCAATTTTTATAAAAAACCCATGTAAAGTATATACATATGTATCATATAATATGTATAATCTATACCTATAATATACATATTCAAAAACGACGCTCTTTTATTCCGTTGAATTTTAAATTTTGTTTTGTTGTTTTTGCTTTTTGTTTTTTTTTCTAAAAACATAAAAAAAATTTTAAAATATAGTTTGAATGGTGGGAAATAGAAATTTCACAATATAATTGAATATAAACGTCAAAACTTCAGTGGGGAGTTTGGTTGCGTGGTAGAGTGGCGGCTTCTTAAACTTTAGAAGTCTTTTGTTCGCAAGTTCGATTCTATCCTATTTTTTTTGTTTTTTTTTTATTTCTAATATTTTATATGAAATAAATTCTTACATATCATAATATTTAATCTGTAAATGACAGACATTTAAAACCATTTTACTCAATGATTTACCAACCAACTTTCATTTTTTTCTTTTTAAATGATAAATATTCAGTATAGCCATCTTACAAAATTAATATTTTTCCAAAATTTTCTGATTTTCATTAATAATTTTCAATTTTTATAAAAAACCCATGTAAAGTATATACATATGTATCATATAATATGTATAATCTATACCTATAATATACATATTCAAAAACGACGCTCTTTTATTCCGTTGAATTTTAAATTTTGTTTTGTTGTTTTTGCTTTTTGTTTTTTGCTCTAAAAACATAAAAAAAATTTTAAAATATAGTTTGCATGGTAGGAAATAGAAATTTCACAATATAATTGAATATAAACGTCAAAACTTCAGTGGGGAGTTTGGTGCAGTGGTAGAGTGGCGGCTTCTTAAAATTTAGAAGTCTTTAGTTCGCAAGTTCGATTTAATCCTATTTTTTTTTTTTTTTTTTATTTCTAATATTTTATATGAAATAAATTCTTACATATCATAATATTTAATCTGTAAATGACAGACATTTAAAACCATTTTACTCAATGATTTACCAACCAACTTTCATTTTTTTCTTTTTAAATGATAAATATTCAGTATAGCCATCTTACAAAATTAATATTTTTCCAAAATTTTCTGATTTTCATTAATAATTTTCAATTTTTATAAAAAACCCATGTAAAGTATATACTATGTATCATATAATATGTATAATCTATACCTATAATATACATATTCAAAAACGACGCTCTTTTATTCCGTTGAATTTAAAATTTTGTTTTGTTGTTTTTGCTTTTTGTTTTTTTCTCTAAAAACATAAAAAAAATTTTAAAATATAGTTTGCATGGTAGGAAATAGAAATTTCACAATATAATTGAATATAAACGTCAAAACTTCAGTGGGGAGTTTGGTGCAGTGGTAGAGTGGCGGCTTCTTAAACCTTAGAAGTCTTTAGTTCGCAAGTTCGATTCTATCCTATTTTTTTTTTTTTTTTTTATTTCTAATATTTTATATGAAATAAATTCTTACATATCATAATATTTAATCTGTAAATGACAGACATTTAAAACCATTTTACTCAATGATTTACCAACCAACTTTCATTTTTTTCTTTTTAAATGATAAATATTCAGTATAGCCATCTTGAAAATTAATATTTTTCCAAAATTTTCTGATTTTCATTAATAATTTTCAATTTTTATAAAAAACCCATGTAAAGTATATACATATGTATCATATAATATGTATAATCTATACCTATAATATACATATTCAAAAACGACGCTCTTTTATTCCGTTGAATTTTAAATTTTGTTTTGTTGTTTTTGCTTTTTGTTTTTTTCTCTAAAAACATAAAAAAAATTTTAAAATATAGTTTGCATGGTAGGAAATAGAAATTTCACAATATAATTGAATATAAACGTCAAAACTTCAGTGGGGAGTTTGGTGCAGTGGTAGAGTGGCGGCTTCTTAAAATTTAGGAGTCTTTAGTTCGCAAGTTCGATTTAATCCTATTTTTTTTTTTTTTTTTTATTTCTAATATTTTATATGAAATAAATTCTTACATATCATAATATTTAATCTGTAAATGACAGACATTTAAAACCATTTTACTCAATGATTTACCAACCAACTTTCATTTTTTTCTTTTTAAATGATAAATATTCAGTATAGCCATCTTCAAAATTAATATTTTTCCAAAATTTTCTGATTTTCATTAATAATTATCAATTTTTATAAAAAACCCATGTAAAGTATATACATATGTATCATATAATATGTATAATCTATACCTATAATATACATATTCAAAAACGACGCTCTTTTATTCCGTTGAATTTTAAATTTTGTTTTGTTGTTTTTGCTTTTTGTTTTTTTCTCTAAAAACATAAAAAAAATGTTAAAATATAGTTTGCATGGTAGGAAATAGAAATTTCACAATATAATTGAATATAAACGCCAAAACTTCAGTGGGGAGTTTGGTGCAGTGGTAGAGTGGCGGCCTCTTAAACTTTAGAAGTGTTTAGTTCGCAAGTTCGATTCTATCCTATTTTTTTTTTTTTTTTTTATTTCTAATATTTTATATGAAATAAATTCTTACATATCATAATATTTAATCTGTAAATGACAGACATTTAAAACCATTTTACTCAACGATTTACCAATCAACTTTCATTTTTTTCTTTTTAAATGATAAATATTAAGTATAGCCATCTTCAAAATTAATATTTTTCCAAAATTTTCTGATTTTCATTAATAATTATCAATTTTTATAAAAAACCCATGTAAAGTATATACATATGTATCATATAATATGTATAATCTATACCTATAATATACATATTCAAAAACGACGCTCTTTTATTCCGTTGAATTTTAAATTTTGTTTTGTTGTTTTTGCTTTTTGTTTTTTTCTCTAAAAACATAAAAAAAATTTTAAAATATAGTTTGCATGGTAGGAAATAGAAATTTCACAATATAATTGAATATAAACGTCAAAACTTCAGTGGGGAGTTTGGTGCAGTGGTAGAGTGGCGGCTTCTTAAACTTTAGAAGTCTTTAGTTCGCAAGTTCGATTCTATCCTATTTTTTTTTTTTTTTTTTTATTTCTAATATTTTATATGAAATAAATTCTTACATATCATAATATTTAATCTGTAAATGACAGACATTTAAAACCATTTTACTCAATGATTTACCAACCAACTTTCATTTTTTTCTTTTTAAATGATAAATATTCAGTATAGCCATCTTACAAAATTAATATTTTTCCAAAATTTTCTGATTTTCATTAATAATTTTCAATTTTTATAAAAAACCCATGTAAAGTATATACATATATATCATATAATATGTATAATCTATACCTATAATATACATATTCAAAAACGACGCTCTTTTATTCCGTTGAATTTTAAATTTTGTTTTGTTGTTTTTGCTTTTTGTTTTTTTTTCTAAAAACATAAAAAAAATTTTAAAATATAGTTTGCATGGTGGGAAATAGAAATTTCACAATATAATTGAATATAAACGTCAAAACTTCAGTGGGGAGTTTGGTGCAGTGGTGGAGTGGCGGCCTCTTAAACTTTAGAAGTCTTTAGTTCGCAAGTTCGATTTAATCCTATTTTTTTTTTTTTTTTTTATTTCTAATATTTTATATGAAATAAATTCTTACATATCATAATATTTAATCTGTAAATGACAGACATTTAAAACCATTTTACTCAATGATTTACCAACCAACTTTCATTTTTTTCTTTTTAAATGATAAATATTCAGTATAGCCATCTTACAAAATTAATATTTTTCCAAAATTTTCTGATTTTCATTAATAATTTTCAATTTTTATAAAAAACCCATGTAAAGTATATACATATGTATCATATAATATGTATAATCTATACCTATAATATACATATTCAAAAACGACGCTCTTTTATTCCGTTGAATTTTAAATTTTGTTTTGTTGTTTTTGCTTTTTGTTTTTTTCTCTAAAAACATAAAAAAAATTTTAAAATATAGTTTGCATGGTAGGAAATAGAAATTTCACAATATAATTGAATATAAACGTCAAAACTTCAGTGGGGAGTTTGGTGCAGTGGTAGAGTGGCGGCTTCTTAAAATTTAGAAGTCTTTAGTTCGCAAGTTCGATTTAATCCTATTTTTTTTTTTTTTTTTTATTTCTAATATTTTATATGAAATAAATTCTTACATATCATAATATTTAATCTGTAAATGACAGACATTTAAAACCATTTTACTCAATGATTTACCAACCAACTTTCATTTTTTTCTTTTTAAATGATAAATATTCAGTATAGCCATCTTACAAAATTAATATTTTTCCAAAATTTTCTGATTTTCATTAATAATTTTCAATTTTTATAAAAAACCCATGTAAAGTATATACTATGTATCATATAATATGTATAATCTATACCTATAATATACATATTCAAAAACGACGCTCTTTTATTCCGTTGAATTTAAAATTTTGTTTTGTTGTTTTTGCTTTTTGTTTTTTTCTCTAAAAACATAAAAAAAATTTTAAAATATAGTTTGCATGGTAGGAAATAGAAATTTCACAATATAATTGAATATAAACGTCAAAACTTCAGTGGGGAGTTTGGTGCAGTGGTAGAGTGGCGGCTTCTTAAACCTTAGAAGTCTTTAGTTCGCAAGTTCGATTCTATCCTATTTTTTTTTTTTTTTTTTATTTCTAATATTTTATATGAAATAAATTCTTACATATCATAATATTTAATCTGTAAATGACAGACATTTAAAACCATTTTACTCAATGATTTACCAACCAACTTTCATTTTTTTCTTTTTAAATGATAAATATTCAGTATAGCCATCTTCAAAATTAATATTTTTCCAAAATTTTCTGATTTTCATTAATAATTTTCAATTTTTATAAAAAACCCATGTAAAGTATATACATATGTATCATATAATATGTATAATCTATACCTATAATATACATATTCAAAAACGACGCTCTTTTATTCCGTTGAATTTTAAATTTTGTTTTGTTGTTTTTGCTTTTTGTTTTTTTCTCTAAAAACATAAAAAAAATTTTAAAATATAGTTTGCATGGTAGGAAATAGAAATTTCACAATATAATTGAATATAAACGTCAAAACTTCAGTGGGGAGTTTGGTGCAGTGGTAGAGTGGCGGCTTCTTAAAATTTAGGAGTCTTTAGTTCGCAAGTTCGATTTAATCCTGTTTTTTTTTTTTTTTTTATTTCTAATATTTTATATGAAATAAATTCTTACATATCATAATATTTAATCTGTAAATGACAGACATTTAAAACCATTTTACTCAATGATTTACCAACCAACTTTCATTTTTTTCTTTTTAAATGATAAATATTCAGTATAGCCATCTTCAAAATTAATATTTTTCCAAAATTTTCTGATTTTCATTAATAATTATCAATTTTTATAATATACATATTCAAAAACGACGCTCTTTTATTCCGTTGAATTTTAAATTTTGTTTTGTTGTTTTTGCTTTTTGTTTTTTTCTCTAAAAACATAAAAAAAATTTTAAAATATAGTTTGCATGGTAGGAAATAGAAATTTCACAATATAATTGAATATAAACGCCAAAACTTCAGTGGGGAGTTTGGTGCAGTGGTAGAGTGGCGGCCTCTTAAACTTTAGAAGTCTTTAGTTCGCAAGTTCGATTCTATCCTATTTTTTTTTTTTTTTTTTATTTCTAATATTTTATATGAAATAAATTCTTACATATCATAATATTTAATCTGTAAATGACAGACATTTAAAACCATTTTACTCAACGATTTACCAACCAACTTTCATTTTTTTCTTTTTAAATGATAAATATTAAGTATAGCCATCTTCAAAATTAATATTTTTCCAAAATTTTCTGATTTTCATTAATAATTATCAATTTTTATAAAAAACCCATGTAAAGTATATACATATGTATCATATAATATGTATAATCTATACCTATAATATACATATTCAAAAACGACGCTCTTTTATTCCGTTGAATTTTAAATTTTGTTTTGTTGTTTTTGCTTTTTGTTTTTTTCTCTAAAAACATAAAAAAAATTTTAAAATATAGTTTGCATGGTAGGAAATAGAAATTTCACAATATAATTGAATATAAACGTCAAAACTTCAGTGGGGAGTTTGGTGCAGTGGTAGAGTGGCGGCTTCTTAAACTTTAGAAGTCTTTAGTTCGCAAGTTCGATTCTATCCTATTTTTTTTTTTTTTTTTTTATTTCTAATATTTTATATGAAATAAATTCTTACATATCATAATATTTAATCTGTAAATGACAGACATTTAAAACCATTTTACTCAATGATTTACCAACCAACTTTCATTTTTTTCTTTTTAAATGATAAATATTCAGTATAGCCATCTTACAAAATTAATATTTTTCCAAAATTTTCTGATTTTCATTAATAATTTTCAATTTTTATAAAAAACCCATGTAAAGTATATACATATATATCATATAATATGTATAATCTATACCTATAATATACATATTCAAAAACGACGCTCTTTTATTCCGTTGAATTTTAAATTTTGTTTTGTTGTTTTTGCTTTTTGTTTTTTTTTCTAAAAACATAAAAAAAATTTTAAAATATAGTTTGCATGGTGGGAAATAGAAATTTCACAATATAATTGAATATAAACGTCAAAACTTCAGTGGGGAGTTTGGTGCAGTGGTAGAGTGGCGGCCTCTTAAACTTTAGAAGTCTTTTGTTCGCAAGTTCGATTTAATCCTATTTTTTTTTTTTTTTTTTATTTCTAATATTTTATATGAAATAAATTCTTACATATCATAATATTTAATCTGTAAATGACAGACATTTAAAACCATTTTACTCAATGATTTACCAACCAACTTTCATTTTTTCTTTTTAAATGATAAATATTCAGTATAGCCATCTTACAAAATTAATATTTTTCCAAAATTTTCTGATTTTCATTAATAATTTTCAATTTTTATAAAAAACCCATGTAAAGTATATACATATATATCATATAATATGTATAATCTATACCTATAATATACATATTCAAAAACGACGCTCTTTTATTCCGTTGAATTTTAAATTTTGTTTTGTTGTTTTTGCTTTTTGTTTTTTTTTCTAAAAACATAAAAAAAATTTTAAAATATAGTTTGCATGGTGGGAAATAGAAATTTCACAATATAATTGAATATAAACGTCAAAACTTCAGTGGGGAGTTTGGTGCAGTGGTAGAGTGGCGGCCTCTTAAACTTTAGAAGTCTTTAGTTCGCAAGTTCGGTTCTATCCTATTTTTTTTTTTTTTTTTTATTTCTAATATTTTATATGAAATAAATTCTTACATATCATAATATTTAATCTGTAAATGACAGACATTTAAAACCATTTTACTCAATGATTTACCAACCAACTTTCATTTTTTTCTTTTTAAATGATAAATATTCAGTATAGCCATCTTACAAAATTAATATTTTTCCAAAATTTTCTGATTTTCATTAATAATTTTCAATTTTTATAAAAAACCCATGTAAAGTATATACATATGTATCATATAGTATGTATAATCTATACCTATAATATACATATTCAAAAACGACGCTCTTTTATTCCGTTGAATTTTAAATTTTGTTTTGTTGTTTTTGCTTTTTGTTTTGTTTTCTAAAAACATAAAAAAAATTTTAAAATATAGTTTGCATGGTGGGAAATAGAAATTTCACAATATAATTGAATATAAACGTCAAAACTTCAGTGGGGAGTTTGGTGCAGTGGTAGAGTGGCGGCCTCTTAAACTTTAGAAGTCTTTAGTTCGCAAGTTCGATTCTATCCTATTTTTTTTTTTTTTTTTTATTTCTAATATTTTATATGAAATAAATTCTTACATATCATAATATTTAATCTGTAAATGACAGACATTTAAAACCATTTTACTCAATGATTTACCAACCAACTTTCATTTTTTTCTTTTTAAATGATAAATATTCAGTATAGCCATCTTACAAAATTAATATTTTTCCAAAATTTTCTGATTTTCATTAATAATTTTCAATTTTTATAAAAAACCCATGTAAAGTATATACATATGTATCATATAGTATGTATAATCTATACCTATAATATACATATTCAAAAACGACGCTCTTTTATTCCGTTGAATTTTAAATTTTGTTTTGTTGTTTTTGCTTTTTGTTTTGTTTTCTAAAAACATAAAAAAAATTTTAAAATATAGTTTGCATGGTGGGAAATAGAAATTTCACAATATAATTGAATATAAACGTCAAAACTTCAGTGGGGAGTTTGGTGCAGTGGTAGAGTGGCGGCTTCTTAAACTTTAGAAGTCTTTAGTTCGCAAGTTCGATTCTATCCTATTTTTTTTTTTTTTTTTTATTTCTAATATTTTATATGAAATAAATTCTTACATATCATAATATTTAATCTGTAAATGACAGACATTTAAAACCATTTTACTCAATGATTTACCAACCAACTTTCATTTTTTTCTTTTTAAATGATAAATATTCAGTATAGCCATCTTACAAAATCAATATTTTTCTAAAATTTTCTGATTTTCATTAATAATTTT
Source organism: Poecilobothrus nobilitatus (assembly GCA_947095535.1). Taxonomy (NCBI): domain Eukaryota; kingdom Metazoa; phylum Arthropoda; class Insecta; order Diptera; family Dolichopodidae; genus Poecilobothrus; species Poecilobothrus nobilitatus. The sequence goes on along the minus strand of OX352774.1, from coordinate 125,641,998 downwards.
CAATTTTTATAAAAAACCCATGTAAAGTATATACATATGTATCATATAATATGTATAATCTATACCTATAATATACATATTCAAAAACGACGCTCTTTTATTCCGTTGAATTTTAAATTTTGTTTTGTTGTTTTTGCTTTTTGTTTTTTTCTCTAAAAACATAAAAAAAATTTTAAAATATAGTTTGCATGGTAGGAAATAGAAATTTCACAATATAATTGAATATAAACGTCAAAACTTCATTGGGGAGTTTGGTGCAGTGGTAGAGTGGCGGCTTCTTAAAATTTTAGAAGTCTTTAGTTCGCAAGTTCGATTTAATCCTATTTTTTTTTTTTTTTTTTATTTCTAATATTTTATATGAAATAAATTCTTACATATCATAATATTTAATCTGTAAATGACAGACATTTAAAACCATTTTACTCAATGATTTACCAACCAACTTTCATTTTTTTCTTTTTAAATGATAAATATTCAGTATAGCCATCTTACAAAATTAATATTTTTCCAAAATTTTCTGATTTTCATTAATAATTTTCAATTTTTATAAAAAACCCATGTAAAGTATATACATATGTATCATATAATATGTATAATCTATACCTATAATATACATATTCAAAAACGACGCTCTTTTATTCCGTTGAATTTTAAATTTTGTTTTGTTGTTTTTGCTTTTTGTTTTTTTCTCTAAAAACATAAAAAAAATTTTAAAATATAGTTTGCATGGTAGGAAATAGAAATTTCACAATATAATTGAATATAAACGTCAAAACTTCAGTGGGGAGTTTGGTGCAGTGGTAGAGTGGCGGCTTCTTAAACTTTAGAAGTCTTTAGTTCGCAAGTTCGATTCTATCCTATTTTTTTTTTTTTTTTTTTATTTCTAATATTTTATATGAAATAAATTCTTACATATCATAATATTTAATCTGTAAATGACAGACATTTAAAACCATTTTACTCAATGATTTACCAACCAACTTTCATTTTTTTCTTTTTAAATGATAAATATTCAGTATAGCCATCTTCAAAATTAATATTTTTCCAAAATTTTCTGATTTTCATTAATAATTATCAATTTTTATAAAAAACCCATGTAAAGTATATACATATGTATCATATAATATGTATAATCTATACCTATAATATACATATTCAAAAACGACGCTCTTTTATTCCGTTGAATTTTAAATTTTGTTTTGTTGTTTTTGCTTTTTGTTTTTTTTTCTAAAAACATAAAAAAAATTTTAAAATATAGTTTGCATGGTGGGAAATAGAAATTTCACAATATAATTGAATATAAACGTCAAAACTTCAGTGGGGAGTTTGGTGCAGTGGTAGAGTGGCGGCTTCTTAAACTTTAGAAGTCTTTAGTTCGCAAGTTCGATTCTATCCTATTTTTTTTTTTTTTTTTTATTTCTAATATTTTATATGAAATAAATTCTTACATATCATCATAATATTTAATCTGTAAATGACAGACATTTAAAACCATTTTAGTCAATGATTTACCAACCAACTTTCATTTTTTTCTTTTTAAATGATAAATATTCAGTATAGCCATCTTACAAAATTAATATTTTTCCAAAATTTTCTGATTTTCATTAATAATTTTCAATTTTTATAAAAAACCCATGTAAAGTATATACATATGTATCATATAATATGTATAATCTATACCTATAATATACATATTCAAAAACGACGCTCTTTTATTCCGTTGAATTTTAAATTTTGTTTTGTTGTTTTTGCTTTTTGTTTTTTTTTCTAAAAACATAAAAAAAATTTTAAAATATAGTTTGAATGGTGGGAAATAGAAATTTCACAATATAATTGAATATAAACGTCAAAACTTCAGTGGGGAGTTTGGTGCAGTGGTAGAGTGGTGGCTTCTTAAACTTTAGAAGTCTTTAGTTCGCAAGTTCGATTCTATCCTATTTTTTTTTTTTTTTTTATTTCTAATATTTTATATGAAATAAATTCTTACATATCATAATATTTAATCTGTAAATGACAGACATTTAAAACCATTTTACTCAATGATTTACCAACCAACTTTCATTTTTTTCTTTTTAAATGATAAATATTCAGTATAGCCATCTTACAAAATTAATATTTTTCCAAAATTTTCTGATTTTCATTAATAATTTTCAATTTTTATAAAAAACCCATGTAAAGTATATACATATGTATCATATAATATGTATAATCTATACCTATAATATACATATTCAAAAACGACGCTCTTTTATTCCGTTGAATTTTAAATTTTGTTTTGTTGTTTTTGCTTTTTGTTTTTTTCTCTAAAAACATAAAAAAAATTTTAAAATATAGTTTGCATGGTAGGAAATAGAAATTTCACAATATAATTGAATATAAACGTCAAAACTTCAGTGGGGAGTTTGGTGCAGTGGTAGAGTGGCGGCTTCTTAAACTTTAGAAGTCTTTAGTTCGCAATTCCGATTCTCTTCTATTTCTTTTTTTTTTCTTTATTTCTAATATTTTATACGAAATAAATTCTTACATATCATAATATTTAATCTGTAAATGACAGACATTTAAAACCATTTTACGCAATGATTTACCAACCAACTTTCATTTTTTTCTTTTTAAATGATAAATATTCAGTATAGCCATCTTACAAAATTAATATTTTTCCAAAATTTTCTGATTTTCATTAATAATTTTCCATTTTTATAAAAAACCCATGTAAAGTATATACATATGTATCATATAGTATGTATAATCTATACCTATAATATACATATTCAAAAACGACGCTCTTTTATTCCGTTGAATTTTAAATTTTGTTTTTTTTCTAAAAACATAAAAAAAATTTTAAAATATAGTTTGCATAGTGGGAAATAGAAATTTCACAATATAATTGAATATAAACGTCAAAACTTCAGTGGGGAGTTTGGTGCAGTGGTAGAGTGGCCGCTTCTTATTCTTTAGAAGTCTTAATTTTGCAAGTCCGATTCTCTTCTATTTCTTTTTTTTTTCTTTATTTCTAATATTTTAGACGAAATAAATTCTTACATATCATAATATTTAATCTGTAAATGACAGACATTTAAAACCATTTTACTCAATGATTTACCAACCAACTTTCATTTTTTTCTTTTTAAATGATAAATATTCAGTATAGCCATCTTACAAAATTAATATTTTCCCAAAATTTTCTGATTTTCATTAATAATTTTCCATTTTTATAAAAAACCCATGTAAAGTATATCATATAGTATGTATAATCTATACCTATAATATACATATTCAAGTTGAATTTTAAATTTTGTTTTTTTTCTAAAAACATAAAAAAAATTTTAAAATATAGTTTGCATAGTGGGAAATAGAAATTTCACAATATAATTGAATATAAACGTCAAAACTTCAGTGGGGAGTTTGGTGCAGTGGTAGAGTGGCCGCTTCTTATACTTTAAAAGTCTTAAGTTTGCAAGTTCGATTCTATTCTACTTTTTTTTTTTTTTTTTATTTCTAATATTTTATACGAAATAAATTCTTACATATCATAATATTTAATCTGTAAATGACAGACATTTAAAACCCTTTTACGCAATGATTTACCAACCAACTTTCATTTTTTTCTTTTTAAATGATAAATATTCAGTATAGCCATCTTACAAAATTAATATTTTTCCAAAATTTTCTGATTTTCATTAATAATTTTCCATTTTTATAAAAAACCCATGTAAAGTATATACATATGTATCATATAGTATGTATAATCTATACCTATAATATACATATTCAAAAACGACGCTCTTTTATTCCGTTGAATTTTAAATTTTGTTTTTTTTCTAAAAACATAAAAAAAATTTAAAAATATAGTTTGCATGGTGGGAAATAGAAATTTCACAATATAATTGAATATAAACGTCAAAACTTCAGTGGGGAGTTTGGTGCAGTGGTAGAGTGGCGGCTTCTTAAACTTTAGAAGTCTTTAGTTCGCAAGTTCGATTCTATCCTATTTTTTTTTTTTTTTTTTTATTTCTAATATTTTATATGAAATAAATTCTTACATATCATCATAATATTTAATCTGTAAATGACAGACATTTAAAACCATTTTAGTCAATGATTTACCAACCAACTTTCATTTTTTTCTTTTTAAATGATAAATATTCAGTATAGCCATCTTACAAAATTAATATTTTTCCAAAATTTTCTGATTTTCATTAATAATTTTCAATTTTTATAAAAAACCCATGTAAAGTATATACATATGTATCATATAATATGTATAATCTATACCTATAATATACATATTCAAAAACGACGCTCTTTTATTCCGTTGAATTTTAAATTTTGTTTTGTTGTTTTTGCTTTTTGTTTTTTTTTCTAAAAACATAAAAAAAATTTTAAAATATAGTTTGAATGGTGGGAAATAGAAATTTCACAATATAATTGAATATAAACGTCAAAACTTCAGTGGGGAGTTTGGTGCAGTGGTAGAGTGGTGGCTTCTTAAACTTTAGAAGTCTTTAGTTCGCAAGTTCGATTCTATCCTATTTTTTTTTTTTTTTTTATTTCTAATATTTTATATGAAATAAATTCTTACATATCATAATATTTAATCTGTAAATGACAGACATTTAAAACCATTTTACTCAATGATTTACCAACCAACTTTCATTTTTTTCTTTTTAAATGATAAATATTCAGTATAGCCATCTTACAAAATTAATATTTTTCCAAAATTTTCTGGTTTTCATTAATAATTTTCAATTTTTATAAAAAACCCATGTAAAGTATATACATATGTATCATATAATATGTATAATCTATACCTATAATATACATATTCAAAAACGACGCTCTTTTATTCCGTTGAATTTTAAATTTTGTTTTGTTGTTTTTGCTTTTTGTTTTTTTCTCTAAAAACATAAAAAAAATTTTAAAATATAGTTTGCATGGTAGGAAATAGAAATTTCACAATATAATTGAATATAAACGTCAAAACTTCAGTGGGGAGTTTGGTGCAGTGGTAGAGTGGCGGCTTCTTAAACTTTAGAAGTCTTTAGTTCGCAATTCCGATTCTCTTCTATTTCTTTTTTTTTTCTTTATTTCTAATATTTTATACGAAATAAATTCTTACATATCATAATATTTAATCTGTAAATGACAGACATTTAAAACCATTTTACGCAATGATTTACCAACCAACTTTCATTTTTTTCTTTTTAAATGATAAATATTCAGTATAGCCATCTTACAAAATTAATATTTTTCCAAAATTTTCTGATTTTCATTAATAATTTTCCATTTTTATAAAAAACCCATGTAAAGTATATACATATGTATCATATAGTATGTATAATCTATACCTATAATATACATATTCAAAAACGACGCTCTTTTATTCCGTTGAATTTTAAATTTTGTTTTTTTTCTAAAAACATAAAAAAAATTTTAAAATATAGTTTGCATAGTGGGAAATAGAAATTTCACAATATAATTGAATATAAACGTCAAAACTTCAGTGGGGAGTTTGGTGCAGTGGTAGAGTGGCCGCTTCTTATTCTTTAGAAGTCTTAATTTTGCAAGTCCGATTCTCTTCTATTTCTTTTTTTTTTCTTTATTTCTAATATTTTAGACGAAATAAATTCTTACATATCATAATATTTAATCTGTAAATGACAGACATTTAAAACCATTTTACTCAATGATTTACCAACCAACTTTCATTTTTTTCTTTTTAAATGATAAATATTCAGTATAGCCATCTTACAAAATTAATATTTTCCCAAAATTTTCTGATTTTCATTAATAATTTTCCATTTTTATAAAAAACCCATGTAAAGTATATCATATAGTATGTATAATCTATACCTATAATATACATATTCAAGTTGAATTTTAAATTTTGTTTTTTTTCTAAAAACATAAAAAAAATTTTAAAATATAGTTTGCATAGTGGGAAATAGAAATTTCACAATATAATTGAATATAAACGTCAAAACTTCAGTGGGGAGTTTGGTGCAGTGGTAGAGTGGCCGCTTCTTATACTTTAAAAGTCTTAAGTTTGCAAGTTCGATTCTATTCTACTTTTTTTTTTTTTTTTTATTTCTAATATTTTATACGAAATAAATTCTTACATATCATAATATTTAATCTGTAAATGACAGACATTTAAAACCCTTTTACGCAATGATTTACCAACCAACTTTCATTTTTTTCTTTTTAAATGATAAATATTCAGTATAGCCATCTTACAAAATTAATATTTTTCCAAAATTTTCTGATTTTCATTAATAATTTTCCATTTTTATAAAAAACCCATGTAAAGTATATACATATGTATCATATAGTATGTATAATCTATACCTATAATATACATATTCAAAAACGACGCTCTTTTATTCCGTTGAATTTTAAATTTTGTTTTTTTTCTAAAAACATAAAAAAAATTTAAAAATATAGTTTGCATGGTGGGAAATAGAAATTTCACAATATAATTGAATATAAACGTCAAAACTTCAGTGGGGAGTTTGGTGCAGTGGTAGAGTGGCCGCTTCTTATACTTTAGAAGTCTTAAGTTTGCAAGTTCGATTCTATTCTACTTCTTTTTTTTTTCTTTATTTCTAATATTTTATACGAAATAAATTCTTACATATCATAATATTTAATCTGTAAATGACAGACATTTAAAACCATTTTACTCAATGAATTACCAACCAACTTTCATTTTTTTCTTTTTAAATGATAAATATTCAGTATAGCCATCTTACAAAATTAATATTTTTCCAAAATTTTCTGATTTTCATTAATAATTTTCCATTTTTATAAAAAACCCATGTAAAGTATATACATATGTATCATATAGTATGTATAATCTATACCTATAATATACATATTCAAGTTGAATTTTAAATTTTGTTTTTTTTTTAAACACATAAAAAAAAATTTTAAAATATAGTTTGCATAGTGGGAAATAGAAATTTCACAATATAATTGAACATAAACGTCAAAACTTCAGTGGGAAGTTTGGTGCAGTGGTAGAGTGGTCGCTTCTTATACTTTAAAAGTCTTAAGTTTGCAAGTTCGATTCTATTCTACTTTTTTTTTTTTTTTTATTTCTAATATTTTATACGAAATAAATTCTTACATATCATAATATTTAATCTGTAAATGACAGACATTTAAAACCCTTTTACGCAATGATTTACCAAGCAACTTTCATTTTTTTCTTTTTAAATGATAAATATTCAGTATAGCCAAGACAAAATTAATATTTTTCCAAAATTTTCTGATTTTCATTAATAATTTTCCATTTTTATAAAAAACCCATGTAAAGTATATACATATGTATCATATAGTATGTATAATCTATACCTATAATATACATATTCAAAAACGACGCTCTTTTATTCCGTTGAATTTTAAATTTTGTTTTTTTTCTAAAAACATAAAAAAAATTTAAAAATATAGTTTGCATGGTGGGAAATAGAAATTTCACAATATAATTGAATATAAACGTCAAAACTTCAGTGGGGAGTTTGGTGCAGTGGTAGAGTGGCCGCTTCTTATACTTTAGAAGTCTTAAGTTTGCAAGTTCGATTCTATTCTACTTCTTTTTTTTTTCTTTATTTCTAATATTTTATACGAAATAAATTCTTACATATCATAATATTTAATCTGTAAATGACAGACATTTAAAACCATTTTACTCAATGAATTACCAACCAACTTTCATTTTTTTCTTTTTAAATGATAAATATTCAGTATAGCCATCTTACAAAATTAATATTTTTCCAAAATTTTCTGATTTTCATTAATAATTTTCCATTTTTATAAAAAACCCATGTAAAGTATATACATATGTATCATATAGTATGTATAATCTATACCTATAATATACATATTCAAGTTGAATTTTAAATTTTGTTTTTTTTTTAAACACATAAAAAAAATTTTAAAATATAGTTTGCATAGTGGGAAATAGATATTTCACAATATAATTGAACATAAACGTCAAAACTTCAGTGGGAAGTTTGATGCAGTGGTAGAGTGGTCGCTTCTTATACATTAAAAGTCTTAAGTTTGCAAGTTCGATTCTATTCTACTTTTTTTTTTTTTTTATTTCTAATATTTTATAGGAAATAAATTCTTACATATCATAATATTTAATCTGTAAATGACAGACATTTAAAACCATTTTACGCAATGATTTACCAACCAACTTTCATTTTTTTCTTTTTAAATGATAAATATTTAGTATAGCCATCTTACAAAATTAATATTTTTCCAAAATTTTCTGATTTTCATTAATAATTTTCCATTTTTATAAAAAACCCATGTAAAGTATATACATATGTATCATATAGTATGTATAATCTATACCTATAATATACATATTCAAAAACGACGCTCTTTTATTCCGTTGAATTTTAAATTTTGTTTTTTTTCTAAAAACATAAAAAAAATTTTAAAATATAGTTTGCATGGTGGGAAATAGAAATTTCACAATATAATTGAATATAAACGTCAAAACTTCAGTGGGGAGTTTGGTGCAGTGGTAGAGTGGCCGCTTCTTATACTTTAGAAGTCTTAATTTTGCAAGTTCGATTCTCTTCTATTTCTTTTTTTTTTCTTTATTTCTAATATTTTATACGAAATAAATTCTTACATATCATAATATTTAATCTGTAAATGACAGACATTTAAAACCATTTTACTCAATGATTTACCAACCAACTTTCATTTTTTTCTTTTTAAATGATAAATATTCAGTATAGCCATCTTACAAAATTAATATTTTTCCAAAATTTTCTGATTTTCATTAATAATTTTCCATTTTTATAAAAAACCCATGTAAAGTATATACATATGTATCATATAGTATGTATAATCTATACCTATAATATACATATTCAAAAACGACGCTCTTTTATTCCGTTGAATTTTAAATTTTGTTTTTTTTCTAAAAACATAAAAAAAATTTTAAAATATAGTTTGCATGGTGGGAAATAGAAATTTCACAATATAATGGAATATAAACGTCAAAACTTCAGTGGGGAGTTTGGTGCAGTGGTAGAGTGGCCGCTTCTTATACTTTAGAAGTCTTAATTTTGCAAGTTCGATTCTATTCTACTTTTTTTTTTTTTTTTTATTTCTAATATTTTATACGAAATAAATTCTTACATATCATAATATTTAATCTGTAAATGACAGACATTTAAAACCATTTTACTCAATGATTTACCAACCAACTTTAATTTTTTTCTTTTTAAATGATAAATATTCAGTATAGCCATCTTACAAAATTAATATTTTTCCAAAATTTTCTGATTTTCATTAATAATTTTCCATTTTTATAAAAAACCCATGTAAAGTATATACATATGTATCATATAGTATGTATAATCTATACCTATAATATACATATTCAAGTTGAATTTTAAATTTTGTTTTTTTTTTAAACACATAAAAAAAATTTTAAAATATAGTTTGCATAGTGGGAAATAGAAATTTCACAATATAATTGAACATAAACATCAAAACTTCAGTGGGGAGTTTGGTGCAGTGGTAGAGTGGTCGCTTCTTATACTTTAAAAGTCTTAAGTTTGCAAGTTCGATTCTATTCTACTTTTTTTTTTTTTTTTATTTCTAATATTTTATACGAAATAAATTCTTACATATCATAATATTTAATCTGTAAATGACAGACATTTAAAACCATTTTACGCAATGATTTACCAACCAACTTTCATTTTTTTCTTTTTAAATGATAAATATTCAGTATAGCCATCTTACAAAATTAATATTTTTCCAAAATTTTCTGATTTTCATTAATAATTTTCCATTTTTATAAAAAACCCATGTAAAGTATATACATATGTATCATATAGTATGTATAATCTATACCTATAATATACATATTCAAAAACGACGCTCTTTTATTCCGTTGAATTTTAAATTTTGTTTTTTTTCTAAAAACATAAAAAAAATTTTAAAATATAGTTTGCATGGTGGGAAATAGAAATTTCACAATATAATTGAATATAAACGTCAAAACTTCAGTGGGGAGTTTGGTGCAGTGGTAGAGTGGCCGCTTCTTATACTTCAGAAGTCTTAATTTTGCAAGTTCGATTCTCTTCTATTTCTTTTTTTTTTCTTTATTTCTAATATTTTATACGAAATAAATTCTTACATATCATAATATTTAATCTGTAAATGACAGACATTTAAAACCATTTTACTCAATGATTTACCAACCAACTTTCATTTTTTTCTTTTTAAATGATAAATATTCAGTATAGCCATCTTACAAAATTAATATTTTTCCAAAATTTTCTGATTTTCATTAATAATTTTCCATTTTTATAAAAAACCCATGTAAAGTATATACATATGTATCATATAGTATGTATAATCTATACCTATAATATACATATTCAAAAACGACGCTCTTTTATTCCGTTGAATTTTAAATTTTGTTTTTTTTCTAAAAACATAAAAAAAATTTTAAAATATAGTTTGCATGGTGGGAAATAGAAATTTCACAATATAATGGAATATAAACGTCAAAACTTCAGTGGGGAGTTTGGTGCAGTGGTAGAGTGGCCGCTTCTTATACTTTAGAAGTCTTAATTTTGCAAGTTCGATTCTATTCTACTTTTTTTTTTTTTTTTTATTTCTAATATTTTATACGAAATAAATTCTTACATATCATAATATTTAATCTGTAAATGACAGACATTTAAAACCATTTTACTCAATGATTTACCAACCAACTTTAATTTTTTTCTTTTTAAATGATAAATATTCAGTATAGCCATCTTACAAAATTAATATTTTTCCAAAATTTTCTGATTTTCATTAATAATTTTCCATTTTTATAAAAAACCCATGTAAAGTATATACATATGTATCATATAGTATGTATAATCTATACCTATAATATACATATTCAAGTTGAATTTTAAATTTTGTTTTTTTTTTAAACACATAAAAAAAATTTTAAAATATAGTTTGCATAGTGGGAAATAGAAATTTCACAATATAATTGAACATAAACGTCAAAACTTCAGTGGGGAGTTTGGTGCAGTGGTAGAGTGGTCGCTTCTTATACTTTAAAAGTCTTAAGTTTGCAAGTTCGATTCTATTCTACTTTTTTTTTTTTTTTTATTTCTAATATTTTATACGAAATAAATTCTTACATATCATAATATTTAATCTGTAAATGACAGACATTTAAAACCATTTTACGCAATGATTTACCAACCAACTTTCATTTTTTTCTTTTTAAATGATAAATATTCAGTATAGCCATCTTACAAAATTAATATTTTTCCAAAATTTTCTGATTTTCATTAATAATTTTCCATTTTTATAAAAAACCCATGTAAAGTATATACATATGTATCATATAGTATGTATAATCTATACCTATAATATACATATTCAAAAACGACGCTCTTTTATTCCGTTGAATTTTAAATTTTGTTTTTTTTCTAAAAACATAAAAAAAATTTTAAAATATAGTTTGCATGGTGGGAAATAGAAATTTCACAATATAATTGAATATAAACGTCAAAACTTCAGTGGGGAGTTTGGTGCAGTGGTAGACTGGCCGCTTCTTATACTTTAGAAGTCTTAATTTTGCAAGTTCGATTCTATTCTACTTTTTTTTTTTTTTTTATTTCTAATATTTTATACGAAATAAATTCTTACATATCATAATATTTAATCTGTAAATGACAGACATTTAAAACCATTTTACTCAATGATTTACCAACCAACTTTAATTTTTTTCTTTTTAAATGATAAATATTCAGTATAGCCATCTTACAAAATTAATATTTTTCCAAAATTTTCTGATTTTCATTAATAATTTTCCATTTTTATAAAAAAACCCATGTAAAGTATATACATATTTATCATATAGTATGTATAATCTATACCTATAATATATACATATTCAAAAACGACGCTCTTTTATTCCGTTGAATTTTAAATTTTGTTTTTTTTCTAAAAACATAAAAAAAATTTTAAAATATAGTTTGGCATGGTGGGAAATAGAAATTTCACAATATAATTGAATATAAACGTCAAAACTTCAGTGGGGAGTTTGGTGCAGTGGTAGAGTGGCCGCTTCTTATACTTTAGAAGTCTTAATTTTGCAAGTTCGATTCTATTCTACTTTTTTTTTTTTTTTTATTTCTAATATTTTATACGAAATAAATTCATACATATCATAATATTTAATCTGTAAATGACAGACATTTAAAACCATTTTACTCAATGATTTACAAACCAACTTTCATTTTTTTCTTTTTAAATGATAAATATTCAGTATAGCCATCTTACAAAATTAATATTTTTCCAAAATTTTCTGATTTTCATTAATAATTTTCCATTTTTATAAAAAACCCATGTAAAGTATATCATATAGTATGTATAATCTATACCTATAATATACATATTCAAGTAGAATTTTAAATTTTGTTTTTTTTCTAAAAACATAAAAAATATTTTAAAATATAGTTTGCATAGTGGGAAATAGAAATTTCACAATATAATTGAATATAAACGCCAAGACTTCAGTGGGGAGTTTGGGGCAGTGGTAGAGTGGCAGCTTCTTATACTTTAAAAGTCTTAAGTTTGCAAGTTCGATTGTATTCTACTTTTTTTTTTTTTTTTTATTTCTAATATTTTATACGAAATAAATTCTTACATATCATAATATTTAATCTGTAAATGACAGACATTTAAAACCATTTTACGCAATGATTTACCAACCAACTTTCATTTTTTTCTTTTTAAATGATAAATATTCAGTATAGCCATCTTACAAAATTAATATTTTTCCAAAATTTTCTGATTTTCATTAATAATTTTCCATTTTTATAAAAAACCCATGTAAAGTATATACATATGTATCATATAGTATGTATAATCTATACCTATAATATACATATTCAAGTTGAATTTTAAATTTTGTTTTTTTTCTAAAAACATAAAAAAAATTTTAAAATATAGTTTGCATGGTGGGAAATAGAAATTTCACAATATAATTGAATATAAACGTCAAAACTTCAGTGGGGAGTTTGGTGCAGTGGTAGAGTGGCCGCTTCTTATACTTTAAAAGTCTTAAGTTTGCAAGTTCGATTCTATTCTACTTTTTTTTTTTTTTTTATTTCTAATATTTTATACGAAATAAATTCTTACATATCATAATATTTAATCTGTAAATGACAGACATTTAAAACCATTTTACGCAATGATTTACCAACCAACTTTCATTTTTTTCTTTTTAAATGATAAATATTCAGTATAGCCATCTTACAAAATTAATATTTTTCCAAAATTTTCTGATTTTCATTAATAATTTTCCGTTTTTATAAAAAACCCATGTAAAGTATATACATATGTATCATATAGTATGTATAATCTATACCTATAATATACATATTCAAAAACGACGCTCTTTTATTCCGTTGAATTTTAAATTTTGTTTTTTTTCTAAAAACATAAAAAAAATTTTAAAATATAGTTTGGCATGGTGGGAAATAGAAATTTCACAATATAATTGAATATAAACGTCAAAACTTCAGTGGGGAGTTTGGTGCAGTGGTAGAGTGGCCGCTTCTTATACTTTAGAAGTCTTAAGTTTGCAAGTTCGATTCTATTCTACTTCCTTTTTTTTTCTTTATTTCTAATATTTTATACGAAATAAATTCTTACATATCATAATATTTAATCTGTAAATGACAAACATTTAAAACCATTTTACTCAATGATTTACCAACCAACTTTAATTTTTTTCTTTTTAAATGATAAATATTCAGTATAGCCATCTTACAAAATTAATATTTTTCCAAAATTTTCTGATTTTCATTAATAATTTTCCATTTTTATAAAAAACACATGTAAAGTATATACATATGTATCATATAGTATGTATAATCTATACCTATAATATACATATTCAAAAACGACGCTCTTTTATTCCGTTGAATTTTAAATTTTGATTTTTTGTTTTTGCTTTTTGTTTTTTTTCTAAAAACATAAAAAAATTTTAAAATATAGTTTGCATGGTGGGAAATAGAAATTTCGCAATATAATTGAATATAAACATCAAAACTTCATTGGGAAGTTTGTTGCAGTGGTAGAGTGGGCGCTTCTTATACTTTAGAAGTCTTAAGTTTGCAAGTTCGATTCTATTCTACTTCCTTTTTTTTTCTTTATTTCTAATATTTTATACGAAATAAATTCTTACATATCATAATATTTAATCTGTAAATGACAGACATTTAAAACCCTTTTACGCAATGATTTACCAACCAACTTTCATTTTTTTCTTTTTAAATGATAAATATTCAGTATAGCCATCTTACAAAATTAATATTTTTCCAAAATTTTCTGATTTTCATTAATAATTTTCCATTTTTATAAAAATCCCATGTAAAGTATATACATATGTATCATATAGTATGTATAATCTATACCTATAATATACATATTCAAGTTGAATTTTAAATTTTGTTTTTTTTCTAAAAACATAAAAAAAATTTTAAAATATAGTTTGCATAGTGGGAAATAGAAATTTCACAATAAAATTGAATATAAACGTCAAAATTTCGGTGGGGAGTTTGGTGCAGTGGTAGAGTGGCCGCTTCTTATACTTTAGAAGTCTTAAGTTTGCAAGTTCGATTCCGTTCTACTTCCTTTTTTTTTCTTTATTTCTAATATTTTAAACGAAATAAATTCTTACATATCATAATATTTAATCTGTAAATGACAGACATTTGAAACCATTTTACTCAATGATTTACCAACCAACTTTCATTTTTTTCTTTTTAAATGGTAAATATTCAGTATAGCCATCTTACAAAATTAATATTTTTCCAAAATTTTCTGATTTTCATTAATAATTTTCCATTTTTATAAAAAACCCATGTAAAGTATATACATATGTATCATATAGTATGTATAATATATACCTATAATATACATATTCAAAAACGACGCTCTTTTATTCCGTTGAATTTTAAATTTTGTTTTGTTGTTTTTGCTTTTTGTTTTTTTTCTAAAAACATAAAAAAAATTTTAAAATATAGTTTGCATGGTGGGAAATAGAAATTTCGCAATATAATTGAATATAAACATTAAAACTTCATTGGGGAGTTTGGTGCAGTGGTAGAGTGGCCGCTTCTTATACTGTAGAAGTCTTAAGTTTGCAAGTTCGATTCTATTCTACTTTTTTTTTTTTTTTTATTTCTAATATTTTATACGAAATAAATTCTTACATATCATAATATTTAATCTGTAAATGACAGACATTTAAAACCATTTTACGCAATGATTTACCAACCAACTTTCATTTTTTTCTTTTTAAATGATAAATATTCAGTATAGCCATCTTACAAAATTAATATTTTTCCAAAATTTTCTGATTTTCATTAATAATTTTCCATTTTTATAAAAAACCCATGTAAAGTATTTACATATGTATCATATAGTATGTATAATCTATACCTATAATATACATATTCAAAAACGACGCTCTTTTATTCCGTTGAATTTTAAATTTTGATTTGTTGTTTTTGCTTTTTGTTTTTTTTCTAAAAACATAAAAAAAATTTTAAAATATAGTTTGCATGGTGGGAAATAGAAATTTCACAATATAATTGAATATAAACATCGAAACTTCATTGGGAAGCTTGGTGCAGTGGTAGAGTGGGCGCTTCTTATACTTTAGAAGTCTTAAGTTTGCAAGTTCGATTCTATTCTACTTCCTTTTTTTTTCATTATTTCTAATATTTTATACGAAATAAATTCTTACATATCATAATATTTAATCTGTAAATGACAGACATTTAAAACCCTTTTACGCAATGATTTACCATCCAACTTTCATTTTTTTCTTTTTAAATGATAAATATTCAGTATAGCCATCTTACAAAATTAATATTTTTCCAAAATTTTCTGATTTTCATTAATAATTTTCCATTTTTATAAAAATCCCATGTAAAGTATATACATATGTATCATATAGTATGTATAATCTATACCTATAATATACATATTCAAGTTGAATTTTAAATTTTGTTTTTTTCTAAAAACATAAAAAAAATTTTAAAATATAGTTTGCATAGTGGGAAATTGAAATTTCACAATAAAATTGAATAAAAACGTCAAAATTTCAGTGGGGAGTTTGGTGCAGTGGTAGAGTGGCCGCTTCTTATACTTTAGAAGTCTTAAGTTTGCAAGTTCGATTCCATTCTACTTCCTTTTTTTTTCTTTATTTCTAATATTTTAAACGAAATAAATTCTTACATATCATAATATTTAATCTGTAAATGACAGACATTTGAAACCATTTTACTCAATGATTTACCAACCAACTTTCATTTTTTTCTTTTTAAATGATAAATATTCAGTATAGCCATCTTACAAAATTAATATTTTTCCAAAATTTTCTGATTTTCATTAATAATTTTCCATTTTTATAAAAAACCCATGTAAAGTATATACATATGTATCATATAGTATGTATAATATATACCTATAATATACATATTCAAAAACGACGCTCTTTTATTCCGTTGAATTTTAAATTTTGTTTTGTTGTTTTTGCTTTTTGTTTTTTTTCTAAAAACATAAAAAAAATTTTAAAATATAGTTTGCATGGTGGGAAATAGAAATTTCGCAATATAATTGAATATAAACATCAAAACTTCATTGGGGAGTTTGGTGCAGTGGTAGAGTGGCCGCGTCTTATACTGTAGAAGTCTTAAGTTTGCGAGTTCGATTCTATTCTACTTTTTTTTTTTTTTTTTATTTTTAATATTTTATACGAAATAAATTCTTACATATCATAATATTTAATCTGTAAATGACAGACATTTAAAACCATTTTACTCAATGATTTACCAACCAACTTTCATTTTTTTCTTTTTAAATGATAAATATTCAGTATAGCCATCTTACAAAATTAATATTTTTCCAAAATTTTCTGATTTTCATTAATAATTTTCCATTTTTATAAAAAACCCATGTAAAGTATATACATATGTATCATATAGTATGTATAATCTATACCTATAATATACATATTCAAAAACGACGCTCTTTTATTCCGTTGAATTTTAAATTTTGTTTTTTTTCTAAAAACATAAAAAAAATTTTAAAATATAGTTTGCATGGTGGGAAATAGAAATTTCACAATATAATTGAATATAAACGTCAAAACTTCAGTGGGGAGTTTGGTGCAGTGGTAGAGTGGCCGCTTCTTATACTTTAGAAGTCTTAAGTTTGCAAGTTCGATTCTATTCTACTTCTTTTTTTTTTCTTTATTTCTAATATTTTATACGAAATAAATTCATACATATCATAATATTTAATCTGTAAATGACAGACATTTAAAACCCTTTTACGCAATGATTTACCATCCAACTTTCATTTTTTTCTTTTTAAATGATAAATATTCAGTATAGCCATCTTACAAAATTAATATTTTTCCAAAATTTTCTGATTTTCATTAATAATTTTCCATTTTTATAAAAAACCCATGTAAAGTATATCATATAGTATGTATAATCTATACCTATAATATACATATTCAAGTTGAATTTTAAATTTTGTTTTTTTTCTAAAAACATAAAAAATATTTTAAAATATAGTTTGCATAGTGGGAAATAGAAATTTCACAATATAATTGAATATAAACGTCAAAACTTCAGTGGGGAGTTTGGTGCAGTGGTAGAGTGGCAGCTTCTTATACTTTAAAAGTCTTAAGTTTGCAAGTTCGATTCTATTCTACTTTTTTTTTTTTTTTTTATTTCTAATATTTTATACGAAATAAATTCTTACATATCATAATATTTAATCTGTAAATGACAGATATTTAAAACCCTTTTACGCAATGATTTACCATCCAACTTTCATTTTTTTCTTTTTAAATGATAAATATTCAGTATAGCCATCTTACAAAATTAATATTTTTCCAAAATTTTCTGATTTTCATTAATAATTTTCCATTTTTATAAAAAACCCATGTAAAGTATATACATATGTATCATATAGTATGTATAATCTATACCTATAATATACATATTCAAAAACGACGCTCTTTTATTCCGTTGAATTTTAAATTTTGTTTTTTTTCTAAAAACATAAAAAAAATTTTAAAATATAGTTTGCATGGTGGGAAATAGAAATTTCACAATATAATTGAATATAAACGTCAAAACTTTAGTGGGGAGTTTGGTGCAGTGGTAGAGTGGCCGCTTCTTATACTTTAGAAGTCTTAAGTTTGCAAGTTCGATTCTATTCTACTTCTTTTTTATTTCTAATATTTTATACGAAATAAATTCTTACATATCATAATATTTAATCTGTAAATGACAGACATTTAAAACCATTTTACTCAATGATTTACCAACCAACTTTCATTTTTTTCTTTTTAAATGATAAATATTCAGTATAGCCATCTTACAAAATTAATATTTTTCCAAAATTTTCTGATTTTCATTAATAATTTTCCATTTTTATAAAAAACCCATGTAAAGTATATACATATGTATCATATAGTATGTATAATCTATACCTATAATATACATATTCAAAAACGACGCTCTTTTATTCCGTTGAATTTTAAATTTTGTTTTTTTTCTAAAAACATAAAAAAAATTTTAAAATATAGTTTGCATGGTGGGAAATAGAAATTTCACAATATAATTGAATATAAACGTCAAAACTTCAGTGGGGAGTTTGGTGCAGTAGTAGAGTAGCCGCTTCTTATACTTTAGAAGTCTTAAGTTTGCAAGTTCGATTCTATTCTACTTCTTTTTTTTTTCTTTATTTCTAATATTTTATACGAAATAAATTCTTACATATCATAATATTTAATCTGTAAATGACAGACATTTAAAACCATTTTACTCAATGATTTACCAACCAACTTTCATTTTTTTCTTTTTAAATGATAAATATTCAGTATAGCCATCTTACAAAATTAATATTTTTCCAAAATTTTCTGATTTTCATTAATAATTTTCCATTTTTATAAAAAACCCATGTAAAGTATATACATATGTATCATATAGTATGTATAATCTATACCTATAATATACATATTCAAAAACGACGCTCTTTTATTCCGTTGAATTTTAAATTTTGTTTTGATGTTTTTGCTTTTTGTTTTTTTTCTAAAAACATAAAAAAAATTTTAAAATATAGTTTGCATGGTGGGAAATAGAAATTTCACAATATAATTGAATATAAACATCAAAACTTCATTGGGGAGTTTGGTGCAGTGGTAGAGTGGCCGCTTATTATACTTTAGAAGTCTTAAGTTTGCAAGTTCGATTCTATTCTACTTTTTTTTTTTTTTTTTATTTCTAATATTTTATACGAAATAAATTCTTACATATCATAATATTTAATCTGTAAATGACAGACATTTAAAACCATTTTACTCAATGATTTACCAACCAACTTTCATTTTTTTCTTTTTAAATGATAAATATTCAGTATAGCCATCTTACAAAATTAATATTTTTCCAAAATTTTCTGATTTTCATTAATAATTTTCCATTTTTATAAAAAAACCCATGTAAAGTATATCCATATGTATCATATAGTATGTATAATATATACCTATAATATACATATTCAAAAACGACGCTCTTTTATTCCGTTGAATTTTAAATTTTGTTTTGTTGTTTTTGCTTTTTGTTTTTTTTCTAAAAACATAAAAAAAATTTTAAAATATAGTTTGCATGGTGGGAAATAGAAATTTCGCAATATAATTGAATATAAACATCAAAACTTCATTGGGGAGTTTGGTGCAGTGGTACAGTGGCCGCTTCTTATACTGTAGAAGTCTTAAGTTTGCAAGTTCGATTCTATTCTACTTTTTTTTTTTTTTTTTATTTCTAATATTTTATACGAAATAAATTCTTACATATCATAATATTTAATCTGTAAATGACAGACATTTAAAACCATTTTACTCAATGATTTACCAACCAACTTTCATTTTTTTCTTTTTAAATGATAAATATTCAGTATAGCCACATCTTACAAAATTAATATTTTTCCAAAATTTTCTGATTTTCATTAATAATTTTCCATTTTTATAAAAAACCCATGTAAAGTATATACATATGTATCATACAGTATGTATAATATATACCTATAATATACATATTCAAAAACGACGCTCTTTTATTCCGTTGAATTTTAAATTTTGTTTTGTTGTTTTTGCTTTTTGTTTTTTTTCTAAAAACATAAAAAAAATTTTAAAATATAGTTTGCATGGTGGGAAATAGAAATTTCGCAATATAATTGAATATAAACATCAAAACTTCATTGGGGAGTTTGGTGCAGTGGTAGAGTGGCCGCTTCTTATACTGTAGAAGTCTTAAGTTTGCAAGTTCGATTCTATTCTACTTTTTTTTTTTTTTTTTATTTCTAATATTTTATACGAAATAAATTCTTACATATCATAATATTTAATCTGTAAATGACAGACATTTAAAACCATTTTACTCAATGATTTACCAACCAACTTTCATTTTTTTCTTTTTAAATGATAAATATTCAGTATAGCCATCTTACAAAATTAATATTTTTCCAAAATTTTCTGATTTTCATTAATAATTTTCCATTTTTATAAAAAACCCATGTAAAGTATATACATATGTATCATATAGTATGTATAATCTATACCTATAATATACATATTCAAAAACGACGCTCTTTTATTCCGTTGAATTTTAAATTTTGTTTTTTTTCTAAAAACATAAAAAAAATTTTAAAATATAGTTTGCATGGTGGGAAATAGAAATTTCACAATATAATTGAATATAAACGTCAAAACTTCAGTGGGGAGTTTGGTGCAGTGGTAGAGTGGCCGCTTCTTATACTTTAGAAGTCTTAAGTTTGCAAGTTCGATTCAGATTCTACTTCTTTTTTTTTTCTTTATTTCTAATATTTTATACGAAATAAATTCTTACATATCATAATATTTAATCTGTAAATGACAGACATTTAAAACCATTTTACTCAATGATTTACCAACCAACTTTCATTTTTTTCTTTTTAAATGATAAATATTCAGTATAGCCATCTTACAAAATTAATATTTTTCCAAAATTTTCTGATATTCATTAATAATTTTCCATTTTTATAAAAAACCCATGTAAAGTATATACATATGTATCATATAGTATGTATAATCTATACCTATAATATACATATTCAAGTTGAATTTTAAATTTTGTTTTTTTTCTAAAAACATAAAAAAAATTTTAAAATATAGTTTGCATAGTGCGAAATATAAATTTCACAATATAATTGAATATAAACGTCAAAACTTCAGTGGGGAGTTTGGTGCAGTAGTAGAGTGGCCGCTTCTTATACTTTAAAAGTCTTAAGTTTGCAAGTTCGATTCTATTCTACTTCTTTTTTTTTTCTTTATTTCTAATATTTTATACGAAATAAATTCTTACATATCATAATATTTAATCTGTAAATGACAGACATTTAAAACCATTTTACTCAATGATTTACCAACCAACTTTCATTTTTTTCTTTTTAAATGATAAATATTCAGTATAGCCATCTTACAAAATTAATATTTTTCCAAAATTTTCTGATTTTCATTAATAATTTTCCATTTTTATAAAAAACCCATGTAAAGTATATACATATGTATCATATAGTATGTATAATCTATACCTATAATATACATATTCAAAAACGACGCTCTTTTATTCCGTTGAATTTTAAATTTTGTTTTGATGTTTTTGCTTTTTGTTTTTTTTCTAAAAACATAAAAAAAATTTTAAAATATAGAGTGCATGGTGGGAAATAGAAATTTCACAATATAATTGAATATAAACATCAAAACTTCATTGGGGAGTTTGGTGCAGTGGTAGAGTGGCCGCTTATTATACTTTAGAAGTCTTAAGTTTGCAAGTTCGATTCTATTCTACTTTTTTTTTTTTTTTTTATTTCTAATATTTTATACGAAATAAATTCTTACATATCATAATATTTAATCTGTAAATGACAGACATTTAAAACCATTTTACTCAATGATTTACCAACCAACTTTCATTTTTTTCTTTTTAAATGATAAATATTCAGTATAGCCATCTTACAAAATTAATATTTTTCCAAAATTTTCTGATTTTCATTAATAATTTTCCATTTTTATAAAAAAACCCATGTAAAGTATATCCATATGTATCATATAGTATGTATAATATATACCTATAATATACATATTCAAAAACGACGCTCTTTTATTCCGTTGAATTTTAAATTTTGTTTTGTTGTTTTTGCTTTTTGTTTTTTTTCTAAAAACATAAAAAAAATTTTAAAATATAGTTTGCATGGTGGGAAATAGAAATTTCGCAATATAATTGAATATAAACATCAAAACTTCATTGGGGAGTTTGGTGCAGTGGTACAGTGGCCGCTTCTTATACTGTAGAAGTCTTAAGTTTGCAAGTTCGATTCTATTCTACTTTTTTTTTTTTTTTTTATTTCTAATATTTTATACGAAATAAATTCTTACATATCATAATATTTAATCTGTAAATGACAGACATTTAAAACCATTTTACTCAATGATTTACCAACCAACTTTCATTTTTTTCTTTTTAAATGATAAATATTCAGTATAGCCACATCTTACAAAATTAATATTTTTCCAAAATTTTCTGATTTTCATTAATAATTTTCCATTTTTATAAAAAACCCATGTAAAGTATATACATATGTATCATACAGTATGTATAATATATACCTATAATATACATATTCAAAAACGACGCTCTTTTATTCCGTTGAATTTTAAATTTTGTTTTGTTGTTTTTGCTTTTTGTTTTTTTTCTAAAAACATAAAAAAAATTTTAAAATATAGTTTGCATGGTGGGAAATAGAAATTTCGCAATATAATTGAATATAAACTTCAAAACTTCATTGGGGAGTTTGGTGCAGTGGTAGAGTGGCCGCTTCTTATACTGTAGAAGTCTTAAGTTTGCAAGTTCGATTCTATTCTACTTTTTTTTTTTTTTTTTATTTCTAATATTTTATACGAAATAAATTCTTACATATCATAATATTTAATCTGTAAATGACAGACATTTAAAACCATTTTACTCAATGATTTACCAACCAACTTTCATTTTTTTCTTTTTAAATGATAAATATTCAGTATAGCCATCTTACAAAATTAATATTTTTCCAAAATTTTCTGATTTTCATTAATAATTTTCCATTTTTATAAAAAACCCATGTAAAGTATATACATATGTATCATATAGTATGTATAATCTATACCTATAATATACATATTCAAAAACGACGCTCTTTTATTCCGTTGAATTTTAAATTTTGTTTTTTTTCTAAAAACATAAAAAAAATTTTAAAATATAGTTTGCATGGTGGGAAATAGAAATTTCACAATATAATTGAATATAAACGTCAAAACTTCAGTGGGGAGTTTGGTGCAGTGGTAGAGTGGCCGCTTCTTATACTTTAGAAGTCTTAAGTTTGCAAGTTCGATTCAGATTCTACTTCTTTTTTTTTTCTTTATTTCTAATATTTTATACGAAATAAATTCTTACATATCATAATATTTAATCTGTAAATGACAGACATTTAAAACCATTTTACTCAATGATTTACCAACCAACTTTCATTTTTTTCTTTTTAAATGATAAATATTCAGTATAGCCATCTTACAAAATTAATATTTTTCCAAAATTTTCTGATATTCATTAATAATTTTCCATTTTTATAAAAAACCCATGTAAAGTATATACATATGTATCATATAGTATGTATAATCTATACCTATAATATACATATTCAAGTTGAATTTTAAATTTTGTTTTTTTTCTAAAAACATAAAAAAAATTTTAAAATATAGTTTGCATAGTGCGAAATATAAATTTCACAATATAATTGAATATAAACGTCAAAACTTCAGTGGGGAGTTTGGTGCAGTAGTAGAGTGGCCGCTTCTTATACTTTAAAAGTCTTAAGTTTGCAAGTTCGATTCTATTCTACTTCTTTTTTTTTTCTTTATTTCTAATATTTTATACGAAATAAATTCTTACATATCATAATATTTAATCTGTAAATGACAGACATTTAAAACCATTTTACTCAATGATTTACCAACCAACTTTCATTTTTTTCTTTTTAAATGATAAATATTCAGTATAGCCATCTTACAAAATTAATATTTTTCCAAAATTTTCTGATTTTCATTAATAATTTTCCATTTTTATAAAAAACCCATGTAAAGTATATACATATGTATCATATAGTATGTATAATCTATACCTATAATATACATATTCAAAAACGACGCTCTTTTATTCCGTTGAATTTTAAATTTTGTTTTGATGTTTTTGCTTTTTGTTTTTTTTCTAAAAACATAAAAAAAATTTTAAAATATAGTTTGCATGGTGGGAAATAGAAATTTCACAATATAATTGAATATAAACATCAAAACTTCATTGGGGAGTTTGGTGCAGTGGTAGAGTGGCCGCTTATTATACTTTAGAAGTCTTAAGTTTGCAAGTTCGATTCTATTCTACTTTTTTTTTTTTTTTTTATTTCTAATATTTTATACGAAATAAATTCTTACATATCATAATATTTAATCTGTAAATGACAGACATTTAAAACCATTTTACTCAATGATTTACCAACCAACTTTCATTTTTTTCTTTTTAAATGATAAATATTCAGTATAGCCATCTTACAAAATTAATATTTTTCCAAAATTTTCTGATTTTCATTAATAATTTTCCATTTTTATAAAAAAACCCATGTAAAGTATATCCATATGTATCATATAGTATGTATAATATATACCTATAATATACATATTCAAAAACGACGCTCTTTTATTCCGTTGAATTTTAAATTTTGTTTTGTTGTTTTTGCTTTTTGTTTTTTTTCTAAAAACATAAAAAAAATTTTAAAATATAGTTTGCATGGTGGGAAATAGAAATTTCGCAATATAATTGAATATAAACATCAAAACTTCATTGGGGAGTTTGGTGCAGTGGTACAGTGGCCGCTTCTTATACTGTAGAAGTCTTAAGTTTGCAAGTTCGATTCTATTCTACTTTTTTTTTTTTTTTTTATTTCTCATATTTTATACGAAATAAATTCTTACATATCATAATATTTAATCTGTAAATGACAGACATTTAAAACCATTTTACTCAATGATTTACCAACCAACTTTCATTTTTTTCTTTTTAAATGATAAATATTCAGTATAGCCACATCTTACAAAATTAATATTTTTCCAAAATTTTCTGATTTTCATTAATAATTTTCCATTTTTATAAAAAACCCATGTAAAGTATATACATATGTATCATACAGTATGTATAATATATACCTATAATATACATATTCAAAAACGACGCTCTTTTATTCCGTTGAATTTTAAATTTTGTTTTGTTGTTTTTGCTTTTTGTTTTTTTTCTAAAAACATAAAAAAAATTTTAAAATATAGTTTGCATAGTGGGAAATAGAAATTTCGCAATATAATTGAATATAAACATCAAAACTTCATTGGGGAGTTTGGTGCAGTGGTAGAGTGGCCGCTTCTTATACTGTAGAAGTCTTAAGTTCGCAAGTTCGATTCTATTCTACTTTTTTTTTTTTTTTTTATTTCTAATATTTTATACGAAATAAATTCTTACATATCATAATATTTAATCTGTAAATGACAGACATTTAAAACCATTTTACTCAATGATTTACCAACCAACTTTCATTTTTTTCTTTTTAAATGATAAATATTCAGTATAGCCATCTTACAAAATTAATATTTTTCCAAAATTTTCTGATTTTCATTAATAATTTTCCATTTTTATAAAAAACCCATGTAAAGTATATACATATGTATCATATAGTATGTATAATCTATACCTATAATATACATATTCAAAAACGACGCTCTTTTATTCCGTTGAATTTTAAATTTTGTTTTTTTTCTAAAAACATAAAAAAAATTTAAAAATATAGTTTGCATGGTGGGAAATAGAAATTTCACAATATAATTGAATATAAACGTCAAAACTTCAGTGGGGAGTTTGGTGCAGTGGTAGAGTGGCCGCTTCTTATACTTTAGAAGTCTTAAGTTTGCAAGTTCGATTCAGATTCTACTTCTTTTTTTTTTCTTTATTTCTAATATTTTATACGAAATAAATTCTTACATATCATAATATTTAATCTGTAAATGACAGACATTTAAAACCATTTTACTCAATGATTTACCAACCAACTTTCATTTTTTTCTTTTTAAATGATAAATATTCAGTATAGCCATCTTACAAAATTAATATTTTTCCAAAATTTTCTGATATTCATTAATAATTTTCCATTTTTATAAAAAACCCATGTAAAGTATATACATATGTATCATATAGTATGTATAATCTATACCTATAATATACATATTCAAGTTGAATTTTAAATTTTGTTTTTTTTCTAAAAACATAAAAAAAATTTTAAAATATAGTTTGCATAGTGCGAAATATAAATTTCACAATATAATTGAATATAAACGTCAAAACTTCAGTGGGGAGTTTGGTGCAGTAGTAGAGTGGCCGCTTCTTATACTTTAAAAGTCTTAAGTTTGCAAGTTCGATTCTATTCTACTTCTTTTTTATTTCTAATATTTTATACGAAATAAATTCTTACATATCATAATATTTAATCTGTAAATGACAGACATTTAAAACCATTTTACTCAATGATTTACCAACCAACTTTCATTTTTTTCTTTTTAAATGATAAATATTCAGTATAGCCATCTTACAAAATTAATATTTTTCCAAAATTTTCTGATTTTCATTAATAATTTTCCATTTTTATAAAAAACCCATGTAAAGTATATACATATGTATCATATAGTATGTATAATCTATACCTATAATATACATATTCAAAAACGACGCTCTTTTATTCCGTTGAATTTTAAATTTTGTTTTTTTTCTAAAAACATAAAAAAAATTTTAAAATATAGTTTGCATGGTGGGAAATAGAAATTTCACAATATAATTGAATATAAACGTCAAAACTTCAGTGGGGAGTTTGGTGCAGTAGTAGAGTAGCCGCTTCTTATACTTTAGAAGTCTTAAGTTTGCAAGTTCGATTCTATTCTACTTCTTTTTTTTTTCTTTATTTCTAATATTTTATACGAAATAAATTCTTACATATCATAATATTTAATCTGTAAATGACAGACATTTAAAACCATTTTACTCAATGATTTACCAACCAACTTTCATTTTTTTCTTTTTAAATGATAAATATTCAGTATAGCCATCTTACAAAATTAATATTTTTCCAAAATTTTCTGATTTTCATTAATAATTTTCCATTTTTATAAAAAAACCCATGTAAAGTATATCCATATGTATCATATAGTATGTATAATATATACCTATAATATACATATTCAAAAACGACGCTCTTTTATTCCGTTGAATTTTAAATTTTGTTTTGTTGTTTTTGCTTTTTGTTTTTTTTCTAAAAACATAAAAAAAATTTTAAAATATAGTTTGCATGGTGGGAAATAGAAATTTCGCAATATAATTGAATATGAACATCAAAACTTCATTGGGGAGTTTGGTGCAGTGGTACAGTGGCCGCTTCTTATACTGTAGAAGTCTTAAGTTTGCAAGTTCGATTCTATTCTACTTTTTTTTTTTTTTTTTATTTCTAATATTTTATACGAAATAAATTCTTACATATCATAATATTTAATCTGTAAATGACAGACATTTAAAACCATTTTACTCAATGATTTACCAACCAACTTTCATTTTTTTCTTTTTAAATGATAAATATTCAGTATAGCCACATCTTACAAAATTAATATTTTTCCAAAATTTTCTGATTTTCATTAATAATTTTCCATTTTTATAAAAAACCCATGTAAAGTATATACATATGTATCATACAGTATGTATAATATATACCTATAATATACATATTCAAAAACGACGCTCTTTTATTCCGTTGAATTTTAAATTTTGTTTTGTTGTTTTTGCTTTTTGTTTTTTTTCTAAAAACATAAAAAAAATTTTAAAATATAGTTTGCATGGTGGGAAATAGAAATTTCGCAATATAATTGAATATAAACATCAAAACTTCATTGGGGAGTTTGGTGCAGTGGTAGAGTGGCCGCTTCTTATACTGTAGAAGTCTTAAGTTTGCAAGTTCGATTCTATTCTACTTTTTTTTTTTTTTTTTATTTCTAATATTTTATACGAAATAAATTCTTACATATCATAATATTTAATCTGTAAATGACAGACATTTAAAACCATTTTACTCAATGATTTACCAACCAACTTTCATTTTTTTCTTTTTAAATGATAAATATTCAGTATAGCCATCTTACAAAATTAATATTTTTCCAAAATTTTCTGATTTTCATTAATAATTTTCCATTTTTATAAAAAACCCATGTAAAGTATATACATATGTATCATATAGTATGTATAATCTATACCTATAATATACATATTCAAAAACGACGCTCTTTTATTCCGTTGAATTTTAAATTTTGTTTTTTTTCTAAAAACATAAAAAAAATTTTAAAATATAGTTTGCATGGTGGGAAATAGAAATTTCACAATATAATTGAATATAAACGTCAAAACTTCAGTGGGGAGTTTGGTGCAGTGGTAGAGTGGCCGCTTCTTATACTTTAGAAGTCTTAAGTTTGCAAGTTCGATTCAGATTCTACTTCTTTTTTTTTTCTTTATTTCTAATATTTTATACGAAATAAATTCTTACATATCATAATATTTAATCTGTAAATGACAGACATTTAAAACCATTTTACTCAATGATTTACCAACCAACTTTCATTTTTTTCTTTTTAAATGATAAATATTCAGTATAGCCATCTTACAAAATTAATATTTTTCCAAAATTTTCTGATATTCATTAATAATTTTCCATTTTTATAAAAAACCCATGTAAAGTATATACATATGTATCATATAGTATGTATAATCTATACCTATAATATACATATTCAAGTTGAATTTTAAATTTTGTTTTTTTTCTAAAAACATAAAAAAAATTTTAAAATATAGTTTGCATAGTGCGAAATATAAATTTCACAATATAATTGAATATAAACGTCAAAACTTCAGTGGGGAGTTTGGTGCAGTAGTAGAGTGGCCGCTTCTTATACTTTAAAAGTCTTAAGTTTGCAAGTTCGATTCTATTCTACTTCTTTTTTATTTCTAATATTTTATACGAAATAAATTCTTACATATCATAATATTTAATCTGTAAATGACAGACATTTAAAACCATTTTACTCAATGATTTACCAACCAACTTTCATTTTTTTCTTTTTAAATGATAAATATTCAGTATAGCCATCTTACAAAATTAATATTTTTCCAAAATTTTCTGATTTTCATTAATAATTTTCCATTTTTATAAAAAACCCATGTAAAGTATATACATATGTATCATATAGTATGTATAATCTATACCTATAATATACATATTCAAAAACGACGCTCTTTTATTCCGTTGAATTTTAAATTTTGTTTTTTTTCTAAAAACATAAAAAAAATTTTAAAATATAGTTTGCATGGTGGGAAATAGAAATTTCACAATATAATTGAATATAAACGTCAAAACTTCAGTGGGGAGTTTGGTGCAGTAGTAGAGTAGCCGCTTCTTATACTTTAGAAGTCTTAAGTTTTGCAAGTTCGATTCTATTCTACTTCTTTTTTTTTTCTTTATTTCTAATATTTTATACGAAATAAATTCTTACATATCATAATATTTAATCTGTAAATGACAGACATTTAAAACCATTTTACTCAATGATTTACCAACCAACTTTCATTTTTTTCTTTTTAAATGATAAATATTCAGTATAGCCATCTTACAAAATTAATATTTTTCCAAAATTTTCTGATTTTCATTAATAATTTTCCATTTTTATAAAAAACCCATGTAAAGTATATACATATGTATCATATAGTATGTATAATCTATACCTATAATATACATATTCAAAAACGACGCTCTTTTATTCCGTTGAATTTTAAATTTTGTTTTGATGTTTTTGCTTTTTGTTTTTTTTCAAAAAACATAAAAAAAATTTTAAAATATAGTTTGCATGGTGGGAAATAGAATTTTCACAATATAATTGAATATAAACATCAAAACTTCATTGGGGAGTTTGGTGCAGTGGTAGAGTGGCCGCTTATTATACTTTAGAAGTCTTAAGTTTGCAAGTTCGATTCTATTCTACTTTTTTTTTTTTTTTTATTTCTAATATTTTATACGAAATAAATTCTTACATATCATAATATTTAATCTGTAAATGACAGACATTTAAAACCATTTTACTCAATGATTTACCAACCAACTTTCATTTTTTTCTTTTTAAATGATAAATATTCAGTATAGCCATCTTACAAAATTAATATTTTTCCAAAATTTTCTGATTTTCATTAATAATTTTCCATTTTTATAAAAAAACCCATGTAAAGTATATCCATATGTATCATATAGTATGTATAATATATACCTATAATATACATATTCAAAAACGACGCTCTTTTATTCCGTTGAATTTTAAATTTTGTTTTGTTGTTTTTGCTTTTTGTTTTTTTTCTAAAAACATAAAAAAAATTTTAAAATATAGTTTGCATGGTAGGAAATAGAAATTTCGCAATATAATTGAATATAAACATCAAAACTACATTGGGGAGTTTGGTGCAGTGGTAGAGTGGCCGCTTCTTATACTGTAGAAGTCTTAAGTTTGCAAGTTCGATTCTATTCTACTTTTTTTTTTTTTTTTATTTCTAATATTTTATACGAAATAAATTCTTACATATCATAATATTTAATCTGTAAATGACAGACATTTAAAACCATTTTACTCAATGATTTACCAACCAACTTTCATTTTTTTCTTTTTAAATGATAAATATTCAGTATAGCCACATCTTACAAAATTAATATTTTTCCAAAATTTTCTGATTTTCATTAATAATTTTCCATTTTTATAAAAAACCCATGTAAAGTATATACATATGTATCATACAGTATGTATAATATATACCTATAATATACATATTCAAAAACGACGCTCTTTTATTCCGTTGAATTTTAAATTTTGTTTTGTTGTTTTTGCTTTTTGTTTTTTTTCTAAAAACATAAAAAAAATTTTAAAATATAGTTTGCATGGTGGGAAATAGAAATTTCGCAATATAATTGAATATAAACATCAAAACTTCATTGGGGAGTTTGGTGCAGTGGTAGAGTGGCCGCTTCTTATACTGTAGAAGTCTTAAGTTTGCAAGTTCGATTCTATTCTACTTTTTTTTTTTTTTTTTATTTCTAATATTTTATACGAAATAAATTCTTACATATCATAATATTTAATCTGTAAATGACAGACATTTAAAACCATTTTACTCAATGATTTACCAACCAACTTTCATTTTTTTCTTTTTAAATGATAAATATTCAGTATAGCCATCTTACAAAATTAATATTTTTCCAAAATTTTCTGATTTTCATTAATAATTTTCCATTTTTATAAAAAACCCATGTAAAGTATATACATATGTATCATATAGTATGTATAATCTATACCTATAATATACATATTCAAAAACGACGCTCTTTTATTCCGTTGAATTTTAAATTTTGTTTTTTTTCTAAAAACATAAAAAAAATTTTAAAATATAGTTTGCATGGTGGGAAATAGAAATTTCACAATATAATTGAATATAAACGTCAAAACTTCAGTGGGGAGTTTGGTGCAGTGGTAGAGTGGCCGCTTCTTATACTTTAGAAGTCTTAAGTTTGCAAGTTCGATTCAGATTCTACTTCTTTTTTTTTTCTTTATTTCTAATATTTTATACGAAATAAATTCTTACATATCATAGTATTTAATCTGTAAATGACAGACATTTAAAACCATTTTACTCAATGATTTACCAACCAACTTTCATTTTTTTCTTTTTAAATGATAAATATTCAGTATAGCCATCTTACAAAATTAATATTTTTCCAAAATTTTCTGATTTTCATTAATAATTTTCCATTTTTATAAAAAACCCATGTAAAGTATATACATATGTATCATATAGTATGTATAATCTATACCTATAATATACATATTCAAGTTGAATTTTAAATTTTGTTTTTTTTCTAAAAACATAAAAAAAATTTTAAAATATAGTTTGCATAGTGCGAAATATAAATTTCACAATATAATTGAATATAAACGTCAAAACTTCAGTGGGGAGTTTGGTGCAGTAGTAGAGTGGTCGCTTCTTATACTTTAAAAGTCTTAAGTTTGCAAGTTCGATTCAGATTCTACTTCTTTTTTTTTTTTTTATTTTTAATATTTTATACGAAATAAATTCTTACATATCATAATATTTAATCTGTAAATGACAGACATTTTAAACCATTTTACGCAATGATTTACCAACCAACTTTCATTTTTTTCTTTTTAAATGATAAATATTCAGTATAGCCATCTTACAAAATTAATATTTTTCCAAAATTTTCTGATTTTCATTAATAATTTTCCATTTTTATAAAAAACCCATGTAAAGTATATACATATGTATCATATAGTATGTATAATCTATACCTATAATATACATATTCAAAAACGACGCTCTTTTATTCCGTTGAATTTTAAATTTTGTTTTTTTTCTAAAAACATAAAAAAAATTTTAAAATATAGTTTGCATGGTGGGAAATAGAAATTTCACAATATAATTGAATATAAACGTCAAAACTTTAGTGGGGAGTTTGGTGCAGTGGTAGAGTGGCCGCTTCTTATACTTTAGAAGTCTTAAGTTTGCAAGTTCGATTCTATTCTACTTCTTTTTTATTTCTAATATTTTATACGAAATAAATTCTTACATATCATAATATTTAATCTGTAAATGACAGACATTTAAAACCATTTTACTCAATGATTTACCAACCAACTTTCATTTTTTTCTTTTTAAATGATAAATATTCAGTATAGCCATCTTACAAAATTAATATTTTTCCAAAATTTTCTGATTTTCATTAATAATTTTCCATTTTTATAAAAAACCCATGTAAAGTATATACATATGTATCATATAGTATGTATAATCTATACCTATAATATACATATTCAAAAACGACGCTCTTTTATTCCGTTGAATTTTAAATTTTGTTTTTTTTCTAAAAACATAAAAAAAATTTTAAAATATAGTTTGCATGGTGGGAAATAGAAATTTCACAATATAATTGAATATAAACGTCAAAACTTCAGTGGGGAGTTTGGTGCAGTAGTAGAGTAGCCGCTTCTTATACTTTAGAAGTCTTAAGTTTGCAAGTTCGATTCTATTCTACTTCTTTTTTTTTTCTTTATTTCTAATATTTTATACGAAATAAATTCTTACATATCATAATATTTAATCTGTAAATGACAGACATTTAAAACCATTTTACTCAATGATTTACCAACCAACTTTCATTTTTTTCTTTTTAAATGATAAATATTCAGTATAGCCATCTTACAAAATTAATATTTTTCCAAAATTTTCTGATTTTCATTAATAATTTTCCATTTTTATAAAAAACCCATGTAAAGTATATACATATGTATCATATAGTATGTATAATCTATACCTATAATATACATATTCAAAAACGACGCTCTTTTATTCCGTTGAATTTTAAATTTTGTTTTGATGTTTTTGCTTTTTGTTTTTTTTCTAAAAACATAAAAAAAATTTTAAAATATAGTTTGCATGGTGGGAAATAGAAATTTCACAATATAATTGAATATAAACATCATAACTTCATTGGGGAGTTTGGTGCAGTGGTAGAGTGGCCGCTTATTATACTTTAGAAGTCTTAAGTTTGCCAGTTCGATTCTATTCTACTTTTTTTTTTTTTTTATTTCTAATATTTTATACGAAATAAATTCTCATAATATTTAATCTGTAAATGACAGACATTTAAAACCATTTTACTCAATGATTTACCAACCAACTTTCATTTTTTTCTTTTTAAATGATAAATATTCAGTATAGCCATCTTACAAAATTAATATTTTTCCAAAATTTTCTGATTTTCATTAATAATTTTCCATTTTTATAAAAAAACCCATGTAAAGTATATACATATGTATCATATAGTATGTATAATCTATACCTATAATATACATATTCAAGTTGAATTTTAAATTTTGTTTTTTTTCTAAAAACATAAAAAAAATTTTAAAATATAGTTTGCATGGTGGGAAATAGAAATTTCACAATATAATTGAATATAAACATTAATACTACATTGGGGAGTTTGGTGCAGTGGTAGAGTGGGCGCTTTTTATACTTTAGAAGTCTTAAGTTTGCAAGTTCGATTCTATTCTACTTTTTTTTTTTTTTTTTATTTCTAATATTTTATACGAAATAAATTCTTACATATCATAATATTTAATCTGTAAATGACAGACATTTAAAACCATTTTACTCAATGATTTACGAACCAACTTTCATTTTTTTCTTTTTAAATGATAAATATTCAGTATAGCCATCTTACAAAATTAATATTTTTCCAAAATTTTCTGATTTTCATTAATAATTTTCCATTTTTATAAAAAACCCATGTAAAGTATATACATATGTATCATATAGTATGTATAATCTATACCTATAATATACATATTCAAAAACGACGCTCTTTTATTCCGTTGAATTTTAAATTTTGTTTTGATGTTTTTGCTTTTTGTTTTTTTTCTAAAAACATAAAAAAAATTTTAAAATATAGTTTGCATGGTGGGAAATAGAAATTTCACAATATAATTGAATATAAACATCATAACTTCATTGGGGAGTTTGGTGCAGTGGTAGAGTGGCCGCTTATTATACTTTAGAAGTCTTAAGTTTGCCAGTTCGATTCTATTCTACTTTTTTTTTTTTTTTATTTCTAATATTTTATACGAAATAAATTCTCATAATATTTAATCTGTAAATGACAGACATTTAAAACCATTTTACTCAATGATTTACCAACCAACTTTCATTTTTTTCTTTTTAAATGATAAATATTCAGTATAGCCATCTTACAAAATTAATATTTTTCCAAAATTTTCTGATTTTCATTAATAATTTTCCATTTTTATAAAAAAACCCATGTAAAGTATATACATATGTATCATATAGTATGTATAATCTATACCTATAATATACATATTCAAGTTGAATTTTAAATTTTGTTTTTTTTCTAAAAACATAAAAAAAATTTTAAAATATAGTTTGCATGGTGGGAAATAGAAATTTCACAATATAATTGAATATAAACATTAATACTACATTGGGGAGTTTGGTGCAGTGGTAGAGTGGGCGCTTTTTATACTTTAGAAGTCTTAAGTTTGCAAGTTCGATTCTATTCTACTTTTTTTTTTTTTTTTTATTTCTAATATTTTATACGAAATAAATTCTTACATATCATAATATTTAATCTGTAAATGACAGACATTTAAAACCATTTTACTCAATGATTTACGAACCAACTTTCATTTTTTTCTTTTTAAATGATAAATATTCAGTATAGCCATCTTACAAAATTAATATTTTTCCAAAATTTTCTGATTTTCATTAATAATTTTCCATTTTTATAAAAAACCCATGTAAAGTATATACATATGTATCATATAGTATGTATAATCTATACCTATAATATACATATTCAAAAACGACGCTCTTTTATTCCGTTGAATTTTAAATTTTGTTTTGATGTTTTTGCTTTTTGTTTTTTTTCTAAAAACATAAAAAAAATTTTAAAATATAGTTTGCATGGTGGGAAATAGAAATTTCACAATATAATTGAATATAAACATCAAAACTTCATTGGGGAGTTTGGTGCAGTGGTAGAGTGGCCGCTTATTATACTTTAGAAGTCTTAAGTTTGCCAGTTCGATTCTATTCTACTTTTTTTTTTTTTTTTTATTTCTAATATTTTATACGAAATAAATTCTTACATATCATAATATTTAATCTGTAAATGACAGACATTTAAAACCATTTTACTCAATGATTTACCAACCAACTTTCATTTTTTTCTTTTTAAATGATAAATATTCAGTATAGCCATCTTACAAAATTAATATTTTTCCAAAATTTTCTGATTTTCATTAATAATTTTCCATTTTTATAAAAAACCCATGTAAAGGATATACATATGTATCATATAGTATGTATAATCTATACCTATAATATACATATTCAAAAACGACGCTCTTTTATTCCGTTGAATTTTAAATTTTGTTTTGTTGTTTTTGCTTTTTGTTTTTTTTCTAAAAACATAAAAAAAATTTTAAAATATAGTTTGCATGGTGGGAAATAGAAATTTCACAATATAATTGAATATAAACATTAATACTACATTGGGGAGTTTGGTGCAGTGGTAGAGTGGGCGCTTTTTATACTTTAGAAGTCTTAAGTTTGCAAGTTCGATTCTATTTTACTTTTTTTTTTTTTTTTTATTTCTAATATTTTATACGAAATAAATTCTTACATATCATAATATTTAATCTGTAAATGACAGACATTTAAAACCATTTTACTCAATGATTTACGAACCAACTTTCATTTTTTTCTTTTTAAATGATAAATATTCAGTATAGCCATCTTACAAAATTAATATTTTTCCAAAATTTTCTGATTTTCATTAATAATTTTCCATTTTTATAAAAAACCCATGTAAAGTATATACATATGTATCATATAGTATGTATAATCTATACCTATAATATACATATTCAAAAACGACGCTCTTTTATTCCGTTGAATTTTAAATTTTGTTTTGATGTTTTTGCTTTTTGTTTTTTTTCTAAAAACATAAAAAAAATTTTAAAATATAGTTTGCATGGTGGGAAATAGAAATTTCACAATATAATTGAATATAAACATCAAAACTTCATTGGGGAGTTTGGTGCAGTGGTAGAGTGGCCGCTTATTATACTTTAGAAGTCTTAAGTTTGCCAGTTCGATTCTATTCTACTTTTTTTTTTTTTTTTTATTTCTAATATTTTATACGAAATAAATTCTTACATATCATAATATTTAATCTGTAAATGACAGACATTTAAAACCATTTTACTCAATGATTTACCAACCAACTTTCATTTTTTTCTTTTTAAATGATAAATATTCAGTATAGCCATCTTACAAAATTAATATTTTTCCAAAATTTTCTGATTTTCATTAATAATTTTCCATTTTTATAAAAAACCCATGTAAAGGATATACATATGTATCATATAGTATGTATAATCTATACCTATAATATACATATTCAAAAACGACGCTCTTTTATTCCGTTGAATTTTAAATTTTGTTTTGTTGTTTTTGCTTTTTGTTTTTTTTCTAAAAACATAAAAAAAATTTTAAAATATAGTTTGCATGGTGGGAAATAGAAATTTCACAATATAATTGAATATAAACATCAAAACTTCATTGGGGAGTTTGGTGCAGTGGTAGAGTGGCCGCTTATTATACTTTAGAAGTCTTAAGTTTGCCAGTTCGATTCTATTCTACTTTTTTTTTTTTTTTATTTCTAATATTTTATACGAAATAAATTCTCATAATATTTAATCTGTAAATGACAGACATTTAAAACCATTTTACTCAATGATTTACCAACCAACTTTCATTTTTTTCTTTTTAAATGATAAATATTCAGTATAGCCATCTTACAAAATTAATATTTTTCCAAAATTTTCTGATTTTCATTAATAATTTTCCATTTTTATAAAAAAACCCATGTAAAGTATATACATATGTATCATATAGTATGTATAATCTATACCTATAATATACATATTCAAGTTGAATTTTAAATTTTGTTTTTTTTCTAAAAACATAAAAAAAATTTTAAAATATAGTTTGCATGGTGGGAAATAGAAATTTCACAATATAATTGAATATAAACATTAATACTACATTGGGGAGTTTGGTGCAGTGGTAGAGTGGGCGCTTTTTATACTTTAGAAGTCTTAAGTTTGCAAGTTCGATTCTATTCTACTTTTTTTTTTTTTTTTTATTTCTAATATTTTATACGAAATAAATTCTTACATATCATAATATTTAATCTGTAAATGACAGACATTTAAAACCATTTTACTCAATGATTTACGAACCAACTTTCATTTTTTTCTTTTTAAATGATAAATATTCAGTATAGCCATCTTACAAAATTAATATTTTTCCAAAATTTTCTGATTTTCATTAATAATTTTCCATTTTTATAAAAAACCCATGTAAAGTATATACATATGTATCATATAGTATGTATAATCTATACCTATAATATACATATTCAAAAACGACGCTCTTTTATTCCGTTGAATTTTAAATTTTGTTTTGATGTTTTTGCTTTTTGTTTTTTTTCTAAAAACATAAAAAAAATTTTAAAATATAGTTTGCATGGTGGGAAATAGAAATTTCACAATATAATTGAATATAAACATCAAAACTTCATTGGGGAGTTTGGTGCAGTGGTAGAGTGGCCGCTTATTATACTTTAGAAGTCTTAAGTTTGCCAGTTCGATTCTATTCTACTTTTTTTTTTTTTTTTTATTTCTAATATTTTATACGAAATAAATTCTTACATATCATAATATTTAATCTGTAAATGACAGACATTTAAAACCATTTTACTCAATGATTTACCAACCAACTTTCATTTTTTGCTTTTTAAATGATAAATATTCAGTATAGCCATCTTACAAAATTAATATTTTTCCAAAATTTTCTGATTTTCATTAATAATTTTCCATTTTTATAAAAAACCCATGTAAAGGATATACATATGTATCATATAGTATGTATAATCTATACCTATAATATACATATTCAAAAACGACGCTCTTTTATTCCGTTGAATTTTAAATTTTGTTTTGTTGTTTTTGCTTTTTGTTTTTTTTCTAAAAACATAAAAAAAATTTTAAAATATAGTTTGCATGGTGGGAAATAGAAATTTCACAATATAATTGAACATAAACATCAAAAGTTCATTGGGGAGTTTGGTGCAGTGGTAGAGTGGCCGCTTTTTATACTTTAGAAGTCTTAAGTTTGCAAGTTCGATTCTATTCTACTTTTTTTTTTTTTTTTTATTTCTAATATTTTATACGAAATAAATTCTTACATATCATAATATTTAATCTGTAAATGACAGACATTTAAAACCATTTTACTCAATGATTTACCAACCAACTTTCATTTTTTTCTTTTTAAATGATAAATATTCAGTATAGCCATCTTACAAAATTAATATTTTTCCAAAATTTTCTGATTTTCATTAATAATTTTCCATTTTTATAAAAAAACCCATGTAAAGTATATACATATGTATCATATAGTATGTATAATCTATACCTATAATATACATATTCAAGTTGAATTTTAAATTTTGTTTTTTTTCTAAAAACATAAAAAAAATTTTAAAATATAGTTTGCATGGTGGGAAATAGAAATTTCACAATATAATTGAATATAAACATCAATACTACATTGGGGAGTTTGGTGCAGTGGTAGAGTGGGCGCTTTTTATACTTTAGAAGTCTTAAGTTTGCAAGTTCGATTCTATTCTACTTTTTTTTTTTTTTTTATTTCTAATATTTTATATGAAATAAATTCTTACATATCATAATATTTAATCTGTAAATGACAGACATTTAAAACCATTTTACTCAATGATTTACCAACCAACTTTCATTTTTTTCTTTTTAAATGATAAATATTCAGTATAGCCATCTTACAAAATTAATATTTTTCCAAAATTTTCTGATTTTCATTAATAATTTTCCATTTTTATAAAAAACCCATGTAAAGTATATACATATGTATCATATAGTATGTATAATCTATACCTATAATATACATATTCAAAAACGACGCTCTTTTATTCCGTTGAATTTTAAATTTTGTTTTGTTGTTTTTGCTTTTTGTTTTTTTTCTAAAAACATAAAAAAAATTTTAAAATTTAGTTTGCATGGTGGGAAATAGAAATTTCACAATATAATTGAATATAAACATCAAAAGTTCATTGGGGAGTTTGGTGCAGTGGTAGAGTGGCCGCTTTTTATACTTTAGAAGTCTTAAGTTTGCAAGTTCGATTCTATTCTACTTTTTTTTTTTTTTTTATTACTAATATTTTATACGAAATAAATTCTTACATATCATAATATTTAATCTGTAAATGACAGACATTTAAAACCATTTTACTCAATGATTTACCAACCAACTTTCATTTTTTTCTTTTTAAATGATAAATATTCAGTATAGCCATCTTACAAAATTAATATTTTTCCAAAATTTTCTGATTTTCATTAATAATTTTCCATTTTTATAAAAAACCCATGTAAAGTATATACATATGTATCATATAGTATGTATAATCTATACCTATAATATACATATTCAAGTTGAATTTTAAATTTTGTTTTTTTTCTAAAAACATAAAAAAAATTTTAAAATATAGTTTGCATGGTGGGAAATAGAAATTTCACAATATAATTGAATATAAACGTCAAAACTTCAGTGGGGAGTTTGGTGCAGTGGTAGAGTGGCCGCTTCTTATACTTTAAAAGTCTTAAGTTTGCAAGTTCGATTCTATTCTACTTTTTTTTTTTTTCTTTTATTTCTAATATTTTATACGAAATAAATTCTTACATATCATAATATTTAATCTGTAAATAACAGACATTTAAAACCATTTTACGCAATGATTTACCAACCAACTTTCATTTTTTTCTTTTTAAATGATAAATATTCAGTATAGCCATCTTACAAAATTAATATTTTTCCAAAATTTTCTGATTTTCATTAATAATTTTCCATTTTTATAAAAAACCCATGTAAAGTATATACAAATGTATCATATAGTATGTATAATCTATACCTATAATATACATATTCAAAAACGACGCTCTTTTATTCCGTTGAATTTTGAATTTTGTTTTGTTGTTTTTGCTTTTTGTTTTTTTTCTAAAAACATAAAAAAAATTTTAAAATATAGTTTGCATGGTGGGAAATAGAAATTTCACAATATAATTGAATATAAACGTCAAAACTTCAGTGGGGAGTTTGGTGCAGTGGTAGAGTGGCCGCTTCTTATACTTTAGAAGTCTTAAGTTTGCAAGTTCGATTCTATTCTACTTCTTTTTTTTTTCTTTATTTCTAATATTTTATACGAAATAAATTCTTACATATCATAATATTTAATCTGTAAATGACAGACATTTAAAACCATTTTACTCAATGATTTACCAACCAACTTTCATTTTTTTCTTTTTAAATGATAAATATTCAGTATAGCCATCTTACAAAATTAATATTTTTCCAAAATTTTCTGATTTTCATTAATAATTTTCCATTTTTATAAAAAAACCCATGTAAAGTATATACATATGTATCATATAGTATGTATAATCTATACCTATAATATACATATTCAAGTTGAATTTTAAATTTTGTTTTTTTTCTAAAAACATAAAAAAAATTTTAAAATATAGTTTGCATAGTGGGAAATAGAAATTTCACAATATAATTGAATATAAACGTCAAAACTTCAGTGGGGAGTTTGGTGCAGTGGTAGAGTGGCCGCTTTTTATACTTTAAAAGTCTTAAGTTTGCAAGTTCGATTCTATTCTACTTTTTTTTTTTTTTTTTTTTTTCTAATATTTTATACGAAATAAATTCTTACATATCATAATATTTAATCTGTAAATGACAGACATTTAAAACCATTTTACGCAATGATTTACCAACCAACTTTCATTTTTTTCTTTTTAAATGATAAATATTCAGTATAGCCATTTTACAAAATTAATATTTTTCCAAAATTTTCTGATTTTCATTAATAATTTTCCATTTTTATAAAAAACCCATGTAAAGTATATACATATGTATCATATAGTATGTATAATCTATACCTATAATATACATATTCAAAAACGACGCTCTTTTATTCCGTTGAATTTTAAATTTTGTTTTTTTTCTAAAAACATAAAAAAAATTTTAAAATATAGTTTGCATGGTGTGAAATAGAAATTTCACAATATAATTGAATATAAACGTCAAAACTTCAGTGCGGAGTTTGGTGCAGTGGTAGAGTGGCCGCTTCTTATACTTTAGAAGTTTGCGAGTTCGATTCTATTCTACTTTTTTTTTTTTTTTTTATTTCTAATATTTTATACGAAATAAATTCTTACATATCATAATATTTAATCTGTAAATGACAGACATTTAAAACCATTTTACTCAATGATTTACCAACCAACTTTCATATTTTTCTTTTTAAATGATAAATATTCAGTATAGCCATCTTACAAAATTAATATTTTTCCAAAATTTTCTGATTTTCATTAATAATTTTCCATTTTTATAAAAAACCCATGTAAAGTATATACATATGTATCATATAGTATGTATAATCTATACCTATAATATACATATTCAAAAACGACGCTCTTTTATTCCGTTGAATTTTAAATTTTGTTTTTTTTCTAAAAACATAAAAAAAATTTTAAAATATAGTTTGCATGGTGGGAAATAGAAATTTCACAATATAATTGAATATAAACATCAAAACTTTATTGGGGAGTTTGGTGCAGTGGTAGAGTGGGCGCTTCTTATACTTTAGAAGTCTTAAGTTTGCGAGTTCGATTCTATTCTACTTTTTTTTTTTTTTTTTATTTCTAATATTTTATACGAAATAAATTCTTACATATCATAATATTTAATCTGTAAATGACAGACATTTAAAACCATTTTACTCAATGATTTACCAACCAACTTTCATTTTTTCTTTTTAAATGATAAATATTCAGTATAGCCATCTTACAAAATTAATATTTTTCCAAAATTTTCTGATTTTCATTAATAATTTTCCATTTTTATAAAAAACCCATGTAAAGGATATACATATGTATCATATAGTATGTATAATCTATACCTATAATATACATATTCAAAAACGACGCTCTTTTATTCCGTTGAATTTTAAATTTTGTTTTGTTGTTTTTGCTTTTTGTTTTTCTTCTAAAAACATAAAAAAAATTTTAAAATATAGTTTGCATGGTGGGAAATAGAAATTTCACAATATAATTGAATATAAACATCAAAAGTTCATTGGGGAGTTTGGTGCAGTGGTAGAGTGGCCGCTTTTTATACTTTAGAAGTCTTAAGTTTGCAAGTTCGATTCTATTCTACTTTTTT
Source organism: Poecilobothrus nobilitatus (assembly GCA_947095535.1). Taxonomy (NCBI): domain Eukaryota; kingdom Metazoa; phylum Arthropoda; class Insecta; order Diptera; family Dolichopodidae; genus Poecilobothrus; species Poecilobothrus nobilitatus. The sequence goes on along the minus strand of OX352774.1, from coordinate 125,598,706 downwards.
TTTTTTTTTTTATTTCTAATATTTTATACGAAATAAATTCTTACATATCATAATATTTAATCTGTAAATGACAGACATTTAAAACCATTTTACTCAATGATTTACCAACCAACTTTCATTTTTTTCTTTTTAAATGATAAATATTCAGTATAGCCATCTAACAAAATTAATATTTTTCCAAAATTTTCTGATTTTCATTAATAATTTTCCATTTTTATAAAAAAACCCATGTAAAGTATATACATATGTATCATATAGTATGTATAATCTATACCTATAATATACATATTCAAGTTGAATTTTAAATTTTGTTTTTTTTCTAAAAACATAAAAAAAATTTTAAAATATAGTTTGCATGGTGGGAAATAGAAATTTCACAATATAATTGAATATAAACATCAATAATACATTGGGGAGTTTGGTGCAGTGGTAGAGTGGGCGCTTTTTATACTTTAGAAGTCTTAAGTTTGCCAGTTCGATTCTATTCTACTTTTTTTTTTTTTTTTTATTTCTAATATTTTATATGAAATAAATTCTTACATATCATAATATTTAATCTGTAAATGACAGACATTTAAAACCATTTTACTCAATGATTTACCAACCAACTTTCATTTTTTTCTTTTTAAATGATAAATATTCAGTATAGCCATCTTACAAAATTAATATTTTTCCAAAATTTTCTGATTTTCATTAATAATTTTCCATTTTTATAAAAAACCCATGTAAAGTATATACATATGTATCATATAGTATGTATAATCTATACCTATAATATATATATTCAAAAACGACGCTCTTTTATTCCGTTGAATTTTAAATTTTGTTTTTTTTCTAAAAACATTAAAAAAAATTTTAAAATATAGTTTGCATGGTGGGAAATAGAAATTTCACAATATAATTGAATATAAACGTCAAAACTTCAGTGGGGAGTTTGGTGCAGTGGTAGAGTGGCCGCTTCTTATACTTTAGAAGTCTTAAGTTTGCAAGTTCGATTCTATTCTACTTCTTTTTTTTTCTTTATTTCTAATATTTTATATGAAAAAAATAAATACATACATATCATAATATTTAATCTGTAAATGACAGACATTTAAAACCATTTTACTCAATGATTTACCAACCAACTTTCATTTTTTTCTTTTTAAATGATAAATATTCAGTATAGCCATCTTACAAAATTAATATTTTTCCAAAATTTTCTGATTTTCATTAATAATTTTCCATTTTTATAAAAAACCCATGTAAAGTATATACATATGTATCATATAGTATGTATAATCTATACCTATAATATACATATTCAAAAACGACGCTCTTTTATTCCGTTGAATTTTAAATTTTGTTTTGTTGTTTTTGCTTTTTGTTTTTTTTCTAAAAACATAAAAAAAATTTTAAAATTTAGTTTGCATGGTGGGAAATAGAAATTTCACAATATAATTGAATATAAACATCAAAAGTTCATTGGGGAGTTTGGTGCAGTGGTAGAGTGGCCGCTTTTTATACTTTAGAAGTCTTAAGTTTGCAAGTTCGATTTTATTCTACTTTTTTTTTTTTTTTATTTCTAATATTTTATACGAAATAAATTCTTACATATCATAATATTTAATCTGTAAATGACAGACATTTAAAACCATTTTACTCAATGATTTACCAACCAACTTTCATTTTTTTCTTTTTAAATGATAAATATTCTGTATAGCCATCTTACAAAATTAATATTTTTCCAAAATTTTCTGATTTTCATTAATAATTTTCAATTTTTATAAAAAAACCCATGTAAAGTATATACATATGTATCATATAGTATGTATAATCTATACCTATAATATACATATTCAAGTTGAATTTTAAATTTTGTTTTTTTTCTAAAAACATAAAAAAAATTTTAAAATATAGTTTGCATGGTGGGAAATAGAAATTTCACAATATAATTGAATATAAACATCTATACTACATTGGGGAGTTTGGTGCAGTGGTAGAGTGGGCGCTTTTTATACTTTAGAAGTCTTAAGTTTGCAAGTTCGATTCTATTCTACTTTTTTTTTTTTTTTTATTTCTAATATTTTATATGAAATAAATTCTTACATATCATAATATTTAATCTGTAAATGACAGACATTTAAAACTATTTTACTCAATGATTTACCAACCAACTTTCATTTTTTTCTTTTTAAATGATAAATATTCAGTATAGCCATCTTACAAAATTAATATTTTTCCAAAATTTTCTGATTTTCATTAATAATTTTCCATTTTTATAAAAAACCCATGTAAAGTATATACATATGTATCATATAGTATGTATAATCTATACCTATAATATATATATTCAAAAACGACGCTCTTTTATTCCGTTGAATTTTAAATTTTGTTTTTTTTCTAAAAACATAAAAAAAATTTTAAAATATAGTTTGCATGGTGGGAAATAGAAATTTCACAATATAATTGAATATAAACGTCAAAACTTCAGTGGGGAGTTTGGTGCAGTGGTAGAGTGGCCGCTTCTTATACTTTAGAAGTCTTAAGTTTGCAAGTTCGATTCTATTCTACTTCTTTTTTTTTCTTTATTTCTAATATTTTATATGAAAAAAATAAATACATACATATCATAATATTTAATCTGTAAATGACAGACATTTAAAACCATTTTACTCAATGATTTACCAACCAACTTTCATTTTTTTCTTTTTAAATGATAAATATTCAGTATAGCCATCTTACAAAATTAATATTTTTCCAAAATTTTCTGATTTTCATTAATAATTTTCCATTTTTATAGAAAACCCATGTAAAGTATATACATATGTATCATATAGTATCTATAATCTATACCTATAATATACATATTCAAAAACGACGCTCTTTTATTCCGTTGAATTTTAAATTTTGTTTTGTTGTTTTTGCTTTTTGTTTTTTTTCTAAAAACATAAAAAAAATTTTAAAATTTAGTTTGCATGGTGGGAAATAGAAATTTCACAATATAATTGAATATAAACATCAAAAGTTCATTGGGGAGTTTGGTGCAGTGGTAGAGTGGCCGCTTTTTATACTTTAGAAGTCTTAAGTTTGCAAGTTCGATTCTATTCTACTTTTTTTTTTTTTTTTTATTTCTAATATTTTATACGAAATAAATTCTTACATATCATAATATTTAATCTGTAAATGACAGACATTTAAAACCATTTTACTCAATGATTTACCAACCAACTTTCATTTTTTTCTTTTTAAATGATAAATATTCAGTATAGCCATCTTACAAAATTAATATTTTTCCAAAATTTTCTGATTTTCATTAATAATTTTCCATTTTTATAAAAAACCCATGTAAAGTATATACATATGTATCATATAGTATGTATAATCTATACCTATAATATACATATTCAAAAACGACGCTCTTTTATTCCGTTGAATTTTAAATTTTGTTTTGTTGTTTTTGCTTTTTGTTTTTTTTCTAAAAACATAAAAAAAATTTTAAAATATAGTTTGCATGGTGGGAAATAGAAATTTCACAATATAATTGAATATAAACGTCAAAACTTCAGTGGGGAGTTTGGTGCAGTGGTAGAGTGGCCGCTTCTTATACTTTAAAAGTCTTAAGTTTGCAAGTTCGATTCTATTCTACTTTTTTTTTTTTTTTTTATTTCTAATATTTTATACGAAATAAATTCTTACATATCATAATATTTAATCTGTAAATAACAGACATTTAAAACCATTTTACGCAATGATTTACCAACCAACTTTCATTTTTTTCTTTTTAAATGATAAATATTCAGTATAGCCATCTTACAAAATTAATATTTTTCCAAAATTTTCTGATTTTCATTAATAATTTTCCATTTTTATAAAAAACCCATGTAAAGTATATACAAATGTATCATATAGTATGTATAATCTATACCTATAATATACATATTCAAAAACGACGCTCTTTTATTCCAATTGAATTTTAAATTTTGTTTTGTTGTTTTTGCTTTTTGTTTTTTTTCTAAAAACATAAAAAAAATTTTTAAATATAGTTTGCATGGTGGGAAATAGAAATTTCACAATATAATTGAATATAAACGTCAAAACTTCAGTGGGGAGTTTGGTGCAGTGGTAGAGTGGCCGCTTCTTATACTTTAGAAGTCTTAAGTTTGCAAGTTCGATTCTATTCTACTTCTTTTTTTTTTCTTTATTTCTAATATTTTATACGAAATAAATTCTTACATATCATAATATTTAATCTGTAAATGACAGACATTTAAAACCATTTTACTCAATGATTTACCAACCAACTTTCATTTTTTTCTTTTTAAATGATAAATATTCAGTATAGCCATCTTACAAAATTAATATTTTTCCAAAATTTTCTGATTTTCATTAATAATTTTCCATTTTTATAAAAAAACCCATGTAAAGTATATACATATGTATCATATAGTATGTATAATCTATACCTATAATATACATATTCAAGTTGAATTTTAAATTTTGTTTTTTTTCTAAAAACATAAAAAAAATTTTAAAATATAGTTTGCATAGTGGGAAATAGAAATTTCACAATATAATTGAATATAAACGTCAAAAGTTCAGTGGGGAGTTTGTCGCAGTGGTAGAGTTGCCGCTTTTTATACTTTAAAAGTCTTAAGTTTGCAAGTTCGATTCTATTCTACTTTTTTTTTTTTTTTTTTTTTCTAATATTTTATACGAAATAAATTCTTACATATCATAATATTTAATCTGTAAATGACAGACATTTAAAACCATTTTACGCAATGATTTACCAACCAACTTTCATTTTTTTCTTTTTAAATGATAAATATTCAGTATAGCCATCTTACAAAATTAATATTTTTCCAAAATTTTCTGATTTTCATTAATAATTTTCCATTTTTATAAAAAAACCCATGTAAAGTATATACATATGTATCATATAGTATGTATAATCTATACCTATAATATACATATTCAAGTTGAATTTTAAATTTTGTTTTTTTTCTAAAAACATAAAAAAAATTTTAAAATATAGTTTGCATAGTGGGAAATAGAAATTTCACAATATAATTGAATATAAACGTCAAAACTTCAGTGGGGAGTTTGGTGCAGTGGTAGAGTGGCCGCTTCTTATACTTTAAAAGTCTTAAGTTTGCAAGTTCGATTCTATTCTACTTTTTTTTTTTTTTTTTTATTTCTAATATTTTATACGAAATAAATTCTTACATATCATAATATTTAATCTGTAAATGACAGACATTTAAAACCATTTTACGCAATGATTTACCAACCAACTTTCATTTTTTTCTTTTTAAATGATAAATATTCAGTATAGCCATCTTACAAAATTAATATTTTTCCAAAATTTTCTGATTTTCATTAATAATTTTCCATTTTTATAAAAAACCCATGTAAGGTATATACATATGTATCATATAGTATGTATAATCTATACCTATAATATACATATTCAAAAACGACGCTCTTTTATTCCGTTGAACTTTAAATTTTGTTTTTTTTCTAAAAACATAAAAAAAATTTTAAAATATAGTTTGCATAGTGGGAAATAGAAATTTCACAATATAATTGAATATAAACGTCAAAACTTCAGTGGGGAGTTTGGTGCAGTGGTAGAGTGGCCGCTTCTTATACTTTAAATGTCTTAAGTTTGCAAGTTCGATTCTATTTTACTTTTTTTTTTTTTTTTTTATTTCTAATATTTTATACGAAATAAATTCTTACATATCATAATATTTAATCTGTAAATGACAGACATTTAAAACCATTTTACGCAATGATTTACCAACCAACTTTCATTTTTTTCTTTTTAAATGATAAATATTCAGTATAGCCATCTTACAAAATTAATATTTTTCCAAAATTTTCTGATTTTCATTAATAATTTTCCATTTTTATAAAAAACCCATGTAAAGTATATACATATGTATCATATAGTATGTATAATCTATACCTATAATATACATATTCAAAAACGACGCTCTTTTATTCCGTTGAATTTTAAATTTTGCTTTTTTCTAAAAACATTCTTATACTTTAAAAGTCTTAAGTTTGCAAGTTCGATTCTATTCTACTTTTTTTTTTTTTTTTTATTTCTAATATTTTATACGAAATAAATTCTTACATATCATAATATTTAATCTGTAAATGACAGACATTTAAAACCCTTTTACGCAATGATTTACCAACCAACTTTCATTTTTTTCTTTTTAAATGATAAATATTCAGTATAGCCATCTTACAAAATTAATATTTTTCCAAAATTTTCTGATTTTCATTAATAATTTTCCATTTTTATAAAAAACTCATGTAAAGTATATACATATGTATCATATAGTATGTATAATCTATACCTATAATATACATACTCAAAAACGACGCTCTTTTATTCCGTTGAATTTTAAATTTTGTTTTTTTTCTAAAAACATAAAAAAAATTTTAAAATATAGTTTGCATGGTGGGAAATAGAAATTTCACAATATAATTGAATATAAACATCAAAACTTTATTGGGGAGTTTGGTGCAGTGGTAGAGTGGGCGCTTCTTATACTTTAGAAGTCTTAAGTTTGCAAGTTCGATTCTATTATACTTTTTTTTTTTTTTTTTATTTCTAATATTTTATACGAAATAAATTCTTACATATCATAATATTTAATCTGTAAATGACAGACATTTAAAACCTTTTACTCAATGATTTACCAACCAACTTTCATTTTTTTCTTTTTAAATGATAAATATTCAGTATAGCCATCTTACAAAATTAATATTTTTCCAAAATTTTCTGATTTTCATTAATAATTTTCCATTTTTATAAAAAACCCATGTAAAGTATATACATATGTATCATATGGTATGTATAATCTATACCTATAATATACATATTCAAAAACGACGCTCTTTTATTCCGTTGAATTTTAAATTTTGTTTTTTTTCTAAAAACATAAAAAAAATTTTAAAATATAGTTTGCATGGTGGGAAATAGAAATTTCACAATATAATTGAATATAAACATCAAAATTTCATTGGGGAGTTTGGTGCAGTGGTAGAGTCGCCGCTTCTTATGCTTTAGAAGTCTTAAGTTTGCAAGTTCGATTCTATTCTACTTTTTTTTTTTTTTTTTATTTCTAATATTTTATACGAAATAAATTCTTACATATCATAATATTTAATCTGTAAATGACAGACATTTAAAACCATTTTACTCAATGATTTACCAACCAACTTTCATTTTTTTCTTTTTAAATGATAAATATTCAGTATAGCCATCTTACAAAATTAATATTTTTCCAAAATTTTCTGATTTTCATTAATAATTTTCCATTTTTATAAAAAAACCCATGTAAAGTATATACATATGTATCATATAGTATGTATAATCTATACCTATAATATACATATTCAAAAACGACGCTCTTTTATTCCGTTGAATTTTAAATTTTGTTTTTTTTCTAAAAACATAAAAAAATTTTAAAATATAGTTTGCATGGTGGGAAATAGAAATTTCACAATATAATTGAATATAAACGTGAAAAGTTCAGTCGGGAGTTTGGTGCAGTGGTAGACTGGCCGCGTCTTATATTTTAGAAGTCTTAAGTTTGCGAGTTCGATTCTATTCTACTTTTTTTTTTTTTTTTTATTTCTAATATTTTATACGAAATAAATTCTTACATATCATAATATTTAATCTGTAAATGACAGACATTTAAAACCATTTTACGCAATGATTTACCAACCAACTTTCATTTTTTTCTTTTTAAATGATAAATATTCAGTATAGCCATCTTACAAAATTAATATTTTTCCAAAATTTTCTGATTTTAATTAATAATTTTCCATTTTTATAAAAAAAACCCTTGTAAAGTATATACATATGTATCATATAGTATGTATAATCTATACCTATAATATACATATTCAAGTTGAATTTTAAATTTTGTTTTTTTTCTAAAAACATAAAAAAAATTTTAAAATATAGTTTGCATGGTGGGAAATAGAAATTTCACAATATAATTGAATATAAACATGAATACTACATTGGGGAGTTTGGTGCAGTGGTAGAGTGGGCGCTTTTTATACTTTAGAAGTCTTAAGTTTGCAAGTTCGATTCTATTCTACTTTTTTTTTTTTTTTTTATTTCTAATATTTTATATGAAATAAATTCTTACATATCATAATATTTAATCTGTAAATGACAGACATTTAAAACCATTTTACTCAATGATTTACCAACCAACTTTCATTTTTTTCTTTTTAAATGATAAATATTCAGTATAGCCATCTTACAAAATTAATATTTTTCCAAAATTTTCTGATTTTCATTAATAATTTTCCATTTTTATAAAAAACCCATGTAAAGTATATACATATGTATCATATAGTATGTATAATCTATACCTATAATATATATATTCAAAAACGACGCTCTTTTATTCCGTTGAATTTTAAATTTTGTTTTTTTTCTAAAAACATAAAAAAAATTTTAAAATATAGTTTGCATGGTGGGAAATAGAAATTTCACAATATAATTGAATATAAACGTCAAAACTTCAGTGGGGAGTTTGGTGCAGTGGTAGAGTGGCCGCTTCTTATACCTTAGAAGTCTTAAGTTTGCAAGTTCGATTCTATTCTACTTCTTTTTTTTTCTTTATTTCTAATATTTTATATGAAAAAAATAAATACATACATATCATAATATTTAATCTGTAAATGACAGACATTTAAAACCATTTTACTCAATGATTTACCAACCAACTTTCATTTTTTTCTTTTTAAATGATAAATATTCAGTATAGCCATCTTACAAAATTAATATTTTTCCAAAATTTTCTGATTTTCATTAATAATTTTCCATTTTTATAAAAAACCCATGTAAAGTATATACATATGTATCATATAGTATGTATAATCTATACCTATAATATACATATTCAAAAACGACGCTCTTTTATTCCGTTGAATTTTAAATTTTGTTTTGTTGTTTTTGCTTTTTGTTTTTTTTCTAAAAACATAAAAAAAATTTTAAAATTTAGTTTGCATGGTGGGAAATAGAAATTTCACAATATAATTGAATATAAACATCAAAAGTTCATTGGGGAGTTTGGTGCAGTGGTAGAGTGGCCGCTTTTTATACTTTAGAAGTCTTAAGTTTGCAAGTTCGATTCTATTCTACTTTTTTTTTTTTTTTATTTCTAATATTTTATACGAAATAAATTCTTACATATCATAATATTTAATCTGTAAATGACAGACATTTAAAACCATTTTACTCAATGATTTACCAACCAACTTTCATTTTTTTCTTTTTAAATGATAAATATTCTGTATAGCCATCTTACAAAATTAATATTTTTCCAAAATTTTCTGATTTTCATTAATAATTTTCCATTTTTATAAAAAAACCCATGTAAAGTATATACATATGTATCATATAGTATGTATAATCTATACCTATAATATACATATTCAAGTTGAATTTTAAATTTTGTTTTTTTTCTAAAAACATAAAAAAAATTTTAAAATATAGTTTGCATGGTGGGAAATAGAAATTTCACAATATAATTGAATATAAACATCTATACTACATTGGGGAGTTTGGTGCAGTGGTAGAGTGGGCGCTTTTTATACTTTAGAAGTCTTAAGTTTGCAAGTTCGATTCTATTCTACTTTTTTTTTTTTTTTTATTTCTAATATTTTATATGAAATAAATTCTTACATATCATAATATTTAATCTGTAAATGACAGACATTTAAAACCATTTTACTCAATGATTTACCAACCAACTTTCATTTTTTTCTTTTTAAATGATAAATATTCAGTATAGCCATCTTACAAAATTAATATTTTTCCAAAATTTTCTGATTTTCATTAATAATTTTCCATTTTTATAAAAAACCCATGTAAAGTATATACATATGTATCATATAGTATGTATAATCTATACCTATAATATACATATTCAAAAACGACGCTCTTTTATTCCGTTGAATTTTAAATTTTGTTTTTTTTCTAAAAACATAAAAAAAATTTTAAAATATAGTTTGCATGGTGGGAAATAGAAATTTCACAATATAATTGAATATAAACATCAAAAGTTCATTGGGGAGTTTGGTGCAGTGGTAGAGTGGCCGCTTTTTATACTTTAGAAGTCTTAAGTTTGCAAGTTCGATTCTATTCTACTTTTTTTTTTTTTTTATTTCTAATATTTTATACGAAATAAATTCTTACATATCATAATATTTAATCTGTAAATGACAGACATTTAAAACCATTTTACTCAATGATTTACCAACCAACTTTCATTTTTTTCTTTTTAAATGATAAATATTCTGTATAGCCATCTTACAAAATTAATATTTTTCCAAAATTTTCTGATTTTCATTAATAATTTTCCATTTTTATAAAAAAACCCATGTAAAGTATATACATATGTATCATATAGTATGTATAATCTATACCTATAATATACATATTCAAGTTGAATTTTAAATTTTGTTTTTTTTCTAAAAACATAAAAAAAATTTTAAAATATAGTTTGCATGGTGGGAAATAGAAATTTCACAATATAATTGAATATAAACATCTATACTACATTGGGGAGTTTGGTGCAGTGGTAGAGTGGGCGCTTTTTATACTTTAGAAGTCTTAAGTTTGCAAGTTCGATTCTATTCTACTTTTTTTTTTTTTTTTTATTTCTAATATTTTATACGAAATAAATTCTTACATATCATAATATTTAATCTGTAAATGACAGACATTTAAAACCTTTTACTCAATGATTTACCAACCAACTTTCATTTTTTTCTTTTTAAATGATAAATATTCAGTATAGCCATCTTACAAAATTAATATTTTTCCAAAATTTTCTGATTTTCATTAATAATTTTCCATTTTTATAAAAAACCCATGTAAAGTATATACATATGTATCATATGGTATGTATAATCTATACCTATAATATACATATTCAAAAACGACGCTCTTTTATTCCGTTGAATTTTAAATTTTGTTTTTTTTCTAAAAACATAAAAAAAAATTTTAAAATATAGTTTGCATGGTGGGAAATAGAAATTTCACAATATAATTGAATATAAACATCAAAAGTTCATTGGGGAGTTTGGTGCAGTGGTAGAGTCGCCGCTTCTTATGCTTTAGAAGTCTGAAGTTTGCAAGTTCGATTCTATTCTACTTTTTTTTTTTTTTTTTATTTCTAATATTTTATACGAAATAAATTCTTACATATCATAATATTTAATCTGTAAATGACAGACATTTAAAACCATTTTACTCAATGATTTACCAACCAACTTTCATTTTTTTCTTTTTAAATGATAAATATTCAGTATAGCCATCTTACAAAATTAATATTTTTCCAAAATTTTCTGATTTTCATTAATAATTTTCCATTTTTATAAAAAAACCCATGTAAAGTATATACATATGTATCATATAGTATGTATAATCTATACCTATAATATACATATTCAAAAACGACGCTCTTTTATTCCGTTGAATTTTAAATTTTGTTTTTTTTCTAAAAACATAAAAAAATTTTAAAATATAGTTTGCATGGTGGGAAATAGAAATTTCACAATATAATTGAATATAAACGTCAAAACTTCAGTGGGGAGTTTGGTGCAGTGGTAGAGTGGCCGCTTCTTATACTTTAGAAGTCTTAAGTTTGCAAGTTCGATTCTATTCTACTTCTTTTTTTTTCTTTATTTCTAATATTTTATATGAAAAAAATAAATACATACATATCATAATATTTAATCTGTAAATGACAGACATTTAAAACCATTTTACTCAATGATTTACCAACCAACTTTCATTTTTTTCTTTCTAAATGATAAATATTCAGTATAGCCATCTTACAAAATTAATATTTTTCCAAAATTTTCTGATTTTCATTAATAATTTTCCATTTTTATAAAAAACCCATGTAAAGTATATACATATGTATCATATAGTATGTATAATCTATACCTATAATATACATATTCAAAAACGACGCTCTTTTATTCCGTTGAATTTTAAATTTTGTTTTGTTGTTTTTGCTTTTTGTTTTTTTTCTAAAAACATAAAAAAAATTTTAAAATTTAGTTTGCATGGTGGGAAATAGAAATTTCACAATATAATTGAATATAAACATCAAAACTTCATTGGGGAGTTTGGTGCAGTGGTAGAGTGGTCGCTTTTTATACTTTAGAAGTCTTAAGTTTGCAAGTTCGATTCTATTCTACTTTTTTTTTTTTTTTATTTCTAATATTTTATACGAAATAAATTCTTACATATCATAATATTTAATCTGTAAATGACAGACATTTAAAACCATTTTACTCAATGATTTACCAACCAACTTTCATTTTTTTCTTTTTAAATGATAAATATTCTGTATAGCCATCTTACAAAATTAATATTTTTCCAAAATTTTCTGATTTTCATTAATAATTTTCCATTTTTATAAAAAAACCCATGTAAAGTATATACATATGTATCATATAGTATGTATAATCTATACCTATAATATACATATTCAAGTTGAATTTTAAATTTTGTTTTTTTTCTAAAAACATAAAAAAAATTTTAAAATATAGTTTGCATGGTGGGAAATAGAAATTTCACAATATAATTGAATATAAACATCTATACTACATTGGGGAGTTTGGTGCAGTGGTAGAGTGGGCGCTTTTTATACTTTAGAAGTCTTAAGTTTGCAAGTTCGATTCTATTCTACTTTTTTTTTTTTTTTATTATTTCTAATATTTTATATGAAATAAATTCTTACATATCATAATATTTAATCTGTAATTGACAGACATTTAAAACCATTTTACTCAATGATTTACCAACCAACTTTCATTTTTTTCTTTTTAAATGATAAATATTCAGTATAGCCATCTTACAAAATTAATATTTTTCCAAAATTTTCTGATTTTCCTTAATAATTTTCCATTTTTATAAAAAACCCATGTAAAGTATATACATATGTATCATATAGTATGTATAATCTATACCTATAATATATATATTCAAAAACGACGCTCTTTTATTCCGTTGAATTTTAAATTTTGTTTTTTTTCTAATAACATAAAAAAAATTTTAAAATATAGTTTGCATGGTGGGAAATAGAAATTTCACAATATAATTGAATATAAACGTCAAAACTTCAGTGGGGAGTTTGGTGCAGTGGTAGAGTGGCCGCTTCTTATACTTTAGAAGTCTTAAGTTTGCAAGTTCGATTCTATTCTACTTCTTTTTTTTTCTTTATTTCTAATATTTTATATGAAAAAAATAAATACATACATATCATAATATTTAATCTGTAAATGACAGACATTTAAAACCATTTTACTCAATGATTTACCAACCAACTTTCATTTTTTTCTTTTTAAATGATAAATATTCAGTATAGCCATCTTACAAAATTAATATTTTTCCAAAATTTTCTGATTTTCATTAATAATTTTCCATTTTTATAGAAAACCCATGTAAAGTATATACATATGTATCATATAGTATCTATAATCTATACCTATAATATACATATTCAAAAACGACGCTCTTTTATTCCGTTGAATTTTAAATTTTGTTTTGTTGTTTTTGCTTTTTGTTTTTTTTCTAAAAACATAAAAAAAATTTTAAAATTTAGTTTGCATGGTGGGAAATAGAAATTTCACAATATAATTGAATATAAACATCAAAAGTTCATTGGGGAGTTTGGTGCAGTGGTAGAGTGGCCGCTTTTTATACTTTAGAAGTCTTAAGTTTGCAAGTTCGATTCTATTCTACTTTTTTTTTTTTTTTTTATTTCTAATATTTTATACGAAATAAATTCTTACATATCATAATATTTAATCTGTAAATGACAGACATTTAAAACCATTTTACTCAATGATTTACCAACCAACTTTCATTTTTTTCTTTTTAAATGATAAATATTCAGTATAGCCATCTTACAAAATTAATATTTTTCCAAAATTTTCTGATTTTCATTAATAATTTTCCATTTTTATAAAAAACCCATGTAAAGTATATACATATGTATCATATAGTATGTATAATCTATACCTATAATATACATATTCAAGTTGAATTTTAAATTTTGTTTTTTTTCTAAAAACATAAAAAAAATTTTAAAATATAGTTTGCATGGTGGGAAATAGAAATTTCACAATATAATTGAATATAAACGTCAAAACTTCAGTGGGGAGTTTGGTGCAGTGGTAGAGTGGCCGCTTCTTATACTTTAAAAGTCTTAAGTTTGCAAGTTCGATTCTATTCTACTTTTTTTTTTTTTTTTTATTTCTAATATTTTATACGAAATAAATTCTTACATATCATAATATTTAATCTGTAAATAACAGACATTTAAAACCATTTTACGCAATGATTTACCAACCAACTTTCATTTTTTTCTTTTTAAATGATAAATATTCAGTATAGCCATCTTACAAAATTAATATTTTTCCAAAATTTTCTGATTTTCATTAATAATTTTCCATTTTTATAAAAAACCCATGTAAAGTATATACAAATGTATCATATAGTATGTATAATCTATACCTATAATATACATATTCAAAAACGACGCTCTTTTATTCCAATTGAATTTTAAATTTTGTTTTGTTGTTTTTGCTTTTTGTTTTTTTTCTAAAAACATAAAAAAAATTTTTAAATATAGTTTGCATGGTGGGAAATAGAAATTTCACAATATAATTGAATATAAACGTCAAAACTTCAGTGGGGAGTTTGGTGCAGTGGTAGAGTGGCCGCTTCTTATACTTTAGAAGTCTTAAGTTTGCAAGTTCGATTCTATTCTACTTCTTTTTTTTTTCTTTATTTCTAATATTTTATACGAAATAAATTCTTACATATCATAATATTTAATCTGTAAATGACAGACATTTAAAACCATTTTACTCAATGATTTACCAACCAACTTTCATTTTTTTCTTTTTAAATGATAAATATTCAGTATAGCCATCTTACAAAATTAATATTTTTCCAAAATTTTCTGATTTTCATTAATAATTTTCCATTTTTATAAAAAAACCCATGTAAAGTATATACATATGTATCATATAGTATGTATAATCTATACCTATAATATACATATTCAAGTTGAATTTTAAATTTTGTTTTTTTTCTAAAAACATAAAAAAAATTTTAAAATATAGTTTGCATAGTGGGAAATAGAAATTTCACAATATAATTGAATATAAACGTCAAAAGTTCAGTGGGGAGTTTGTCGCAGTGGTAGAGTTGCCGCTTTTTATACTTTAAAAGTCTTAAGTTTGCAAGTTCGATTCTATTCTACTTTTTTTTTTTTTTTTTTTTTTCTAATATTTTATACGAAATAAATTCTTACATATCATAATATTTAATCTGTAAATGACAGACATTTAAAACCATTTTACGCAATGATTTACCAACCAACTTTCATTTTTTTCTTTTTAAATGATAAATATTCAGTATAGCCATCTTACAAAATTAATATTTTTCCAAAATTTTCTGATTTTCATTAATAATTTTCCATTTTTATAAAAAAACCCATGTAAAGTATATACATATGTATCATATAGTATGTATAATCTATACCTATAATATACATATTCAAGTTGAATTTTAAATTTTGTTTTTTTTCTAAAAACATAAAAAAAATTTTAAAATATAGTTTGCATAGTGGGAAATAGAAATTTCACAATATAATTGAATATAAACGTCAAAACTTCAGTGGGGAGTTTGGTGCAGTGGTAGAGTGGCCGCTTCTTATACTTTAAAAGTCTTAAGTTTGCAAGTTCGATTCTATTCTACTTTTTTTTTTTTTTTTTTATTTCTAATATTTTATACGAAATAAATTCTTACATATCATAATATTTAATCTGTAAATGACAGACATTTAAAACCATTTTACGCAATGATTTACCAACCAACTTTCATTTTTTTCTTTTTAAATGATAAATATTCAGTATAGCCATCTTACAAAATTAATATTTTTCCAAAATTTTCTGATTTTCATTAATAATTTTCCATTTTTATAAAAAACCCATGTAAGGTATATACATATGTATCATATAGTATGTATAATCTATACCTATAATATACATATTCAAAAACGACGCTCTTTTATTCCGTTGAACTTTAAATTTTGTTTTTTTTCTAAAAACATAAAAAAAATTTTAAAATATAGTTTGCATAGTGGGAAATAGAAATTTCACAATATAATTGAATATAAACGTCAAAACTTCAGTGGGGAGTTTGGTGCAGTGGTAGAGTGGCCGCTTCTTATACTTTAAATGTCTTAAGTTTGCAAGTTCGATTCTATTTTACTTTTTTTTTTTTTTTTTTATTTCTAATATTTTATACGAAATAAATTCTTACATATCATAATATTTAATCTGTAAATGACAGACATTTAAAACCATTTTACGCAATGATTTACCAACCAACTTTCATTTTTTTCTTTTTAAATGATAAATATTCAGTATAGCCATCTTACAAAATTAATATTTTTCCAAAATTTTCTGATTTTCATTAATAATTTTCCATTTTTATAAAAAACCCATGTAAAGTATATACATATGTATCATATAGTATGTATAATCTATACCTATAATATACATATTCAAAAACGACGCTCTTTTATTCCGTTGAATTTTAAATTTTGCTTTTTTCTAAAAACATTCTTATACTTTAAAAGTCTTAAGTTTGCAAGTTCGATTCTATTCTACTTTTTTTTTTTTTTTTTATTTCTAATATTTTATACGAAATAAATTCTTACATATCATAATATTTAATCTGTAAATGACAGACATTTAAAACCCTTTTACGCAATGATTTATCAACCAACTTTCATTTTTTTCTTTTTAAATGATAAATATTCAGTATAGCCATCTTACAAAATTAATATTTTTCCAAAATTTTCTGATTTTCATTAATAATTTTCCATTTTTATAAAAAACTCATGTAAAGTATATACATATGTATCATATAGTATGTATAATCTATACCTATAATATACATATTCAAAAACGACGGTCTTTTATTCCGTTGAATTTTAAATTTTGTTTTTTTTCTAAAAACATAAAAAAAATTTTTAAATATAGTTTGCATGGTGGGAAATAGAAATTTCACAATATAATTGAATATAAACGTCAAAACTTCAGTGGGGAGTTTGGTGCAGTGGTAGAGTGGCCGCTTCTTATACTTTAGAAGTCTTAAGTTTGCAAGTTCGATTCTATTCTACTTCTTTTTTTTTTCTTTATTTCTAATATTTTATACGAAATAAATTCTTACATATCATAATATTTAATCTGTAAATGACAGACATTTAAAACCTTTTACTCAATGATTTACCAACCAACTTTCATTTTTTTCATTTTAAATGATAAATATTCAGTATAGCCATTTTACAAAATTAATATTTTTCCAAAATTTTCTGATTTTCATTAATAATTTTCCATTTTTATAAAAAACCCATGTAAAGTATATACATATGTATCATATGGTATGTATAATCTATACCTATAATATACATATTCAAAAACGACGGTCTTTTATTCCGTTGAATTTTAAATTTTGTTTTTTTTCTAAAAACATAAAAAAAATTTTAAAATATAGTTTGCATGGTGGGAAATAGAAATTTCACAATATAATTGAATATAAACATCAAAATTTCATTGGGGAGTTTGGTGCAGTGGTAGAGTCGCCGCTTCTTATGCTTTAGAAGTCTTAAGTTTGCAAGTTCGATTCTATTCTACTTTTTTTTTTTTTTTTTATTTCTAATATTTTATACGAAATAAATTCTTACATATCATAATATTTAATCTGTAAATGACAGACATTTAAAACCATTATACTCAATGATTTACCAACCAACTTTCATTTTTTTCTTTTTAAATGATAAATATTCAGTATAGCCATCTTACAAAATTAATATTTTTCCAAAATTTTCTGATTTTCATTAATAATTTTTCATTTTTATAAAAAACCCATGTAAAGTATATACATATGTATCATATAGTATGTATAATCTATACCTATAATATACATATTCAAAAACGACGGTCTTTTATTCCGTTGAATTTTAAATTTTGTTTTTTTTCTAAAAACATAAAAAAAATTTTTAAATATAGTTTGCATGGTGGGAAATAGAAATTTCACAATATAATTGAATATAAACGTCAAAACTTCAGTGGGGAGTTTGGTGCAGTGGTAGAGTGGCCGCTTCTTATACTTTAGAAGTCTTAAGTTTGCAAGTTCGATTCTATTCTACTTCTTTTTTTTTTCTTTATTTCTAATATTTTATACGAAATAAATTCTTACATATCATAATATTTAATCTGTAAATGACAGACATTTAAAACCTTTTACTCAATGATTTACCAACCAACTTTCATTTTTTTCTTTTTAAATGATAAATATTCAGTATAGCCATCTTACAAAATTAATATTTTTCCAAAATTTTCTGATTTTCATTAATAATTTTCCATTTTTATAAAAAACCCATGTAAAGTATATACATATGTATCATATGGTATGTATAATCTATACCTATAATATACATATTCAAAAACGACGCTCTTTTATTCCGTTGAATTTTAAATTTTGTTTTTTTTCTAAAAACATAAAAAAAATTTTAAAATATAGTTTGCATGGTGGGAAATAGAAATTTCACAATATAATTGAATATAAACATCAAAATTTCATTGGGGAGTTTGGTGCAGTGGTAGAGTCGCCGCTTCTTATGCTTTAGAAGTCTTAAGTTTGCAAGTTCGATTCTATTCTACTTTTTTTTTTTTTTTTTATTTCTAATATTTTATACGAAATAAATTCTTACATATCATAATATTTAATCTGTAAATGACAGACATTTAAAACCATTATACTCAATGATTTACCAACCAACTTTCATTTTTTTCTTTTTAAATGATAAATATTCAGTATAGCCATCTTACAAAATTAATATTTTTCCAAAATTTTCTGATTTTCATTAATAATTTTCCATTTTTATAAAAAACCCATGTAAAGTATATACATATGTATCATATAGTATGTATAATCTATACCTATAATATACATATTCAAAAACGACGGTCTTTTATTCCGTTGAATTTTAAATTTTGTTTTTTTTCTAAAAACATAAAAAAAATTTTTAAATATAGTTTGCATGGTGGGAAATAGAAATTTCACAATATAATTGAATATAAACGTCAAAACTTCAGTGGGGAGTTTGGTGCAGTGGTAGAGTGGCCGCTTCTTATACTTTAGAAGTCTTAAGTTTGCAAGTTCGATTCTATTCTACTTCTTTTTTTTTTCTTTATTTCTAATATTTTATACGAAATAAATTCTTACATATCATAATATTTAATCTGTAAATGACAGACATTTAAAACCATTTTACTCAATGATTTACCAACCAACTTTCATTTTTTTCTTTTTAAATGATAAATATTCAGTATAGCCATCTTACAAAATTAATATTTTTCCAAAATTTTCTGATTTTCATTAATAATTTTCCATTTTTATAAAAAAACCCATGTAAAGTATATACATATGTATCATATAGTATGTATAATCTATACCTATAATATACATATTCAAGTTGAATTTTAAATTTTGTTTTTTTTCTAAAAACATAAAAAAAATTTTAAAATATAGTTTGCATAGTGGGAAATAGAAATTTCACAATATAATTGAATATAAACGTCAAAAGTTCAGTGGGGAGTTTGTCGCAGTGGTAGAGTTGCCGCTTTTTATACTTTAAAAGTCTTAAGTTTGCAAGTTCGATTCTATTCTACTTTTTTTTTTTTTTTTTTTTTTCTAATATTTTATACGAAATAAATTCTTACATATCATAATATTTAATCTGTAAATGACAGACATTTAAAACCATTTTACGCAATGATTTACCAACCAACTTTCATTTTTTTCTTTTTAAATGATAAATATTCAGTATAGCCATCTTACAAAATTAATATTTTTCCAAAATTTTCTGATTTTCATTAATAATTTTCCATTTTTATAAGAAAACCCATGTAAAGTATATACATATGTATCATATAGTATGTATAATCTATACCTATAATATACATATTCAAGTTGAATTTTAAATTTTGTTTTTTTTCTAAAAACATAAAAAAAATTTTAAAATATAGTTTGCATGGTGGGAAATAGAAATTTCACAATATAATTGAATATAAACGTCAAAACTTCAGTGGGGAGTTTGGTGCAGTGGTAGAGTGGCCGCTTCTTATACTTTAAAAGTCTTAAGTTTGCAAGTTCGATTCTATTCTACTTTTTTTTTTTTTTTTTTATTTCTAATATTTTATACGAAATAAATTCTTACATATCATAATATTTAATCTGTAAATGACAGACATTTAAAACCATTTTACTCAATGATTTACCAACCAACTTTCATTTTTTTCTTTTTAAATGATAAATATTCAGTATAGCCATCTTACAAAATTAATATTTTTCCAAAATTTTCTGATTTTCATTAATAATTTTCCATTTTTATAAAAAACCCATGTAAGGTATATACATATGTATCATATAGTATGTATAATCTATACCTATAATATACATATTCAAAAACGACGCTCTTTTATTCCGTTGAACTTTAAATTTTGTTTTTTTTCTAAAAACATAAAAAAAATTTTAAAATATAGTTTGCATAGTGGGAAATAGAAATTTCACAATATAATTGAATATAAACGTCAAAACTTCAGTGGGGAGTTTGGTGCAGTGGTAGAGTGGCCGCTTCTTATACTTTAAATGTCTTAAGTTTGCAAGTTCGATTCTATTTTACTTTTTTTTTTTTTTTTTTATTTCTAATATTTTATACGAAATAAATTCTTACATATCATAATATTTAATCTGTAAATGACAGACATTTAAAACCATTTTACGCAATGATTTACCAACCAACTTTCATTTTTTTCTTTTTAAATGATAAATATTCAGTATAGCCATCTTACAAAATTAATATTTTTCCAAAATTTTCTGATTTTCATTAATAATTTTCCATTTTTATAAAAAACCCATGTAAAGTATATACATATGTATCATATAGTATGTATAATCTATACCTATAATATACATATTCAAAAACGACGCTCTTTTATTCCGTTGAGTTTTAAATTTTGCTTTTTTCTAAAAACATTCTTATACTTTAAAAGTCTTAAGTTTGCAAGTTCGATTCTATTCTACTTTTTTTTTTTTTTTTTATTTCTAATATTTTATACGAAATAAATTCTTACATATCATAATATTTAATCTGTAAATGACAGACATTTAAAACCCTTTTACGCAATGATTTACCAACCAACTTTCATTTTTTTCTTTTTAAATGATAAATATTCAGTATAGCCATCTTACAAAATTAATATTTTTCCAAAATTTTCTGATTTTCATTAATAATTTTCCATTTTTATAAAAAACTCATGTAAAGTATATACATATGTATCATATAGTATGTATAATCTATACCTATAATATACATACTCAAAAACGACGCTCTTTTATTCCGTTGAATTTTAAATTTTGTTTTTTTTCTAAAAACATAAAAAAAATTTTAAAATATAGTTTGCATGGTGGGAAATAGAAATTTCACAATATAATTGAATATAAACATCAAAACTTTATTGGGGAGTTTGGTGCAGTGGTAGAGTGGGCGCTTCATATACTTTAGAAGTCTTAAGTTTGCAAGTTCGATTCTATTATACTTTTTTTTTTTTTTTTTATTTCTAATATTTTATACGAAATAAATTCTTACATATCATAATATTTAATCTGTAAATGACAGACATTTAAAACCATTTTACTCAATGATTTACCAACCAACTTTCATTTTTTTCTTTTTAAATGATAAATATTCAGTATAGCCATCTTACAAAATTAATATTTTTCCAAAATTTTCTGATTTTCATTAATAATTTTCCATTTTTATAAAAAAACCCATGTAAAGTATATACATATGTATCATATAGTATGTATAATCTATACCTATAATATACATATTCAAAAACGACGCTCTTTTATTCCGTTGAATTTTAAATTTTGTTTTTTTTCTAAAAACATAAAAAAAATTTTAAAATATAGTTTGCATGGTGGGAAATAGAAATTTCACAATATAATTGAATATAAACATCAAAATTTCATTGGGGAGTTTGGTGCAGTGGTAGAGTCGCCGCTTCTTATGCTTTAGAAGTCTTAAGTTTGCAAGTTCGATTCTATTTTACTTTTTTTTTTTTTTTTTTATTTCTAATATTTTATACGAAATAAATTCTTACATATCATAATATTTAATCTGTAAATGACAGACATTTAAAACCATTTTACGCAATGATTTACCAACCAACTTTCATTTTTTTCTTTTTAAATGATAAATATTCAGTATAGCCATCTTACAAAATTAATATTTTTCCAAAATTTTCTGATTTTCATTAATAATTTTCCATTTTTATAAAAAACCCATGTAAAGTATATACATATGTATCATATAGTATGTATAATCTATACCTATAATATACATATTCAAAAACGACGCTCTTTTATTCCGTTGAATTTTAAATTTTGCTTTTTTCTAAAAACATTCTTATACTTTAAAAGTCTTAAGTTTGCAAGTTCGATTCTATTCTACTTTTTTTTTTTTTTTTTATTTCTAATATTTTATACGAAATAAATTCTTACATATCATAATATTTAATCTGTAAATGACAGACATTTAAAACCCTTTTACGCAATGATTTACCAACCAACTTTCATTTTTTTCTTTTTAAATGATAAATATTCAGTATAGCCATCTTACAAAATTAATATTTTTCCAAAATTTTCTGATTTTCATTAATAATTTTCCATTTTTATAAAAAACTCATGTAAAGTATATACATATGTATCATATAGTATGTATAATCTATACCTATAATATACATACTCAAAAACGACGCTCTTTTATTCCGTTGAATTTTAAATTTTGTTTTTTTTCTAAAAACATAAAAAAAATTTTAAAATATAGTTTGCATGGTGGGAAATAGAAATTTCACAATATAATTGAATATAAACATCAAAACTTTATTGGGGAGTTTGGTGCAGTGGTAGAGTGGGCGCTTCATATACTTTAGAAGTCTTAAGTTTGCAAGTTCGATTCTATTATACTTTTTTTTTTTTTTTTTATTTCTAATATTTTATACGAAATAAATTCTTACATATCATAATATTTAATCTGTAAATGACAGACATTTAAAACCTTTTACTCAATGATTTACCAACCAACTTTCATTTTTTTCTTTTTAAATGATAAATATTCAGTATAGCCATCTTACAAAATTAATATTTTTCCAAAATTTTCTGATTTTCATTAATAATTTTCCATTTTTATAAAAAACCCATGTAAAGTATATACATATGTATCATATGGTATGTATAATCTATACCTATAATATACATATTCAAAAACGACGCTCTTTTATTCCGTTGAATTTTAAATTTTGTTTTTTTTCTAAAAACATAAAAAAAATTTTAAAATATAGTTTGCATGGTGGGAAATAGAAATTTCACAATATAATTGAATATAAACATCAAAATTTCATTGGGGAGTTTGGTGCAGTGGTAGAGTCGCCGCTTCTTATGCTTTAGAAGTCTTAAGTTTGCAAGTTCGATTCTATTCTACTTTTTTTTTTTTTTTTTATTTCTAATATTTTATACGAAATAAATTCTTACATATCATAATATTTAATCTGTAAATGACAGACATTTAAAACCATTTTACTCAATGATTTACCAACCAACTTTCATTTTTTTCTTTTTAAATGATAAATATTCAGTATAGCCATCTTACAAAATTAATATTTTTCCAAAATTTTCTGATTTTCATTAATAATTTTCCATTTTTATAAAAAAACCCATGTAAAGTATATACATATGTATCATATAGTATGTATAATCTATACCTATAATATACATATTCAAAAACGACGCTCTTTTATTCCGTTGAATTTTAAATTTTGTTTTTTTTCTAAAAACATAAAAAAATTTTAAAATATAGTTTGCATGGTGGGAAATAGAAATTTCACAATATAATTGAATATAAACGTGAAAAGTTCAGTGGGGAGTTTGGAGCAGTGGTAGACTGGCCGCGTCTTATATTTTAGAAGTCTTAAGTTTGCGAGTTCGATTCTATTCTACTTTTTTTTTTTTTTTTTATTTCTAATATTTTATACGAAATAAATTCTTACATATCATAATATTTAATCTGTAAATGACAGACATTTAAAACCATTTTACTCAATGATTTACCAACCAACTTTCATTTTTTTCTTTTTAAATGATAAATATTCAGTATAGCCATCTTACAAAATTAATATTTTTCCAAAATTTTCTGATTTTAATTAATAATTTTCCATTTTTATAAAAAAACCCTTGTAAAGTATATACATATGTATCATATAGTATGTATAATCTATACCTATAATATACATATTCAAGTTGAATTTTAAATTTTGTTTTTTTTCTAAAAACATAAAAAAAATTTTAAAATATAGTTTGCATGGCGGGATATAGAAATTTCACAATATAATTGAATATAAACATCAAAACTTCATTGGGGAGTTTGGTGCAGTGGTAGAGTGGCCGCTTCTTATACTTTAGAAGTCTTTAGTTTGCAAGTTCAATTCTATTCTACTTTTTTTTTTTTTTTTATTTCTAATATTTTATACGAAATAAATTCTTACATATCATAATATTTAATCTGTAAATGACAGACATTTAAAACCATTTTACGCAATGATTTACCAACCAACTTTCATTTTTTTCTTTTTAAATGATAAATATTCAGTATAGCCATCTTACAAAATTAATATTTTTCCAAAATTTTCTGATTTTCATTAATAATTTTCCATTTTTATAAAAAACCCATGTAAAGTATATACATATGTATCATATAGTATGTATAATCTATACCTATAATATACATATTCAAAAACGACAATCTTTTATTCCGTTGAATTTTAAATTTTGTTTTGTTGTTTTTGCTTTTTGTTTTTTTTCTAAAAACATAAAAAAAATTTTAAAATATAGTTTGCATGGTGGGAAATAGAAATTTCACAATATAATTGAATATAAACATCAAAACTTCATTGGGGCGTTTGGTGCAGTGGTAGAGTCGCCGCTTCTTATACTTTAGAAGTCTTAAGTTTGCAAGTTCGATTCTATTCTACTTTTTTTTTTTTTTTTTATTTCTAATATTTTATACGAAATAAATTCTTACATATCATAATATTTAATCTGTAAATGACAGACATTTAAAACCATTTTACTCAATGATTTACCAACCAACTTTCATTTTTTTCTTTTTAAATGATAAATATTCAGTATAGCCATCTTACAAAATTAATATTTTTCCAAAATTTTCTGATTTTCATTAATAATTTTCCATTTTTATAAAAAAACCCATGTAAAGTATATACATATGTATCATATAGTATGTATAATCTATACCTATAATATACATATTCAAAAACGACGCTCTTTTATTCCAATTGAATTTTAAATTTTGTTTTTTTTCTAAAAACATAAAAAAATTTTAAAATATAGTTTGCATGGTGGGAAATAGAAATTTCACAATATAATTGAATATAAACGTCAAAAGTTCAGTGGGGAGTTTGGTGCAGTGGTAGAGTGGCCGCGTCTTATATTTTAGAAGTCTTAAGTTTGCGAGTTCGATTCTATTCTACTTTTTTTTTTTTTTTTTATTTCTAATATTTTATACGAAATAAATTCTTACATATCATAATATTTAATCTGTAAATGACAGACATTTAAAACCATTTTACTCAATGATTTACCAACCAACTTTCGTTTTTTTCTTTTTAAATGATAAATATTCAGTATAGCCATCTTACAAAATTAATATTTTTCCAAAATTTTCTGATTTTAATTAATAATTTTCCATTTTTATAAAAAAACCCATGTAAAGTATATACATATGTATCATATAGTATGTATAATCTATACCTATAATATACATATTCAAGTTGAATTTTAAATTTTGTTGTTTTTCTAAAAACATAAAAAAAATTTTAAAATATAGTTTGCATGGTGGGAAATAGAAATTTCACAATATAATTGAATATAAACATCAAAACTTCATTGGGGAGTTTGGTGCAGTGGTAGAGTGGCCGCTTCTTATACTTTAGAAGTCTTTAGTTTGCAAGTTCAATTCTATTCTACTTTTTTTTTTTTTTTTATTTCTAATATTTTATACGAAATAAATTCTTACATATCATAATATTTAATCTGTAAATGACAGACATTTAAAACCATTTTACGCAATGATTTACCAACCAACTTTCATTTTTTTCTTTTTAAATGATAAATATTCAGTATAGCCATCTTACAAAATTAATATTTTTCCAAAATTTTCTGATTTTCATTAATAATTTTCCATTTTTATAAAAAACCCATGTAAAGTATATACATATGTATCATATAGTATGTATAATCTATACCTATAATATACATATTCAAAAACGACGCTCTTTTATTCCGTTGAATTTTAAATTTTGTTTTTTTTCTAAAAACATAAAAAAATTTTAAAATATAGTTTGCATGGTGGGAAATAGAAATTTCACAATATAATTGAATATAAACGTCAAAATTTCAGTGGGGAGTTTGGTGCAGTGGTAGAGTGGCCGCTTCTTATACTTTAGAAGTCTTAAGTTTGCAAGTTCGGTTCTATTCTACTTCTTTTTTTTTTCTTTATTTCTAATATTTTATACGAAATAAATTCTTACATATCATAATATTTAATCTGTAAATGACAGACATTTAAAACCATTATACTCAATGATTTACCAACCAACTTTCATTTTTTTCTTTTTAAATGATAAATATTCAGTATAGCCATCTTACAAAATTAATATTTTTCCAAAATTTTCTGATTTTCATTAATAATTTTCCATTTTTATAAAAAACTCATGTAAAGTATATACATACGTATCATATAGTATGTATAATCTATACCTATAATATACATATTCAAAAACGACGCTCTTTTATTCCGTTGAATTTTAAATTTTTTTTTTTTTCTAAAAACATAAAAAAAATTTTAAAATATAGTTTGCATGGTGGGAAATAGAAATTTCACAATATAATTGAATATAAACATCAAAACTTCATTGGGGAGTTTGGTGCAGTGGTAGAGTGGGCGCTTCTTATACTTTAGAAGTCTTAAGTTTGCAAGTTCGATTCTATTCTACTTTTTTTTTTTTTTTTTATTTCTAATATTTTATACGAAATAAATTCTTACATATCATAATATTTAATCTGTAAATGACAGACATTTAAAACCATTTTACTCAATGATTTACCAACCAACTTTCATTTTTTTCTTTTTAAATGATAAATATTCAGTATAGCCATCTTACAAAATTAATATTTTTCCAAAATTTTCTGATTTTCATTAATAATTTTCCATTTTTATAAAAAACCCATGTAAAGTATATACATATGTATCATATAGTATGTATAATCTATACCTATAATATACATATTCAAAAACGACAATCTTTTATTCCGTTGAATTTTAAATTTTGTTTTGTTGTTTTTGCTTTTTGTTTTTTTTCTAAAAACATAAAAAAAATTTTAAAATATAGTTTGCATGGTGGGAAATAGAAATTTCACAATATAATTGAATATAAACATTAAAATTTCATTGGGGAGTTTGGTGCAGTGGTAGAGTCGCCGCTTCTTATACTTTAGAAGTCTTAAGTTTGCAAGTTCGATTCTATTCTACTTTTTTTTTTTTTTTTTATTTCTAATATTTTATACGAAATAAATTCTTACATATCATAATATTTAATCTGTAAATGACAAACATTTAAAACCATTTTACTCAATGATTTACCAACCAACTTTCATTTTTTTCTTTTTAAATGATAAATATTCAGTATAGCCATCTTACAAAATTAATATTTTTCCAAAATTTTCTGATTTTCATTAATAATTTTCCATTTTTATAAAAAAACCCATGTAAAGTATATACATATGTATCATATAGTATGTATAATCTATACCTATAATATACATATTCAAAAACGACGCTCTTTTATTCCAATTGAATTTTAAATTTTGTTT
Organism: Poecilobothrus nobilitatus; assembly: GCA_947095535.1. Classification (NCBI taxonomy): domain Eukaryota; kingdom Metazoa; phylum Arthropoda; class Insecta; order Diptera; family Dolichopodidae; genus Poecilobothrus; species Poecilobothrus nobilitatus. The sequence continues at coordinate 125,570,568 of OX352774.1, read as the reverse complement.
TTTTTCTAAAAACATAAAAAAATTTTAAAATATAGTTTGCATGGTGGGAAATAGAAATTTCACAATATAATTGAATATAAACGTCAAAAGTTCAGTGGGGAGTTTGGTGCAGTGGTAGAGTGGCCGCGTCTTATATTTTAGAAGTCTTAAGTTTGCGAGTTCGATTCTATTCTACTTTTTTTTTTTTTTTTTATTTCTAATATTTTATACGAAATAAATTCTTACATATCATAATATTTAATCTGTAAATGACAGACATTTAAAACCATTTTACTCAATGATTTACCAACCAACTTTCATTTTTTTCTTTTTAAATGATAAATATTCAGTATAGCCATCTTACAAAATTAATATTTTTCCAAAATTTTCTGATTTTAATTAATAATTTTCCATTTTTATAAAAAAACCCATGTAAAGTATATACATATGTATCATATAGTATGTATAATCTATACCTATAATATACATATTCAAGTTGAATTTTAAATTTTGTTGTTTTTCTAAAAACATAAAAAAAATTTTAAAATATAGTTTGCATGGTGGGAAATAGAAATTTCACAATATAATTGAATATAAACATCAAAACTTCATTGGGGAGTTTGGTGCAGTGGTAGAGTGGCCGCTTCTTATACTTTAGAAGTCTTTAGTTTGCAAGTTCAATTCTATTCTACTTTTTTTTTTTTTTTTATTTCTAATATTTTATACGAAATAAATTCTTACATATCATAATATTTAATCTGTAAATGACAGACATTTAAAACCATTTTACGCAATGATTTACCAACCAACTTTCATTTTTTTCTTTTTAAATGATAAATATTCAGTATAGCCATCTTACAAAATTAATATTTTTCCAAAATTTTCTGATTTTCATTAATAATTTTCCATTTTTATAAAAAACCCATGTAAAGTATATACATATGTATCATATAGTATGTATAATCTATACCTATAATATACATATTCAAAAACGACGCTCTTTTATTCCGTTGAATTTTAAATTTTGTTTTTTTTCTAAAAACATAAAAAAATTTTAAAATATAGTTTGCATGGTGGGAAATAGAAATTTCACAATATAATTGAATATAAACGTCAAAATTTCAGTGGGGAGTTTGGTGCAGTGGTAGAGTGGCCGCTTCTTATACTTTAGAAGTCTTAAGTTTGCAAGTTCGGTTCTATTCTACTTCTTTTTTTTTTCTTTATTTCTAATATTTTATACGAAATAAATTCTTACATATCATAATATTTAATCTGTAAATGACAGACATTTAAAACCATTTTACTCAATGATTTACCAACCAACTTTCATTTTTTTCTTTTTAAATGATAAATATTCAGTATAGCCATCTTACAAAATTAATATTTTTCCAAAATTTTCTGATTTTCATTAATAATTTTCCATTTTTATAAAAAACTCATGTAAAGTATATACATACGTATCATATAGTATGTATAATCTATACCTATAATATACATATTCAAAAACGACGCTCTTTTATTCCGTTGAATTTTAAATTTTGTTTTTTTTCTAAAAACATAAAAAAAATTTTAAAATATAGTTTGCATGGTGGGAAATAGAAATTTCACAATATAATTGAATATAAACATCAAAACTTCATTGGGGAGTTTGGTGCAGTGGTAGAGTGGGCGCTTCTTATACTTTAAAAGTCTTAAGTTTGCAAGTTCGATTCTATTCTACTTTTTTTTTTTTTTTTTATTTCTAATATTTTATACGAAATAAATTCTTACATATCATAATATTTAATCTGTAAATGACAGACATTTAAAACCATTTTACTCAATGATTTACCAACCAACTTTCATTTTTTTCTTTTTAAATGATAAATATTCAGTATAGCCATCTTACAAAATTAATATTTTTCCAAAATTTTCTGATTTTCATTAATAATTTTCCATTTTTATAAAAAACCCATGTAAAGTATATACATATGTATCATATAGTATGTATAATCTATACCTATAATATACATATTCAAAAACGACGGTCTTTTATTCCGTTGAATTTTAAATTTTGTTTTTTTTCTAAAAACATAAAAAAAATTTTAAAATATAGTTTGCATGGTGGGAAATAGAAATTTCACAATATAATTGAATATAAACGTCAAAATTTCAGTGGGGAGTTTGGTGCAGTGGTAGAGTGGCCGCTTCTTATACTTTAGAAGTCTTAAGTTTGCAAGTTCGATTCTATTCTACTTCTTTTTTTTTTCTTTATTTCTAATATTTTATACGAAATAAATTCTTACATATCATAATATTTAATCTGTAAATGACAGACATTTAAAACCATTTTACTCAATGAATTACCAACCAACTTTCATTTTTTTCTTTTTAAATGATAAATATTCAGTATAGCCATCTTACAAAATTAATATTTTTCCAAAATTTTCTGATTTTCATTAATAATTTTCCATTTTTATAAAAAACCCATGTAAAGTATATACATATGTATCATATAGTATGTATAATCTATACCTATAATATACATATTCAAAAACGACGCTCTTTTATTCCGTTGAATTTTAAATTTTGTTTTTTTTCTAAAAACATAAAAAAAATTTTAAAATATAGTTTGCATGGTGGGAAATAGAAATTTCACAATATAATTGAATATAAACATCAAAGTTTTATTGGGGATTTTGGTGCAGTGGTAGAGTGGCCGCTTCTTATGCTTTAGAAGTCTTAAGTTTGGAAGTTCGATTCTATTCTACTTTTTTTTTTTTTCTTTATTTCTAATATTTTATACGAAATAAATTCTTACATATCATAATATTTAATCTGTAAATGACAGACATTTAAAACCATTTTACTCAATGATTTACCAACCAACTTTCATTTTTTTCTTTTTAAATGATAAATATTCAGTATAGCCATCTTACAAAATTAATATTTTTCCAAAATTTTCTGATTTTCATTAATAATTTTCCATTTTTATAAAAAACCCATGTAAAGTATATACATATGTATCATATAGTATGTATAATCTATACCTATAATATACATATTCAAAAACGACGCTCTTTTATTCCGTTGAATTTTAAATTTTGTTTTTTTTCTAAAAACATAAAAAAAATTTTAAAATATAGTTTGCATGGTGTGAAATAGAAATTTCACAATGTAATTGAATATAAACGTCAAAACTTCAGTGCGGAGTTTGGTGCAGTGGTAGAGTGGCCGCTTTTTATACTTTAGAAGTCTTAAGTTTGCAAGTTCGATTCTATTCTACTTCTTTTTTTTTTCTTTATTTCTAATATTTTATACGAAATAAATTCTTACATATCATAATATTTAATCTGGAAATGACAGACATTTAAAACCATTTTACTCAATGATTTACCAACCAACTTTCATTTTTTTCTTTTTAAATGATAAATATTCAGTATAGCCATCTTACAAAATTAATATTTTTCCAAAATTTTCTGATTTTCATTAATAATTTTCCATTTTTATAAAAAACCCATGTAAAGTATATACATATGTATCATATAGTATGTATAATCTATACCTATAATATACATATTCAAGTTGAATTTTAAATTTTGTTTTTTTTCTAAAAACATAAAAAAAATTTTAAAATATAGTTTGCATAGTGGGAAATAGAAATTTCACAATATAATTGAATATAAACATCAAAACTTCATTGGGGAGTTTGGTGCAGTAATAGAGTGGCCGCTTCTTATACTTAAAAAGTCTTAAGTTTGCAAGTTCGATTCTATTCTACTTTTTTTTTTTTTTTTTATTTCTAATATTTTATGCGAAATAAATTCTTACATATCATAATATTTAATCTGTAAATGACAGACATTTAAAACCATTTTACGCAATGATTTACCAACCAACTTTCATTTTTTTCTTTTTAAATGATAAATATTCAGTATAGCCATCTTAGAAAATTAATATTTTTCCAAAATTTTCTGATTTTCATTAATAATTTTCCATTTTTATAAAAAACCCATGTAAAGTATATACATATGTATCATATAGTATGTATAATCTATACCTATAATATACATATTCAAAAACGACGCTCTTTTATTCCGTTGAATTTTAAATTTTGTTTTTTTTCTAAAAACATAAAAAAAATTTTAAAATATAGTTTGCATGGTGTGAAATAGAAATTTCACAATATAATTGAATATAAACGTCAAAACTTCAGTGCGGAGTTTGGTGCAGTGGTAGAGTGGCCGCTTTTTATACTTTAGAAGTCTTAAGTTTGCAAGTTCGATTCTATTCTACTTCTTTTTTTTTTCTTTATTTCTAATATTTTATACGAAATAAATTCTTACATATCATAATATTTAATCTGGAAATGACAGACATTTAAAACCATTTTACTCAATGATTTACCAACCAACTTTCATTTTTTTCTTTTTAAATGATAAATATTCAGTATAGCCATCTTACAAAATTAATATTTTTCCAAAATTTTCTGATTTTCATTAATAATTTTCCATTTTTATAAAAAACCCATGTAAAGTATATACATATGTATCATATAGTATGTATAATCTATACCTATAATATACATATTCAAAAACGACGCTCTTTTATTCCGTTGAATTTTAAATTTTGTTTTTTTTCTAAAAACATAAAAAAAATTTTAAAATATAGTTTGCATGGTGTGAAATAGAAATTTCACAATGTAATTGAATATAAACGTCAAAACTTCAGTGCGGAGTTTGGTGCAGTGGTAGAGTGGCCGCTTTTTATACTTTAGAAGTCTTAAGTTTGCAAGTTCGATTCTATTCTACTTCTTTTTTTTTTCTTTATTTCTAATATTTTATACGAAATAAATTCTTACATATCATAATATTTAATCTGGAAATGACAGACATTTAAAACCATTTTACTCAATGATTTACCAACCAACTTTCATTTTTTTCTTTTTAAATGATAAATATTCAGTATAGCCATCTTACAAAATTAATATTTTTCCAAAATTTTCTGATTTTCATTAATAATTTTCCATTTTTATAAAAAACCCATGTAAAGTATATACATATGTATCATATAGTATGTATAATCTATACCTATAATATACATATTCAAGTTGAATTTTAAATTTTGTTTTTTTTCTAAAAACATAAAAAAAATTTTAAAATATAGTTTGCATAGTGGGAAATAGAAATTTCACAATATAATTGAATATAAACATCAAAACTTCATTGGGGAGTTTGGTGCAGTAATAGAGTGGCCGCTTCTTATACTTAAAAAGTCTTAAGTTTGCAAGTTCGATTCTATTCTACTTTTTTTTTTTTTTTTTATTTCTAATATTTTATGCGAAATAAATTCTTACATATCATAATATTTAATCTGTAAATGACAGACATTTAAAACCATTTTACGCAATGATTTACCAACCAACTTTCATTTTTTTCTTTTTAAATGATAAATATTCAGTATAGCCATCTTAGAAAATTAATATTTTTCCAAAATTTTCTGATTTTCATTAATAATTTTCCATTTTTATAAAAAACCCATGTAAAGTATATACATATGTATCATATAGTATGTATAATCTATACCTATAATATACATATTCAAAAACGACGCTCTTTTATTCCGTTGAATTTTAAATTTTGTTTTTTTTCTAAAAACATAAAAAAAATTTTAAAATATAGTTTGCATGGTGTGAAATAGAAATTTCACAATATAATTGAATATAAACGTCAAAACTTCAGTGCGGAGTTTGGTGCAGTGGTAGAGTGGCCGCTTTTTATACTTTAGAAGTCTTAAGTTTGCAAGTTCGATTCTATTCTACTTCTTTTTTTTTTCTTTATTTCTAATATTTTATACGAAATAAATTCTTACATATCATAATATTTAATCTGGAAATGACAGACATTTAAAACCATTTTACTCAATGATTTACCAACCAACTTTCATTTTTTTCTTTTTAAATGATAAATATTCAGTATAGCCATCTTACAAAATTAATATTTTTCCAAAATTTTCTGATTTTCATTAATAATTTTCCATTTTTATAAAAAACCCATGTAAAGTATATACATATGTATCATATAGTATGTATAATCTATACCTATAATATACATATTCAAAAACGACGCTCTTTTATTCCGTTGAATTTTAAATTTTGTTTTTTTTCTAAAAACATAAAAAAAATTTTAAAATATACTTTGCATGGTGGGAAATAGAAATTTCACAATATAATTGAATATAAACGTCAAAACTTCAGTGGGGAGTTTGGTGCAGTGGTAGAGTGGCCGCTTCTTATACTTTAGAAGTCTTAAGTTTGCAAGTTCGATTCTATTCTACTTCTTTTTTTTTTCTTTATTTCTAATATTTTATACGAAATAAATTCTTACATATCATAATATTTAATCTGTAAATGACAGACATATAAAACCATTTTATTCAATGATTTACCAACCAACTTTCATTTTTTTCTTTTTAAATGATAAATATTCAGTATAGCCATCTTACAAAATTAATATTTTTCCAAAAGTTTCTGATTTTCATTAATAATTTTCCATTTTTATAAAAAAAACCCATGTAAGGTATATACATATGTATCATATAGTATGTATAATCTATACCTATAATATACATATTCAAGTTGAATTTTAAATTTTGTTTTTTTTCTAAACTTCAGTGGGGAGTTTGGTGCAGTGGTAGAGTGGCCGCTTCTTATACTTTAGAAGTCTTAAGTTTGCAAGTTCGATTCTATTCTACTTCTTTTTTTTTTCTTTATTTCTAATATTTTATACGAAATAAATTCTTACATATCATAATATTTAATCTGTAAATGACAGACATATAAAACCATTTTACGCAATGATTTACCAACCAACTTTAATTTTTTTTTTTTTAAATGATAAATATTCAGTATAGCCATCTTAGAAAATTAATATTTTTCCAAAATTTTCTGATTTTCATTAATAATTTTCCATTTTTATAAAAAACCCATGTAAAGTATATACATATGTATCATATAGTATGTATAATCTATACCTATAATATACATATTCAAAAACGACGCTCTTTTATTCCGTTGAATTTTAAATTTTGTTTTTTTTCTAAAAACATAAAAAAAATTTTAAAATATAGTTTGCATGGTGTGAAATAGAAATTTCACAATATAATTGAATATAAACGTCAAAACTTCAGTGCGGAGTTTGGTGCAGTGGTAGAGTGGCCGCTTTTTATACTTTAGAAGTCTTAAGTTTGCAAGTTCGATTCTATTCTACTTCTTTTTTTTTTCTTTATTTCTAATATTTTATACGAAATAAATTCTTACATATCATAATATTTAATCTGGAAATGACAGACATTTAAAACCATTTTACTCAATGATTTACCAACCAACTTTCATTTTTTTCTTTTTAAATGATAAATATTCAGTATAGCCATCTTACAAAATTAATATTTTTCCAAAATTTTCTGATTTTCATTAATAATTTTCCATTTTTATAAAAAACCCATGTAAAGTATATACATATGTATCATATAGTATGTATAATCTATACCTATAATATACATATTCAAAAACGACGCTCTTTTATTCCGTTGAATTTTAAATTTTGTTTTTTTTCTAAAAACATAAAAAAAATTTTAAAATATAGTTTGCATGGTGTGAAATAGAAATTTCACAATGTAATTGAATATAAACGTCAAAACTTCAGTGCGGTGTTTGGTGCAGTGGTAGAGTGGCCGCTTTTTATACTTTAGAAATCTTAAGTTTGCAAGTTCGATTCTATTCTACTTCTTTTTTTTTTCTTTATTTCTAATATTTTATACGAAATAAATTCTTACATATCATAATATTTAATCTGGAAATGACAGACATTTAAAACCATTTTACTCAATGATTTACCAACCAACTTTCATTTTTTTCTTTTTAAATGATAAATATTCAGTATAGCCATCTTACAAAATTAATATTTTTCCAAAATTTTCTGATTTTCATTAATAATTTTCCATTTTTATAAAAAACCCATGTAAAGTATATACATATGTATCATATAGTATGTATAATCTATACCTATAATATACATATTCAAGTTGAATTTTAAATTTTGTTTTTTTTCTAAAAACATAAAAAAAATTTTAAAATATAGTTTGCATAGTGGGAAATAGAAATTTCACAATATAATTGAATATAAACATCAAAACTTCATTGGGGAGTTTGGTGCAGTAATAGAGTGGCCGCTTCTTATACTTAAAAAGTCTTAAGTTTGCAAGTTCGATTCTATTCTACTTTTTTTTTTTTTTTTTATTTCTAATATTTTATGCGAAATAAATTCTTACATATCATAATATTTAATCTGTAAATGACAGACATTTAAAACCATTTTACGCAATGATTTACCAACCAACTTTCATTTTTTTCTTTTTAAATGATAAATATTCAGTATAGCCATCTTAGAAAATTAATATTTTTCCAAAATTTTCTGATTTTCATTAATAATTTTCCATTTTTATAAAAAACCCATGTAAAGTATATACATATGTATCATATAGTATGTATAATCTATACCTATAATATACATATTCAAAAACGACGCTCTTTTATTCCGTTGAATTTTAAATTTTGTTTTTTTTCTAAAAACATAAAAAAAATTTTAAAATATAGTTTGCATGGTGTGAAATAGAAATTTCACAATATAATTGAATATAAACGTCAAAACTTCAGTGCGGAGTTTGGTGCAGTGGTAGAGTGGCCGCTTTTTATACTTTAGAAGTCTTAAGTTTGCAAGTTCGATTCTATTCTACTTCTTTTTTTTTTCTTTATTTCTAATATTTTATACGAAATAAATTCTTACATATCATAATATTTAATCTGGAAATGACAGACATTTAAAACCATTTTACTCAATGATTTACCAACCAACTTTCATTTTTTTCTTTTTAAATGATAAATATTCAGTATAGCCATCTTACAAAATTAATATTTTTCCAAAATTTTCTGATTTTCATTAATAATTTTCCATTTTTATAAAAAACCCATGTAAAGTATATACATATGTATCATATAGTATGTATAATCTATACCTATAATATACATATTCAAAAACGACGCTCTTTTATTCCGTTGAATTTTAAATTTTGTTTTTTTTCTAAAAACATAAAAAAAATTTTAAAATATACTTTGCATGGTGGGAAATAGAAATTTCACAATATAATTGAATATAAACGTCAAAACTTCAGTGGGGAGTTTGGTGCAGTGGTAGAGTGGCCGCTTCTTATACTTTAGAAGTCTTAAGTTTGCAAGTTCGATTCTATTCTACTTCTTTTTTTTTTCTTTATTTCTAATATTTTATACGAAATAAATTCTTACATATCATAATATTTAATCTGTAAATGACAGACATTTAAAACCATTTTACTCAATGATTTACCAACCAACTTTCATTTTTTTCTTTTTAAATGATAAATATTCAGTATAGCCATCTTACAAAATTAATATTTTTCCAAAAGTTTCTGATTTTCATTAATAATTTTCCATTTTTATAAAAAAAACCCATGTAAGGTATATACATATGTATCATATAGTATGTATAATCTATACCTATAATATACATATTCAAGTTGAATTTTAAATTTTGTTTTTTTTCTAAAAACATAAAAAAAATTTTAAAATATAGTTTGCATAGTGGGAAATATAAATTTCACAATATAATTGAATATAAACGTCAAAACTTCAGTGGGGAGTTTGGTGCAGTGGTAGATTGGCCGCTTCTTATACTTTAAAAGTCTTAAGTTTGCAAGTTCGATTCTATTCTACTTTTTTTTTTTTTTTTATTTCTAATATTTTATACGAAATAAATTCTTACATATCATAATATTTAATCTGTAAATGACAGACATTTTAAACCATTTTACGCAATGATTTACCAATCAACTTTAATTTTTTTTTTTTTAAATGATAAATATTCAGTATAGCCATCTTACAAAATTAATATTTTTCCAAAATTTTCTGATTTTCATTAATAATTTTCCATTTTTATAAAAAACCCATGTAAAGTATATACATATGTATCATATAGTATGTATAATCTATACCTATAATATACATATTCAAAAACGACGCTCTTTTATTCCGTTGAATTTTAAATTTTGTTTTTTTTCTAAAAACATAAAAAAAATTTTAAAATATAGTTTGCATGGTGGTAAATAGAAATTTCACAATATAATTGAATATAAACGTGAAAACTTCAGTGGGGAGTTTGGTGCAGTGGTAGAGTGGCCGCTTCTTATACTTTAGAAGTCTTAAGTTTGCAAGTTCGATTCTATTCTACTTTTTTTTTTTTTTTTTATTTCTAATATTTTATACGAAATAAATTCTTACATATCATAATATTTAATCTGTAAATGACAGACATTTAAAACCATTTTACTCAATGATTTACCAACCAACTTTCATTTTTTTCTTTTTAAATGATAAATATTCAGTATAGCCATCTTACAAAATTAATATTTTTCCAAAATTTTCTGATTTTCATTAATAATTTTCCATTTTTATAAAAAAACCCATGTAAAGTATATACATATGTATCATATAGTATGTATAATCTATACCTATAATATACATATTCAAGTTGAATTTTAAATTTTGTTTTTTTTCTAAAAACATAAAAAAAATTTTAAAATATAGTTTGCATAGTGGGAAATAGAAATTTCACAATATAATTGAATATAAACGTCAAAACTTCAGTGGGGAGTTTGGTGCAGTGGTAGAGTGGACGCTTCTTATAGTTTAAAAGTCTTAAGTTTGCAAGTTCGATTCTCTTCTACTTTTTTTTTTTTTTTTTTATTTCTAATATTTTATACGAAATAAATTCTTACATATCATAATATTTAATCTGTAAATGACAGACATTTAAAACCATTTTACTCAATGATTTACCAACCAACTTTCATTTTTTTCTTTTTAAATGATAAATATTCAGTATAGCCATCTTACAAAATTAATATTTTTCCAAAATTTTCTGATTTTCATTAATAATTTTCCATTTTTATAAAAAAACCCATGTAAAGTATATACATATGTATCATATAGTATGTATAATCTATACCTATAATATACATATTCAAGTTGAATTTTAAATTTTGTTTTTTTTCTAAAAACATAAAAAAAATTTTAAAATATAGTTTGCATAGTGGGAAATAGAAATTTCACAATATAATTGAATACAACCGTCAAAACTTCAGTGGGGAGTTTGGTGCAGTGGTAGAGTGGCCCCTTCTTATACTTTAGAAGTCTTAAGTTTGGAAGTTCGATTCCATTCTACTTTTTTTTTTTTTCTTTATTTCTAATATTTTATACGAAATAAATTCTTACATATCATAATATTTAATCTGTAAATGACAGACATTTAAAACCATTTTACTCAATGATTTACCAACCAACTTTCATTTTTTTCTTTTTAAATGATAAATATTCAGTATAGCCATCTTACAAAATTAATATTTTTCCAAAATTTTCTGATTTTCATTAATAATTTTCCATTTTTATAAAAAACCCATGTAAAGTATATACATATGTATCATATAGTATGTATAATCTATACCTATAATATACATATTCAAAAACGACGCTCTTTTATTCCGTTGAATTTTAAATTTTGTTTTTTTTCTAAAAACATAAAAAAAATTTTAAAATATAGTTTGCATGGTGGGAAATAGAAATTTCACAATATAATTGAATATAAACATCAAAATTTCATTGGGGAGTTTGGTGCAGTGGTAGAGTGGCCGCTTCTTATACTTTAGAAGTCTTAAGTTTACAAGTTCGATTCTATTCTACTTTTTTTTTTTTTTTTATTTCTAATATTTTATACGAAATAAATTATTACATATCATAATATTTAATCTGTAAATGACAGACATTTAAAACCATTTTACTCAATGATTTACCAACCAACTTTCATTTTTTTCTTTTTAAATGATAAATATTCAGTATAGCCATCTTACAAAATTAATATTTTTCCAAAATTTTCTGATTTTCATTAATAATTTTCCATTTTTATAAAAAAACCCATGTAAAGTATATACATATGTATCATATAGTATGTATAATCTATACCTATAATATACATATTCAAGTTGAATTTTAAATTTTGTTTTTTTTCTAAAAACATAAAAAAAATTTTAAAATATAGTTTGCATAGTGGGAAATAGAAATTTCACAATATAATTGAATATAAACATTAAAACTTCATTGGGGAGTTTGGTGCAGTAGTAGAGTGGCCGCTTCTTATACTTAAAAAGTCTTAGGTTTGCAAGTTCGATTCTATTCTGCTTTTTTTTTTTTTTTTTATTTCTAATATTTTATGCGAAATAAATTCTTACATATCATAATATTTAATCTGTAAATGACAGACATTTAAAACCATTTTACGCAATGATTTACCAACCAACTTTCATTTTTTTCTTTTTAAATGATAAATATTCAGTATAGCCATCTTAGAAAATTAATATTTTTCCAAAATTTTCTGATTTTCATTAATAATTTTCCATTTTTATAAAAAACCCATGTAAAGTATATACATATGTATCATATAGTATGTATAATCTATACCTATAATATACATATTCAAAAACGACGCTCTTTTATTCCGTTGAATTTTAAATTTTGTTTTTTTTCTAAAAACATAAAAAAAATTTTAAAATATAGTTTGCATGGTGTGAAATAGAAATTTCACAATATAATTGAATATAAACGTCAAAACTTCAGTGCGGAGTTTGGTGCAGTGGTAGAGTGGCCGCTTTTTATACTTTAGAAGTCTTAAGTTTGCAAGTTCGATTCTATTCTACTTCTTTTTTTTTTCTTTATTTCTAATATTTTATACGAAATAAATTCTTACATATCATAATATTTAATCTGGAAATGACAGACATTTAAAACCATTTTACTCAATGATTTACCAACCAACTTTCATTTTTTTCTTTTTAAATGATAAATATTCAGTATAGCCATCTTACAAAATTAATATTTTTCCAAAATTTTCTGATTTTCATTAATAATTTTCCATTTTTATAAAAAACCCATGTAAAGTATATACATATGTATCATATAGTATGTATAATCTATATAATCTATACCTATAATATACATATTCAAAAACGACGGTCTTTTATTCCGTTGAATTTTAAATTTTGTTTTTTTTCTAAAAACATAAAAAAAATTTTAAAATATACTTTGCATGGTGGGAAATAGAAATTTCACAATATAATTGAATATAAACGTCAAAACTTCAGTGGGGAGTTTGGTGCAGTGGTAGAGTGGCCGCTTCTTATACTTTAGAAGTCTTAAGTTTGCAAGTTCGATTCTATTCTACTTCTTTTTTTTTTTTTTATTTCTAATATTTTATACGAAATAAATTCTTACATATCATAATATTTAATCTGTAAATGACAGACATTTAAAACCATTTTACTCAATGATTTACCAACCAACTTTCATTTTTTTCTTTTTAAATGATAAATATTCAGTATAGCCATCTTACAAAATTAATATTTTTCCAAAAGTTTCTGATTTTCATTAATAATTTTCCATTTTTATAAAAAAAACCCATGTAAGGTATATACATATGTATCATATAGTATGTATAATCTATACCTATAATATACATATTCAAGTTGAATTTTAAATTTTGTTTTTTTTCTAAAAACATAAAAAAAATTTTAAAATATAGTTTGCATAGTGGGAAATATAAATTTCACAATATAATTGAATATACACGTCAAAACTTCAGTGGGGAGTTTGGTGCAGTGGTAGAGTGGCCGCTTCTTATACTTTAAAAGTCTTAAGTTTGCAAGTTTGATTCTATTCTACTTTTTTTTTTTTTTTTATTTCTAATATTTTATACGAAATAAATTCTTACATATCATAATATTTAATCTGTAAATGACAGACATTTAAAACCATTTTACTCAATGATTTACCAACCAACTTTCATTTTTTTCTTTTTAAATGATAAATATTCAGTATAGCCATCTTACAAAATTAATATTTTTCCAAAATTTTCTGATTTTCATTAATAATTTTCCATTTTTATAAAAAACCCATGTAAAGTATATACATATGTATCATATAGTATGTATAATCTATACCTATAATATACATATTCAAAAACGACGCTCTTTTATTCCGTTGAATTTTAAATTTTGTTTTTTTTCTAAAAACATAAAAAAAATTTTAAAATATAGTTTGCATGGTGGGAAATAGAAATTTCACAATATAATTGAATATAAACATCAAAATTTCATTGGGGAGTTTGGTGCAGTGGTAGAGTGGCCGCTTCTTATACTTTAGAAGTCTTAAGTTTACAAGTTCGATTCTATTCTACTTCTTTTTTTTTTTTTATTTCTAATATTTTATACGAAATAAATTCTTACATATCATAATATTTAATCTGTAAATGACAGACATTTAAAACCATTTTACTCAATGATTTACCAACCAACTTTCATTTTTTTCTTTTTAAATGATAAATATTCAGTATAGCCATCTTACAAAATTAATATTTTTCCAAAATTTTCTGATTTTCATTAATAATTTTCCATTTTTATAAAAAAACCCATGTAAAGTATATACATATGTATCATATAGTATGTATAATCTATACCTATAATATACATATTCAAGTTGAATTTTAAATTTTGTTTTTTTTCTAAAAACATAAAAAAAATTTTAAAATATAGTTTGCATAGTGGGAAATAGAAATTTCACAATATAATTGAATATAAACATCAAAACTTCATTGGGGAGTTTGGTGCAGTAGTAGAGCGGCCGCTTCTTATACTTAAAAAGTCTTAGGTTTGCAAGTTCGATTCTATTCTACTTTTTTTTTTTTTTTTATTTCTAATATTTTATGCGAAATAAATTCTTACATATCATAATATTTAATCTGTAAATGACAGACATTTAAAACCATTTTACGCAATGATTTACCAACCAACTTTCATTTTTTTCTTTTTAAATGATAAATATTCAGTATAGCCATCTTAGAAAATTAATATTTTTCCAAAATTTTCTGATTTTCATTAATAATTTTCCATTTTTATAAAAAACCCATGTAAAGTATATACATATGTATCATATAGTATGTATAATCTATACCTATAATATACATATTCAAAAACGACGCTCTTTTATTCCGTTGAATTTTAAATTTTGTTTTTTTTCTAAAAACATAAAAAAAATTTTAAAATATAGTTTGCATGGTGTGAAATAGAAATTTCACAATATAATTGAATATAAACGTCGAAACTTCAGTGCGGAGTTTGGTGCAGTGGTAGAGTGGCCGCTTTTTATACTTTAGAAGTCTTAAGTTTGCAAGTTCGATTCTATTCTACTTCTTTTTTTTTTCTTTATTTCTAATATTTTATACGAAATAAATTCTTACATATCATAATATTTAATCTGGAAATGACAGACATTTAAAACCATTTTACTCAATGATTTACCAACCAACTTTCATTTTTTTCTTTTTAAATGATAAATATTCAGTATAGCCATCTTACAAAATTAATATTTTTCCAAAATTTTCTGATTTTCATTAATAATTTTCCATTTTTATAAAAAACCCATGTAAAGTATATACATATGTATCATATAGTATGTATAATCTATATAATCTATACCTATAATATACATATTCAAAAACGACGCTCTTTTATTCCGTTGAATTTTAAATTTTGTTTTTTTTCTAAAAACATAAAAAAAATTTTAAAATATACTTTGCATGGTGGGAAATAGAAATTTCACAATATAATTGAATATAAACGTCAAAACTTCAGTGGGGAGTTTGGTGCAGTGGTAGAGTGGCCGCTTCTTATACTTTAGAAGTCTTAAGTTTGCAAGTTCGATTCTATTCTACTTCTTTTTTTTTTCTTTATTTCTAATATTTTATACGAAATAAATTCTTACATATCATAATATTTAATCTGTAAATGACAGACATTTAAAACCATTTTACTCAATGATTTACCAACCAACTTTCATTTTTTTCTTTTTAAATGATAAATATTCAGTATAGCCATCTTACAAAATTAATATTTTTCCAAAAGTTTCTGATTTTCATTAATAATTTTCCATTTTTATAAAAAAAACCCATGTAAGGTATATACATATGTATCATATAGTATGTATAATCTATACCTATAATATACATATTCAAGTTGAATTTTAAATTTTGTTTTTTTTCTAAAAACATAAAAAAAATTTTAAAATATAGTTTGCATAGTGGGAAATATAAATTTCACAATATAATTGAATATACACGTCAAAATTTCATTGGGGAGTTTGGTGCAGTGGTAGAGTGGCCGCTTCTTATACTTTAAAAGTCTTAAGTTTGCAAGTTCGATTCTATTCTACTTTTTTTTTTTTTTTTATTTCTAATATTTTATACGAAATAAATTCTTACATATCATAATATTTAATCTGTAAATGACAGACATTTTAAACCATTTTACGCAATGATTTACCAACCAACTTTCATTTTTTTCTTTTTAAATGATAAATATTCAGTATAGCCATCTTACAAAATTAATATTTTTCCAAAATTTTCTGATTTTCATTAATAATTTTCCATTTTTATAAAAAACCCATGTAAAGTATATACATATGTATCATATAGTATGTATAATCTATACCTATAATATACATATTCAAAAACGACGCTCTTTTATTCCGTTGAATTTTAAATTTTGTTTTTTTTCTAAAAACATAAAAAAAATTTTAAAATATAGTTTGCATGGTGGTAAATAGAAATTTCACAATATAATTGAATATTAACGTCAAAACTTCAGTGGGGAGTTTGGTGCAGTGGTAGAGTGGCCGCTTCTTATACTTTAGAAGTCTTAAGTTTGCAAGTTCGATTCTATTCTACTTCTTTTTTTTTTCTTTATTTCTAATATTTTATACGAAATAAATTCTTACATATCATAATATTTAATCTGTAAATGACAGACATTTAAAACCATTTTACTCAATGATTTACCAACCAACTTTCATTTTTTTCTTTTTAAATGATAAATATTCAGTATAGCCATCTTACAAAATTAATATTTTTCCAAAATTTTCTGATTTTCATTAATAATTTTCCATTTTTATAAAAAACCCATGTAAAGTATATACATATGTATCATATAGTATGTATAATCTATACCTATAATATACATATTCAAAAACGACGCTCTTTTATTCCGTTGAATTTTAAATTTTGTTTTTTTTCTAAAAACATAAAAAAAATTTTAAAATATAGTTTGCATGGTGGGAAATAGAAATTTCACAATATAATTGAATATAAACATCAAAATTTCATCGGGGAGTTTGGTGCAGTGGTAGAGTGACCGCTTCTTATACTTTAGAAGTCTTAAGTTTGCAAGTTCGATTCTATTCTACTTTTTTTTTTTTTTTTTATTTCTAATATTTTATACGAAATAAATTCTTACATATCATAATATTTAATCTGTAAATGACAGACATTTAAAACCATTTTACTCAATGATTTACCAACCAACTTTCATTTTTTTCTTTTTAAATGATAAATATTCAGTATAGCCATCTTACAAAATTAATATTTTTCCAAAATTTTCTGATTTTCATTAATAATTTTCCATTTTTATAAAAAAACCCATGTAAAGTATATACATATGTATCATATAGTATGTATAATCTATACCTATAATATACATATTCAAGTTGAATTTTAAATTTTGTTTTTTTTCTAAAAACATAAAAAAAATTTTAAAATATAGTTTGCATAGTGGGAAATAGAAATTTCACAATATAATTGAATATAAACGTCAAAACTTCAGTGGGGAGTTTGGTGCAGTGGTAGAGTGGCCGCTTCTTATACTTTAAAAGTCTTAAGTTTGCAAGTTCGATTCTATTCTACTTTTTTTTTTTTTTTTTTATTTCTAATATTTTATACGAAATAAATTCTTACATATCATAATATTTAATCTGTAAATGACAGACATTTAAAACCATTTTACGCAATGATTTACCAACCAACTTTCATTTTTTTCTTTTTAAATGATAAATATTCAGTATAGCCATCTTACAAAATTAATATTTTTCCAAAATTTTCTGATTTTCATTAATAATTTTCCATTTTTATAAAAAACCCATGTAAGGTATATACATATGTATCATATAGTATGTATAATCTATACCTATAATATACATATTCAAAAACGACGCTCTTTTATTCCGTTGAATTTTAAATTTTGTTTTTTTTCTAAAAACATAAAAAAAATTTTAAAATATAGTTTGCATGGTGGGAAATAGAAATTTCACAATATAATTGAATATAAATGTCAAAACTTCAGTGGGGAGTTTGGTGCAGTGGTAGAGTGGGCGCTTCTTACTTAAGTTTGCAAGTTCGATTCTATTCTACTTCTTTTTTTTTTCTTTATTTCTAATATTTTATGCGAAATAAATTCTTACATATCATAATATTTAATCTGTAAATGACAGACATTTAAAACCATTTTACTCAATGATTTACCAACCAACTTTCATTTTTTTCTTTTTAAATGATAAATATTCAGTATAGCCATCTTACAAAATTAATATTTTTTCAAAATTTTCTGATTTTCATTAATAATTTTCCATTTTTATAAAAAACCCATATAAAGTATATACATATGTATCATATAGTATGTATAATCTATACCTATAATATACATATTCAAAAACGACGCTCTTTTATTCCGTTGCATTTTAAATTTTGTTTTGTTGTTTTTGCTTTTTGTTTTTTTTCTAAAAACATAAAAAAAATTTTAAAATATAGTTTGCATGGTGGGAAATAGAAATTTCACAATATAATTGAATATAAACATCAAAATTTCATTGGGGAGTTTGGTGCAGTGGTAGAGTCGCCGCTTCTTATACTTTAGAAGTCTTAAGTTTGCAAGTTCGATTCTATTCTACTTTTTTTTTTTTTTTTTATTTCTAATATTTTATACGAAATAAATTCTTACATATCATAATATTTAATCTGTAAATGACAGACATTTAAAACCATTTTACTCAATGATTTACCAACCAACTTTCATTTTTTTCTTTTTAAATGATAAATATTCAGTATAGCCATCTTACAAAATTAATATTTTTCCAAAATTTTCTGATTTTCATTAATAATTTTCCATTTTTATAAAAAAACCCATGTAAAGTATATACATATGTATCATATAGTATGTATAATCTATACCTATAATATACATATTCAAGTTGAATTTTAAATTTTGTTTTTTTTCTAAAAACATAAAAAAAATTTTAAAATATAGTTTGCATAGTGGGAAATAGAAATTTCACAATTTAATTGAATATAAACATCAAAACTTCATTGGGGAGTTTGGTGCAGTAGTAGAGTGGCCGCTTCTTATACTTTAAAAGTCTTAAGTTTGCAAGTTCGATTCTATTCTATTTTTTTTTTTTTTTATTTCTAATATTTTATGCGAAATAAATTCTTACATATCATAATATTTAATCTGTAAATGACAGACATTTAAAACCATTTTACGCAATGATTTACCAACCAACTTTCATTTTTTTCTTTTTAAATGATAAATATTCAGTATAGCCATCTTACAAAATTAATATTTTTCCAAAATTTTCTGATTTTCATTAATAATTTTCCATTTTTATAAAAAACCCATGTAAAGTATATACATATGTATCATATAGTATGTATAATCTATACCTATAATATACATATTCAAGTTGAATTTTAAATTTTGTTTTTTTTCTAAAAACATAAAAAAAATTTTAAAATATAGTTTGCATAGTGGGAAATAGAAATTTCACAATATAATTGAATATAAACGTCAAAACTTCAGTGGGGAGTTTGGTGCAGTAGTAGAGTGGCCGCTTATTATACTTTAAAAGTCTTAAGTTTTCAAGTTCGATTCTATTCTACTTTTTTTTTTTTTTTTTATTTCTAATATTTTATACGAAATAAATTCTTACATATCATAATATTTAATCTGTAAATCACAGACATTTTAAACCATTTTACGCAATGATTTACCAACCAACTTTCATTTTTTTCTTTTTAAATGATAAATATTCAGTATAGCCATCTTACAAAATTAACATTTTTCCAAAATTTTCTGATTTTCATTAATAATTTTCCATTTTTATAAAAAACCCATGTAAAGTATATACATATGTATCATATAGTATGTATAATCTATACCTATAATATACATATTCAAAAACGACGCTCTTTTATTCCGTTGAATTTTAAATTTTGTTTTTTTTCTAAAAACATAAAAAAAATTTTAAAATATAGTTTGCATGGTGGGAAATAGAAATTTCACAATATAATTGAATATAAACGTCAAAACTTCAGTGGGAAGTTTGCTGCAGTGGTAGAGTGGCCGCTTCTTATACTTTAGAAGTCTTAAGTTTGCAAGTTCGATTCTATTCTACTTCTTTTTTTTTTCTTTATTTCTAATATTTTATACGAAATAAATTCTTACATATCATAATATTTAATCTGTAAATGACAGACATGTAAAACCATTTTACTCAATGATTTACCAACCAACTTTCATT
The DNA here is from genome assembly GCA_947095535.1 of Poecilobothrus nobilitatus. Taxonomy (NCBI): domain Eukaryota; kingdom Metazoa; phylum Arthropoda; class Insecta; order Diptera; family Dolichopodidae; genus Poecilobothrus; species Poecilobothrus nobilitatus. The sequence goes on along the minus strand of OX352774.1, from coordinate 125,550,014 downwards.
TTTTTCTTTTTAAATGATAAATATTCAGTATAGCCATCTTACAAAATTAATATTTTTCCAAAATTTTCTAATTTTCATTAATAATTTTCCATTTTTATAAAAAACCCATGTAAAGTATATACATATGTGTCATATAGTATGTATAATCTATACCTATAATATACATATTCAAAAACGACGCTCTTTTATTCCGTTGAATTTTAAATTTTGTTTTGTTGTTTTTGCTTTTTGTTTTTTTTCTAAAAACATAAAAAAAATTTTAAAATATAGTTTGCATGGTGGGAAATAGAAATTTCACAATATAATTGAATATAAACATCAAAACTTCAATGGGGAGTTTGGTGCAGTGGTAGAGTGGGTGCTTCTTATACTTTAGAAGTCTTAAGTTTGCAAGTTCGATTCTATTCTACTTTTTTTTTTTTTTTTTATTTCTAATATTTTATACGAAATAAATTCTTACATATCATAATATTTAATCTGTAAATGACAGACATTTAAAACCATTTTACTCAATGATTTACCAACCAACTTTCATTTTTTTCTTTTTAAATGATAAATATTCAGTATAGCCATCTTACAAAATTAATATTTTTCCAAAATTTTCTGATTTTCATTAATAATTTTCCATTTTTATAAAAAAACCCATGTAAAGTATATACATATGTATCATATAGTATGTATAATCTATTCCTATAATATACATATTCAAGTTGAATTTTAAATTTTGTTTTTTTTCTAAAAACATAAAAAAAATTTTAAAATATAGTTTGCATAGTGGGAAATAGAAATTTCACAATATAATTGAATATAAACGTCAAAACTTCAGTGGGGAGTTTGGTGCAGTGGTAGAGTGGGCGCTTCTTATACTTTAAAAGTCTTAAGTTTGCAAGTTCGATTCTATTCTACTTTTTTTTTTTTTTTTTATTTCTAATATTTTATACGAAATAAATTCTTACATATCATAATATTTAATCTGTAAATGACAGACATTTAAAACCATTTTAAGCAATGATTTATCAACCAACTTTCATTTTTTTCTTTTTAAATGATAAATATTCAGTATAGCCATCTTACAAAATTAATATTTTTCCAAAATTTTCTGATTTTCATTAATAATTTTCCATTTTTATAAAAAACCCATGTAAAGTATATACATATGTATCATATAGTATGTATAATCTATACCTATAATATACATATTCAAAAACGACGCTCTTTTATTCCGTTGAATTTTAAATTTTGTTTTTTTTCTAAAAACATAAAAAAAATTTTAAAATATAGTTTGATTGGTGGGAAATAGAAATTTCACAATATAATTGAATATAAACGTCAAAACTTCAGTGGGGAGTTTGGTGCAGTGGTAGAGTGGCCGCTTCTTATACTTTAGAAGTTTTAAGTTTGCAAGTTCGATTCTATTCTACTTCTTTTTTTTTTCTTTATTTCTAATATTTTATACGAAATAAATTCTTACATATCATAATATTTAATCTGTAAATGACAGACATTTAAAACCATTTTACTCAATGATTTACCAACCAACTTTCATTTTTTTCTTTTTAAATGATAAATATTCAGTATAGCCATCTTACAAAATTAATATTTTTCCAAAATTTTCTGATTTTCATTAATAATTTTCCTTTTTTATAAAAAACCCATGTAAAGTATATACATATGTATCATATAGTATGTATAATCTATACCTATAATATACATATTCAAAAACGACGCTCTTTTATTCCGTTGAATTTTAAATTTTGTTTTGTTGTTTTTGCTTTTTGTTTTTTTTCTAAAAACATAAAAAAAATTTTAAAATATATTTTGCATGGTGGGAAATAGAAATTTCACAATATAACTGAATATAAACGTCAAAACTGCAGTGGGGAGTTTGGTGCAGTGGTAGAGTGGGCGCTTCTTATACTTTAGAAGTCTTAAGTTTGCGAGTTCGATTCTATTCTACTTTTTTTTTTTTTTTTTATTTCTAATATTTTATACGAAATAAATTCTTACATATCATAATATTTAATCTGTAAATGACAGACATTTAAAACCATTTTACTCAATGATTTACCAACCAACTTTCATTTTTTTCTTTTTAAATAATAAATATTCAGTATAGCCATCTTACAAAATTAATATTTTTCCAAAATTTTCTGATTTTCATTAATAATTTTCCATTTTTATAAAAAAACCCATGTAAAGTATATACATATGTATCATATAGTATGTATAATCTATACCTATAATATACATATTCAAGTTGAATTTTAAATTTTGTTTTTTTTCTAAAAACATAAAAAAAATTTTAAAATATATTTTGCATGGTGGGAAATAGAAATTTCACAATATAACTGAATATAAACGTCAAAACTGCACTGGGGAGTTTGGTGCAGTGGTAGAGTGGGCGCTTCTTATACTTTAGAAGTCTTGAGTTTGCAAGTTCGATTCTATTCTACTTTTTTTTTTTTTTTTTCTAATATTTTATACGAAATAAATTCTGATTTTCATTAATAATTTTCCATTTTTATAAAAAACCGATGTAAAGTATATACATATGTATCATATAGTATGTATAATCTATACCTATAATATACATATTGAAAAACGACGCTCTTTTATTCCGTTGAATTTTAAATTTTGTTTTTTTTCTAAAAACATAAAAAAAATTTTAAAATATAGTTTGCATGGTGGCAAATAGAAATTTCACAATATAATTGAATATAAACGTCAAAACTTCATTGGGTAGTATGGTGCAGTGGTGGGGTGGCCGCTTGTTATACTTTAGAAGTATTAAGTTTGCAAGTTCGATTCTATTCTACTTTTTTTTTTTTTTTTTATTTCTAATATTTTATACGAAATAAATTCTGATTTTCATTAATAATTTTCCATTTTTATAAAAAACCGATGTAAAGTATATACATATGTATCATATAGTATGTATAATCTATACCTATAATATACATATTGAAAAACGACGCTCTTTTATTCCGTTGAATTTTAAATTTTGTTTTTTTTCTAAAAACATAAAAAAAATTTTAAAATATAGTTTGCATGGTGGCAAATAGAAATTTCACAATATAATTGAATATAAACGTCTAAACTTCAGTGGGGAGTTTGGTGCAGTGGTAGAGCGGCCGCTTCTTATATTTTAGAAGTCTTAAGTTTGCAAGTTCGATTCTGTTCTACTTTTTTTTTTTTTTATTTCTAATATTTTATACGAAATAAATTCTTACATATCATAATATTTAATCTGTAAATGACAGACATTTAAAACCATTTTACTCAATGATTTACCAACCAACTTTAATTTTTTTCTTTTTAAATGATAAATATTCAGTATAGCCATCTTACAAAATTAATATTTTTCCAAAATTTTCTGATTTTCATTAATAATTTTCCATTTTTATAAAAAAACCCATGTAAAGTACATACATATGTATCATATAGTATGTATAATCTATACCTATAATATACATATTCAAGTTGAATTTTAAATTGTGTTTTTTTTCTAAAAACATAATAAAAATTTTAAAATATAGTTTGCATGGTGGGAAATAGAAATTTCACAATATAATTGAATATAAACATTAAACCTTCATTGGGGAGTTTGGTGCAGTGGTAGAGGGGGCGCTTTTTATACTTTAGAAGTCTTAAGTTTGCGAGTTCGATTCTATTCTACTTTTTTTTTTTTTTTTTATTTCTAATATTTTATACGAAATAAATTCTTACATATCATAATATTTAATCTGTAAATGACAGACATTTAAAACCATTTTACTCAATGATTTACCAACCAACTTTCATTTTTTTCTTTTTAAATGATAAATATTCAGTATAGCCATCTTACAAAATTAATATTTTTCCAAAATTTTCTGATTTTCATTAATAATTTTCCATTTTTATAAAAAAACCCATGTAAAGTATATACATATGTATCATATAGTATGTATAATCTATACCTGTAATATACATATTCAAGTTGAATTTTAAATTTTGTTTTTTTTCTAAAAACATAAAAAAAATTTTAAAATATAGTTTGCATAGTGGGAAATAGAAATTTCACAATATAATTGAATATAAACATCAAAACTTCAGTGGGGAGTTTGGTGCAGTGGTAGAGTGGCCGCTTCTTATATTTTAGAAGTCTTAAGTTTGCGAGTTCGATTCTATTCTACTTTTTTTTTTTTTTTTTATTTCTAATATTTTATACGAAATAAATTCTTACATATCATAATATTTAATCTGTAAATGACAGACATTTAAAACCATTTTACTCAATGATTTACCAACCAACTTTAATTTTTTTCTTTTTAAATGATAAATATTCAGTATAGCCATCTTACAAAATTAATATTTTTCCAAAATTTTCTGATTTTCATTAATAATTTTCCATTTTTATAAAAAAACCCATGTAAAGTATATACATATGTATCATATAGTATGTATAATCTATACCTATAATATACATATTCAAGTTGAATTTTAAATTTTGTTTTTTTTCTAAAAACATAAAAAAAATTTTAAAATATAGTTTGCATAGTGGGAAATAGAAATTTCACAATATAATTGAATATAAACATCAAAACTTCAATGGGGAGTTTGGTGCAGTGGTAGAGTGGCCGCTTCTTATATTTTAGAAGTCTTAACTTTGCGAGTTCGATTCTATTCTATTTTTTTTTTTTTTTTTTATTTCTAATATTTTATACGAAATAAATTCTTACATATCATAATATTTAATCTGTAAATGACAGACATTTAAAACCATTTTACTCAATGATTTACCAACCAACTTTCATTTTTTTCTTTTTAAATGATAAATATTCAGTATAGCCATCTTACAAAATTAATATTTTTCAAAAATTTTCTGATTTTCATTAATAATTTTCCATTTTTATAAAAAAACCCATGTAAAGTATATACATATGTATCATATAGTATGTATAATCTAGACCTATAATATACATATTCAAGTTGAATTTTAAATTTTGTTTTTTTTCTAATAACAAAAAAAAAATTTTAAAATATAGTTTGCATGGTGGGAAATAGAAATTTCACAATATAATTGAATATAAACATCAAAACTTCATTGGGGAGTTTGGTGCAGTGGTAGAGTGGCCGCTTCTTATACTTTAGAAGTCTTAAGTTTGCAAGTTCGATTCTATTCTACTTTTTTTTTTTTTTTTATTTCTAATATTTTATACGAAATAAATTCTTACATATCATAATATTTAATCTGTAAATGACAGACATTTAAAACCATTTTACTCAATGATTTACCAACCAACTTTCATTTTTTTCTTTTTAAATGATAAATATTCAGTATAGCCATCTTACAAAATTAATATTTTTCCAAAATTTTCTGATTTTCATTAATAATTTTCCATTTTTATAAAAAAACCCATGTAAAGTATATACATATGTATCATATAGTATGTATAATCTATACCTATAATATACATATTCAAGTTGAATTTTAAATTTTGTTTTTTTTCTAAAAACAAAAAAAAAATTTTAAAATATAGTTTGCATGGTGGGAAATAGAAATTTCACAATATAATAGAATATAAACATCAAAACTTGATTGGGGAGTTTGGTGCAGTGGTAGAGTGGCCGCTTCTTATACTTTAGAAGTCTTAAGTTTGCAAGTTCGATTCTATTCTACTTTTTTTTTTTTTTTTTATTTCTATTATTTTATACGAAATAAATTCTTACATATCATAATATTTAATCTGTAAATGACAGACATTTAAAACCATTTTACTCAATGATTTACCAACCAACTTTCATTTTTTTCTTTTTAAATGATAAATATTCAGTATAGCCATCTTACAAAATTAATATTTTTCCAAAATTTTCTGATTTTCATTAATAATTTTCCATTTTTATAAAAAAACCCATGTAAAGTATATACATATGTATCATATAGTATGTATAATCTATACCTATAATATACATATTCAAGTTGAATTTTAAATTGTGTTTTTTTTCTAAAAACATAAAAAAAATTTTAAAATATAGTTTGCATGGTGGGAAATAGAAATTTCACAATATAATTGAATATAAACATTAAAACTTCATTGGGGAGTTTGGTGCAGTGGTAGAGTGGGCGCTTTTTATACTTTAGAAGTCTTAAGTTAGCGAGTTCGATTCTATTCTACTTTTTTTTTTTTTTTTATTTCTAATATTTTATACGAAATAAATTCTTACATATCATAATATTTAATCTGTAAATGACAGACATTTAAAACCATTTTACTCAATGATTTACCAACCAACTTTCATTTTTTTCTTTTTAAATGATAAATATTCAGTATAGCCATCTTACAAAATTAATATTTTTCCAAAATTTTCTGATTTTCATTAATAATTTTCCATTTTTATAAAAAAACCCATGTAAAGTATATACATATGTATCATATAGTATGTATAATCTATACCTATAATATACATATTCAAGTTGAATTTTAAATTTTGTTTTTTTTCTAAAAACATAAAAAAAATTTTAAAATATAGTTTGCATGGTGGGAAATAGAAATTTCACAATATAATTGAATATAAAGATTAAAACTTCATTGGGGAGTTTGGTGCAGTGGTAGAGTGGCCGCTTCTTATACTTTAAAAGTCTTAAGTTTGCAAGTTCGATTCTATTCTACTTTTTTTTTTTTTTTTTTTTTTTTTAATATTTTATACGAAATAAATTCTTACATATCATAATATTTAATCTGTAAATGACAGACATTTAAAACCATTTTACGCAATGATTTACCAACCAACTTTCATTTTTTTCTTTTTAAATGATAAATATTCAGTATAGCCATCTTACAAAATTAATATTTTTCCAAAATTTTCTGATTTTCATTAATAATTTTCCATTTTTATAAAAAACCCATGTAAAGTATATACATATGTATCATATAGTATGTATAATCTATACCTATAATATACATATTCAAAAACGACGCTCTTTTATTCCGTTGAACTTTAAATTTTGTTTTTTTTCTAAAAACATAAAAAAAATTTTAAAATATAGTTTGCATAGTGGGAAATAGAAATTTCACAATATAATTGAATATAAACGTCAAAACTTCAGTGGGGAGTTTGGTGCAGTGGTAGAGTGGCCGCTTCTTATACTTTAAATGTCTTAAGTTTGCAAGTTCGATTCTATTCTACTTTTTTTTTTTTTTTTTTATTTCTAATATTTTATACGAAATAAATTCTTACATATCATAATATTTAATCTGTAAATGACAGACATTTAAAACCATTTTACGCAATGATTTACCAACCAACTTTCATTTTTTTCTTTTTAAATGATAAATATTCAGTATAGCCATCTTACAAAATTAATATTTTTCCAAAATTTTCTGATTTTCATTAATAATTTTCCATTTTTATAAAAAACCCATGTAAAGTATATACATATGTATCATATAGTATGTATAATCTATACCTATAATATACATATTCAAAAACGACGCTCTTTTATTCCGTTGAATTTTAAATTTTGCTTTTTTCTAAAAACATAAAAAAAATTTTAAAATATAGTTTGCATAGTGGGAAATAAAAAATTTCACAATATAATTGAATATAAACGTCAAAACTTCAGTGGGGAGTTTGGTGCAGTGGTAGAGTGGCCGCTTCTTATACTTTAAAAGTCTTAAGTTTGCAAGTTCGATTCTTTTCTACTTTTTTTTTTTTATTTCTAATATTTTATACGAAATAAATTCTTACATATCATAGTATTTAATCTGTAAATGACAGACATTTAAAACCATTTTACGGAATGATTTACCAACCAACTTTCATTTTTTTCTTTTTAAATGATAAATATTCAGTATAGCCATCTTACAAAATTAATATTTTTCCAAAATTTTCTGATTTTCATTAATAATTTTCCATTTTTATAAAAAACCCATGTAAGGTATATACATATGTATCATATAGTATGTATAATCTATACCTATAATATACATATTCAAAAACGACGCTCTTTTATTCCGTTGAATTTTAAATTTTGTTTTTTTTCTAAAAACATAAAAAAAATTTTAAAATATAGTTTGCATGGTGGGAAATAGAAATTTCACAATATAATTGAATATAAACGTCAAAACTTCAGTGGGGAGTTTGGTGCAGTGGTAGAGTGGCCGCTTCTTACTTAAGTTTGCAAGTTCGATTCTATTCTACTTCTTTTTTTTTTCTTTATTTCTAATATTTTATGCGAAATAAATTCTTACATATCATAATATTTAATCTGTAAATGACAGACATTTAAAACCATTTTACTCAATGATTTACCAACCAACTTTCATTTTTTTCTTTTTAAATGATAAATATTCAGTATAGCCATCTTACAAAATTAATATTTTTCCAAAATTTTCTGATTTTCATTAATAATTTTCCATTTTTATAAAAAACCCATGTAAAGTATATACATATGTATCATATAGTATGTATAATCTATACCTATAATATACATATTCAAAAACGACGCTCTTTTATTCCGTTGAATTTTAAATTTTGTTTTGTTGTTTTTGCTTTTTGTTTTTTTTCTAAAAACATAAAAAAAATTTTAAAATATAGTTTGCATGGTGGGAAATAGAAATTTCACAATATAATTGAATATAAACATCAAAACTTCAATGGGGAGTTTGGTGCAGTGGTAGAGTCGCCGCTCCTTATACTTTAGAAGTCTTAAGTTTGCAAGTTCGATTCTATTCTACTCTTTTTTTTTTTTTTTATTTCTAATATTTTATACGAAATAAATTCTTACATATCATAATATTTAATCTGTAAATGACAGACATTTAAAACCATTTTACTCAATGATTTACCAACCAACTTTCATTTTTTTCTTTTTAAATGATAAATATTCAGTATAGCCATCTTACAAAATTAATATTTTTCCAAAATTTTCTGATTTTCATTAATAATTTTCCATTTTTATAAAAAAACCCATGTAAAGTATATACATATGTATCATATAGTATGTATAATCTATTCCTATAATATACATATTCAAGTTGAATTTTAAATTTTGTTTTTTTTCTAATAACATAAAAAAAATTTTAAAATATAGTTTGCATAGTGGGAAATAGAAATTTCACAATATAATTGAATATAAACGTCAAAACTTCAGTGGGGAGTTTGGTGCAGTGGTAGAGTGGGCGCTTCTTATACTTTAAAAGTCTTAAGTTTGCAAGTTCGATTCTATTCTACTTTTTTTTTTTTTTTGTTATTTCTAATATTTTATACGAAATAAATTCTTACATATCATAATATTTAATCTGTAAATGACAGACATTTAAAACCATTTTAAGCAATGATTTATCAACCAACTTTCATTTTTTTCTTTTTAAATGATAAATATTCAGTATAGCCATCTTACAAAATTAATATTTTTCCAAAATTTTCTGATTTTCATTAATAATTTTCCATTTTTATAAAAAACCCATGTAAAGTATATACATATGTATCATATAGTATGTATAATCTATACCTATAATATACATATTCAAAAACGACGCTCTTTTATTCCGTTGAATTTTAAATTTTGTTTTTTTTCTAAAAACATAAAAAAAATTTTAAAATATAGTTTGCATGGTGGGAAATAGAAATTTCACAATATAATTGAATATAAACTCAAAACTTCAGTGGGGAGTTTGGTGCAGTGGTAGAGTGGCCGCTTCTTACTTAAGTTTGCAAGTTCGATTCTATTCTACTGCTTTTTTTTTTCTTTATTTCTAATATTTTATGCGAAATAAATTCTTACATATCATAATATTTAATCTGTAAATGACAGACATTTAAAATCATTTTACTCAATGATTTACCAACCAACTTTCATTTTTTTCTTTTTAAATGATAAATATTCAGTATAGCCATCTTACAAAATTAATATTTTTCCAAAATTTTCTGATTTTCATTAATAATTTTCCATTTTTATAAAAAACCCATGTAAAGTATATACATATGTATCATATAGTATGTATAATCTATACCTATAATATACATATTCAAAAACGACGCTCTTTTATTCCGTTGAATTTTAAATTTTGTTTTGTTGTTTTTGCTTTTTGTTTTTTTTCTAAAAACATAAAAAAAATTTTAAAATATAGTTTGCATGGTGGGAAATAGAAATTTCACAATATAATTGAATATAAACATCAAAACTTCAGTGGGGAGTTTGGTGCAGTGGTATAGTGGCCGCTTCTTATACTTTAAAAGTCTTAAGTTTGCAAGTTCGATTCTATTCTACTTTTTTTTTTTTTTTTTATTTCTAATATTTTATACGAAATAAATTCTTACATATCATAATATTTAATCTGTAAATGACAGACATTTAAAACCATTTTACGCAATGATTTACCAACCAACTTTCATTTTTTTCTTTTTAAATGATAAATATTCAGTATAGCCATCTTACAAAATTAATATTTTTCCAAAATTTTCTGATTTTCATTAATAATTTTCCATTTTTATAAAAAACCCATGTAAGGTATATACATATGTATCATATAGTATGTATAATCTATGCCTATAATATACATATTCAAGTTGAATTTTAAATTTTGTTTTTTTTCTAAAAACATAAAAAAAATTTTAAAATATAGTTTGCATAGTGGGAAATAGAAATTTCACAATATAATTGAATATAAACGTCAAAACTTCAGTGGGAAGTTTGCTGCAGTGGTAGAGTGGCCGCTTCTTATACTTTAGAAGTCTTAAGTTTGCAAGTTCGATTCTATTCTACTTCTTTTTTTTTTCTTTATTTCTAATATTTTATACGAAATAAATTCTTACATATCATAATATTTAATCTGTAAATGACAGACATTTAAAACCATTTTACTCAATGATTTACCAACCAACTTTCATTTTTTTCTTTTTAAATGATAAATATTCAGTATAGCCATCTTACAAAATTAATATTTTTCCAAAATTTTCTGATTTTCATTAATAATTTTCCATTTTTATAAAAAACCCATGTAAAGTATATATATATGTATCATATAGTATGTATAATCTATACCTATAATATACATATTCAAAAACGACGCTCTTTTATTCCGTTGAATTTTAAATTTTGTTTTGTTGTTTTTGCTTTTTGTTTTTTTTCTAAAAACATAAAAAAAATTTTAAAATATAGTTTGCATGGTGGGAAATAGAAATTTCACAATATAATTGAATATAAACATCAAAACTTCAATGGGGAGTTTGGTGCAGTGGTAGAGTCGCCGCTCCTTATACTTTAGAAGTCTTAAGTTTGCAAGTTCGATTCTATTCTACTCTTTTTTTTTTTTTTTATTTCTAATATTTTATACGAAATAAATTCTTACATATCATAATATTTAATCTGTAAATGACAGACATTTAAAACCATTTTACTCAATGATTTACCAACCAACTTTCATTTTTTTCTTTTTAAATGATAAATATTCAGTATAGCCATCTTACAAAATTAATATTTTTCCAAAATTTTCTGATTTTCATTAATAATTTTCCATTTTTATAAAAAAACCCATGTAAAGTATATACATATGTATCATATAGTATGTATAATCTATTCCTATAATATACATATTCAAGTTGAATTTTAAATTTTGTTTTTTTTCTAATAACATAAAAAAAATTTTAAAATATAGTTTGCATAGTGGGAAATAGAAATTTCACAATATAATTGAATATAAACGTCAAAACTTCAGTGGGGAGTTTGGTGCAGTGGTAGAGTGGGCGCTTCTTATACTTTAAAAGTCTTAAGTTTGCAAGTTCGATTCTATTCTACTTTTTTTTTTTTTTTTTATTTCTAATATTTTATACGAAATAAATTCTTACATATCATAATATTTAATCTGTAAATGACAGACATTTAAAACCATTTTAAGCAATGATTTATCAACCAACTTTCATTTTTTTCTTTTTAAATGATAAATATTCAGTATAGCCATCTTACAAAATTAATATTTTTCCAAAATTTTCTGATTTTCATTAATAATTTTCCATTTTTATAAAAAACCCATGTAAAGTATATACATATGTATCATATAGTATGTATAATCTATACCTATAATATACATATTCAAAAACGACGCTCTTTTATTCCGTTGAATTTTAAATTTTGTTTTTTTTCTAAAAACATAAAAAAAATTTTAAAATATAGTTTGCATGGTGGGAAATAGAAATTTCACAATATAATTGAATATAAACATCAAAACTTCAGTGGGGAGTTTGGTGCAGTGGTAGAGTGGCCGCTTCTTACTTAAGTTTGCAAGTACGATTCTATTCTACTGCTTTTTTTTTTCTTTATTTCTAATATTTTATGCGAAATAAATTCTTACATATCATAATATTTAATCTGTAAATGACAGACATTTAAAATCATTTTACTCAATGATTTACCAACCAACTTTCATTTTTTTCTTTTTAAATGATAAATATTCAGTATAGCCATCTTACAAAATTAATATTTTTCCAAAATTTTCTGATTTTCATTAATAATTTTCCATTTTTATAAAAAACCCATGTAAAGTATATACATATGTATCATATAGTATGTATAATCTATACCTATAATATACATATTCAAAAACGACGCTCTTTTATTCCGTTGCATTTTAAATTTTGTTTTGTTGTTTTTGCTTTTTGTTTTTTTTCTAAAAACATAAAAAAAATTTTAAAATATAGTTTGCATGGTGGGAAATAGAAATTTCACAATATAATTGAATATAAACATCAAAATTTCATTGGGGAGTTTGGTGCAGTGGTAGAGTCGCCGCTTCTTATACTTTAGAAGTCTCAAGTTTGCAAGTTCGATTCTATTCTACTTTTTTTTTTTTTTTTTATTTCTAATATTTTATACGAAATAAATTCTTACATATCATAATATTTAATCTGTAAATGACAGACATTTAAAACCATTTTACTCAATGATTTACCAACCAACTTTCATTTTTTTCTTTTTAAATGATAAATATTCAGTATAGCCATCTTACAAAATTAATATTTTTCCAAAATTTTCTGATTTTCATTAATAATTTTCCATTTTTATAAAAAAAACCCATGTAAAGTATATACATATGTATCATATAGTATGTATAATCTATGCCTATAATATACATATTCAAGTTGAATTTTAAATTTTGTTTTTTTTCTAAAAACATAAAAAAAATTTTAAAATATAGTTTGCATAGTGGGAAATAGAAATTTCACAATTTAATTGAATATAAACATCAAAACTTCAGTGGGGAGTTTGGTGCAGTGGTATAGTGGCCGCTTCTTATACTTTAAAAGTCTTAAGTTTGCAAGTTCGATTCTATTCTACTTTTTTTTTTTTTTTTTTATTTCTAATATTTTATACGAAATAAATTCTTACATATCATAATATTTAATCTGTAAATGACAGACATTTAAAACCATTTTACGCAATGATTTACCAACCAACTTTCATTTTTTTCTTTTTAAATGATAAATATTCAGTATAGCCATCTTACAAAATTAATATTTTTCCAAAATTTTCTGATTTTCATTAATAATTTTCCATTTTTATAAAAAACCCATGTAAGGTATATACATATGTATCATATAGTATGTATAATCTATACCTATAATATACATATTCAAAAACGACGCTCTTTTATTCCGTTGAATTTTAAATTTTGTTTTTTTTCTAAAAACATAAAAAAAATTTTAAAATATAGTTTGCATGGTGGGAAATAGAAATTTCACAATATAATTGAATATAAACGTCAAAACTTCAGTGGGGAGTTTGGTGCAGTGGTAGAGTGGCCGCTTCTTACTTAAGTTTGCAAGTTCGATTCTATTCTACTTCTTTTTTTTTTCTTTATTTCTAATATTTTATGCGAAATAAATTCTTACATATCATAATATTTAATCTGTAAATGACAGACATTTAAAACCATTTTACTCAATGATTTACCAACCAACTTTCATTTTTTTCTTTTTAAATGATAAATATTCAGTATAGCCATCTTACAAAATTAATATTTTTCCAAAATTTTCTGATTTTCATTACTAATTTTCCATTTTTATAAAAAAACCCATGTAAAGTATATACATATGTATCATATAGTATGTATAATCTATACCTATAATATACATATTCAAGTTGAATTTCAAATTTTGTTTTTTTTCTCAAACATAAAAAAATTTTAAAATATAGTTTGCATAGTGGGAAATAGAAATTTCACAATTTAATTGAATATAAACATCAAAACTTCATTGGGGAGTTTGGTGCAGTAGTAGAGTGGGCGCTTCTTATACTTTAAAAGTCTTAAGTTTGCAAGTTCGATTCTATTCTATTTTTTTTTTTTTTTTTATTTCTAATATTTTATGCGAAATAAATTCTTACATATCATAATATTTAATCTGTAAATGACAGACATTTAAAACCATTTTACGCAATGATTTACCAACCAACTTTCATTTTTTTCTTTTTAAATGATAAATATTCAGTATAGCCATCTTACAAAATTAATATTTTTCCAAAATTTTCTGATTTTCATTAATAATTTTCCATTTTTATAAAAAAACCCATGTAAAGTATATACATATGTATCATATAGTATGTATAATCTATACCTATAATATACATATTCAAGTTGAATTTTAAATTTTGTTTTTTTTCTAAAAACATAAAAAAAATTTTAAAATATAGTTGGCATAGTGGGAAATAGAAATTTCACAATATAATTGAATATAAACGTCAAAACTTCAGTGGGGAGTTTGGTGCAGTAGTAGAGTGGCCGCTTCTTATACTTTAAAAGTCTTAAGTTTTCAAGTTCGATTCTATTCTACTTTTTTTTTTTTTTTTATTTCTAATATTTTATACGAAATAAATTCTTACATATCATAATATTTAATCTGTAAATCACAGACATTTTAAACCATTTTACGCAATGATTTACCAACCAACTTTCATTTTTTTTCTTTTTAAATGATAAATATTCAGTATAGCCATCTTACAAAATTAATATTTTTCCAAAATTTTCTGATTTTCATTAATAATTTTCCATTTTTATAAAAAACCCATGTAAAGTATATACATATGTATCATATAGTATGTATAATCTATACCTATAATATACATATTCAAAAACGACGCTCTTTTATTCCGTTGAATTTTAAATTTTGTTTTTTTCTAAAAACATAAAAAAAATTTTTAAAATATAGTTTGCATGGTGGGAAATAGAAATTTCACAATATAATTGAATATAAACGTCAAAACTTCAGTGGGAAGTTTGCTGCAGTGGTAGAGTGGCCGCTTCTTATACTTTAGAAGTCTTAAGTTTGCAAGTTCGATTCTATTCTACTTCTTTTTTTTTTCTTTATTTCTAATATTTTATACGAAATAAATTCTTACATATCATAATATTTAATCTGTAAATGACAGACATTTAAAACCATTTTACTCAATGATTTACCAACCAACTTTCATTTTTTTCTTTTTAAATGATAAATATTCAGTATAGCCATCTTACAAAATTAATATTTTTCCAAAATTTTCTGATTTTCATTAATAATTTTCCATTTTTATAAAAAACCCATGTAAAGTATATACATATGTATCATATAGTATGTATAATCTATACCTATAATATACATATTCAAAAACGACGCTCTTTTATTCCGTTGAATTTTAAATTTTGTTTTGTTGTTTTTGCTTTTTGTTTTTTTTCTAAAACATAAAAAAAATTTTAAAATATAGTTTGCATGGTGGGAAATAGAAATTTCACAATATAATTGAATATAAACATCAAAATTTCATTGGGGAGTTTGGTGCAGTGGTAGAGTCGCCGCTTCTTATACTTTAGAAGTCTTAAGTTTGCAAGTTCGATTCTATTCTACTTTTTTTTTTTTTTTTATTTCTAATATTTTATACGAAATAAATTCTTACATATCATAATATTTAATCTGTAAATGACAGACATTTAAAACCATTTTACTCAATGATTTACCAACCAACTTTCATTTTTTTCTTTTTAAATGATAAATATTCAGTATAGCCATCTTACAAAATTAATATTTTTCCAAAATTTTCTGATTTTCATTAATAATTTTCCATTTTTATAAAAAAACCCATGTAAAGTATATACATATGTATCATATAGTATGTATAATCTATACCTATAATATACATATTCAAGTTGAATTTTAAATTTTGTTTTTTTTCTAAAAACATAAAAAAAATTTTAAAATATAGTTTGCATAGTGGGAAATAGAAATTTCACAATTTAATTGAATATAACATCAAAACTTCATTGGGGGAGTTTGGTGCAGTAGTAGAGTGGGCGCTTCTTATACTTTAAAAGTCTTAAGTTTGCAAGTTCGATTCTATTCTATTTTTTTTTTTTTTTTTATTTCTAATATTTTATGCGAAATAAATTCTTACATATCATAATATTTAATCTGTAAATGACAGACATTTAAAACCATTTTACGCAATGATTTACCAACCAACTTTCATTTTTTTCTTTTTAAATGATAAATATTCAGTATAGCCATCTTACAAAATTAATATTTTTCCAAAATTTTCTGATTTTCATTAATAATTTTCCATTTTTATAAAAAACCCATGTAAAGTATATACATATGTATCATATAGTATGTATAATCTATACCTATAATATACATATTCAAGTTGAATTTTAAATTTTGTTTTTTTTCTAAAAACATAAAAAAAATTTAAAATATAGTTGGCATAGTGGGAAATAGAAATTTCACAATATAATTGAATATAAACGTCAAAACTTCAGGTGGGAAGTTTGCTGCAGTGGTAGAGTGGCCGCTTCTTATACTTTAGAAGTCTTAAGCTTGCAAGTTCGATTCTATTCTACTTCTTTTTTTTTTCTTTATTTCTAATATTTTATACGAAATAAATTCTTACATATCATAATATTTAATCTGTAAATGACAGACATTTAAAACCATTTTACTCAATGATTTACCAACCAACTTTCATTTTTTTCTTTTTAAATGATAAATATTCAGTATAGCCATCTTACAAAATTAATATTTTTCCAAAATTTTCTGATTTTCATTAATAATTTTCCATTTTTATAAAAAACCCATGTAAAGTATATACATATGTATCATATAGTATGTATAATCTATACCTATAATATACATATTCAAAAACGACGCTCTTTTATTCCGTTGAATTTTAAATTTTGTTTTGTTGTTTTTGCTTTTTGTTTTTTTTCTAAAAACATAAAAAAAATTTTAAAATATAGTTTGCATGGTGGAAAATAGAAATTTCACAATATAATTGGAATATAAACATCAAAACTTCAATGGGGAGTTTGGTGCAGTGGTAGAGTCGCCGCTCCTTATACTTTAGAAGTCTTAAGTTTGCAAGTTCGATTCTATTCTACTTTTTTTTTTTTTTTTTATTTCTATATTTTATACGAAATAAATTCTTACATATCATAATATTTAATCTGTAAATGACAGACATTTAAAACCATTTTACTCAATGATTTACCAACCAACTTTCATTTTTTTCTTTTTAAAATGATAAATATTCAGTATAGCCATCTTACAAAATTAATATTTTTCCAAAATTTTCTGATTTTCATTAATAATTTTCCATTTTTATAAAAAAACCCATGTAAAGTATATACATATGTATCATATAGTATGTATAATCTATTCCTATAATATACATATTCAAGTTGAATTTTAAATTTTGTTTTTTTTCTAAAAACATAAAAAAAATTTTAAAATATAGTTTGCATAGTGGGAAATAGAAATTTCACAATATAATTGAATATAAACGTCGAAACTTCAGTGGGGAGTTTGGTGCAGTGGTAGAGTGGGCGCTTCTTATACTTTAAAAGTCTTAAGTTTGCAAGTTCGATTCTATTCTACTTTTTTTTTTTTTTTTATTTCTAATATTTTATACGAAATAAATTCTTACATATCATAATATTTAATCTGTAAATGACAGACATTTAAAACCATTTTAAGCAATGATTTATCAACCAACTTTCATTTTTTTCTTTTTAAATGATAAATATTCAGTATAGCCATCTTACAAAATTAATATTTTTCCAAAATTTTCTGATTTTCATTAATAATTTTCCATTTTTATAAAAAACCCATGTAAAGTATATACATATGTATCATATAGTATGTATAATCTATACCTATAATATACATATTCAAAAACGACGCTCTTTTATTCCGTTGAATTTTAAATTTTGTTTTTTTTCTAAAAACATAAAAAAAATTTTAAAATATAGTTTGCATGGTGGGAAATAGAAATTTCACAATATAATTGAATATAAACGTCAAAACTTCAGTGGGGAGTTTGGTGCAGTGGTAGAGTGGCCGCTTCTTACTTAAGTTTGCAAGTTCGATTCTATTCTACTTCTTTTTTTTTTTCTTTATTTCTAATATTTTATGCGAAATAAATTCTTACATATCATAATATTTAATCTGTAAATGACAGACATTTAAAACCATTTTACTCAATGATTTACCAACCAACTTTCATTTTTTTCTTTTTAAATGATAAATATTCAGTATAGCCATCTTACAAAATTAATATTTTTCCAAAATTTTCTGATTTTCATTAATAATTTTCCATTTTTATAAAAAACCCATGTAAAGTATATACATATGTATCATATAGTATGTATAATCTATACCTATAATATACATATTCAAAAACGACGCTCTTTTATTCCGTTGAATTTTAAATTTTGTCTTGTTGTTTTTGCTTTTTGTTTTTTTTCTAAAAACATAAAAAAAATTTTAAAATATAGTTTGCATGGTGGGAAATAGAAATTTCACAATATAATTGAATATAAACATCAAAATTTCATTGGGGAGTTTGGTGCAGTGGTAGAGTCGCCGCTTCTTATACTTTAGAAGTCTTAAGTTTGCAAGTTCGATTCTATTCTACTTTTTTTTTTTTTTTTTATTTCTAATATTTTATACGAAATAAATTCTTACATATCATAATATTTAATCTGTAAATGACAGACATTTAAAACCATTTTACTCAATGATTTACCAACCAACTTTCATTTTTTTCTTTTTAAATGATAAATATTCAGTATAGCCATCTTACAAAATTAATATTTTTCCAAAATTTTCTGATTTTCATTAATAATTTTCCATTTTTATAAAAAAACCCATGTAAAGTATATACATATGTATCATATAGTATGTATAATCTATACCTATAATATACATATTCAAGTTGAATTTTAAATTTTGTTTTTTTTCTAAAAACATAAAAAAAATTTTAAAATATAGTTTGCATAGTGGGAAATAGAAATTTCACAATTTAATTGAATATAAACATCAAAACTTCAGTGGGGAGTTTGGTGCAGTGGTATAGTGGCCGCTTCTTATACTTTAGAAGTCTTAAGTTTGCAATTTCGATTCTATTCTACTTTTTTTTTTTTTTTTTATTTCTAATATTTTATACGAAATAAATTCTTACATATCATAATATTTAATCTGTAAATGACAGACATTTAAAACCATTTTACGCAATGATTTACCAACCAACTTTCATTTTTTTCTTTTTAAATGATAAATATTCAGTATAGCCATCTTACAAAATTAATATTTTTCCAAAATTTTCTGATTTTCATTAATAATTTTCCATTTTTATAAAAAAACCCATGTAAGGTATATACATATGTATCATATAGTATGTATAATCTATACCTATAATATACATATTCAAAAACGACGCTCTTTTATTCCGTTGAATTTTAAATTTTGTTTTTTTTCTAAAAACATAAAAAAAATTTTAAAATATAGTTTGCATGGTGGGAAATAGAAATTTCACAATATAATTGAATATAAACGTCAAAACTTCAGTGGGGAGTTTGGTGCAGTGGTAGAGTGGCCGCTTCTTACTTAAGTTTGCAAGTTCGATTCTATTCTACTTCTTTTTTTTTTCTTTATTTCTAATATTTTATGCGAAATAAATTCTTACATATCATAATATTTAATCTGTAAATGACAGACATTTAAAACCATTTTACTCAATGATTTACCAACCAACTTTCATTTTTTTCTTTTTAAATGATAAATATTCAGTATAGCCATCTTACAAAATTAATATTTTTCCATTTCCAACCATTTTAAAATATAGTTTGCATAGTGGGAAATAGAAATTTCACAATTTAATTGAATATAAACATCAAAACTTCATTGGGGAGTTTGGTGCAGTAGTAGAGTGGGCGCTTCTTATACTTTAAAAGTCTTAAGTTTGCAAGTTCGATTCTATTCTACTTTTTTTTTTTTTTTTATTTCTAATATTTTATAACGAAATAAATTCTTACATATCATAATATTTAATCTGTAAATGACAGACATTTAAAAACCATTTTAAGCAATGATTATCAACCAACTTTCATTTTTTTCTTTTTAAATGATAAATATTCAGTATAGCCATCTTACAAAATTAATATTTTTCCAAAATTTTCTGATTTTCATTAATAATTTTCCATTTTTATAAAAAACCCATGTAAAGTATATACATATGTATCATATAGTATGTATAATCTATACCTATAATATACATATTCAAAAACGACGCTCTTTTATTCCGTTGAATTTTAAATTTTGTTTTTTTTCTAAAAACATAAAAAAAATTTTAAAATATAGTTTGCATGGTGGGAAATAGAAATTTCACAATATAATTGAATATAAACGTCAAAACTTCAGTGGGGAGTTTGGTGCAGTGGTAGAGTGGCCGCTTCTTACTTAAGTTTGCAAGTTCGATTCTATTCTACTTCTTTTTTTTTTCTTTATTTCTAATATTTTATGCGAAATAAATTCTTACATATCATAATATTTAATCTGTAAATGACAGACATTTAAAACCATTTTACTCAATGATTTACCAACCAACTTTCATTTTTTTCTTTTTAAATGATAAATATTCAGTATAGCCATCTTACAAAATTAATATTTTTCCATTTCCAACCATTTTAAAATATAGTTTGCATAGTGGGAAATAGAAATTTCACAATATAATTGAATATAAACGTCAAAACTTCAATGGGGAGTTTGGTGCAGTGGTAGAGTCGCCGCTCCTTATACTTTAGAAGTCTTAAGTTTGCAAGTTCGATTCTATTCTACTTTTTTTTTTTTTTTTTATTTCTAATATTTTATACGAAATAAATTCTTACATATCATAATATTTAATCTGTAAATGACAGACATTTAAAACCATTTTACTCAATGATTTACCAACCAACTTTCATTTTTTTCTTTTTAAATGATAAATATTCAGTATAGCCATCTTACAAAATTAATATTTTTCCAAAATTTTCTGATTTTCATTAATAATTTTCCATTTTTATAAAAAACCCATGTAAAGTATATACATATGTATCATATAGTATGTATAATCTATACCTATAATATACATATTCAAAAACGACGCTCTTTTATTCCGTTGAATTTTAAATTTTGTTTTTTTTCTAAAAACATAAAAAAAATTTTAAAATATAGTTTGCATGGTGGGAAATAGAAATTTCACAATATAATTGAATATAAACGTCAAAACTTCAATGGGGAGTTTGGTGCAGTGGTAGAGTCGCCGCTCCTTATACTTTAGAAGTCTTAAGTTTGCAAGTTCGATTCTATTCTACTTTTTTTTTTTTTTTTTATTTCTAATATTTTATACGAAATAAATTCTTACATATCATAATATTTAATCTGTAAATGACAGACATTTAAAACCATTTTACTCAATGATTTACCAACCAACTTTCATTTTTTTCTTTTTAAATGATAAATATTCAGTATAGCCATCTTACAAAATTAATATTTTTCCAAAATTTTCTGATTTTCATTAATAATTTTCCATTTTTATAAAAAAACCCATGTAAAGTATATACATATGTATCATATAGTATGTATAATCTATTCCTATAATATACATATTCAAGTTGAATTTTAAATTTTGTTTTTTTTCTAAAAACATAAAAAAAATTTTAAAATATAGTTTGCATAGTGGGAAATAGAAATTTCACAATATAATTGAATATAAACGTCAAAACTTCAGTGGGGAGTTTGGTGCAGTGGTAGAGTGGGCGCTTCTTATACTTTAAAAGTCTTAAGTTTGCAAGTTCGATTCTATTCTACTTTTTTTTTTTTTTTTATTTCTAATATTTTATACGAAATAAATTCTTACATATCATAATATTTAATCTGTAAATGACAGACATTTAAAACCATTTTAAGCAATGATTTATCAACCAACTTTCATTTTTTTCTTTTTAAATGATAAATATTCAGTATAGCCATCTTACAAAATTAATATTTTTCCAAAATTTTCTGATTTTCATTAATAATTTTCCATTTTTATAAAAAACCCATGTAAAGTATATACATATGTATCATATAGTATGTATAATCTATACCTATAATATACATATTCAAAAACGACGCTCTTTTATTCCGTTGAATTTTAAATTTTGTTTTTTTTCTAAAAACATAAAAAAAATTTTAAAATATAGTTTGCATGGTGGGAAATAGAAATTTCACAATATAATTGAATATAAACGTCAAAACTTCAGTGGGGAGTTTGGTGCAGTGGTAGAGTGGCCGCTTCTTACTTAAGTTTGCAAGTTCGATTCTATTCTACTTCTTTTTTTTTTCTTTATTTCTAATATTTTATGCGAAATAAATTCTTACATATCATAATATTTAATCTGTAAATGACAGACATTTAAAACCATTTTACTCAATGATTTACCAACCAACTTTCATTTTTTTCTTTTTAAATGATAAATATTCAGTATAGCCATCTTACAAAATTAATATTTTTCCAAAATTTTCTGATTTTCATTAATAATTTTCCATTTTTATAAAAAACCCATGTAAAGTATATACATATGTATCATATAGTATGTATAATCTATACCTATAATATACATATTCAAAAACGACGCTCTTTTATTCCGTTGAATTTTAAATTTTGTCTTGTTGTTTTTGCTTTTTGTTTTTTTTCTAAAAACATAAAAAAAATTTTAAAATATAGTTTGCATGGTGGGAAATAGAAATTTCACAATATAATTGAATATAAACATCAAAATTTCATTGGGGAGTTTGGTGCAGTGGTAGAGTCGCCGCTTCTTATACTTTAGAAGTCTTAAGTTTGCAAGTTCGATTCTATTCTACTTTTTTTTTTTTTTTTTATTTCTAATATTTTATACGAAATAAATTCTTACATATCATAATATTTAATCTGTAAATGACAGACATTTAAAACCATTTTACTCAATGATTTACCAACCAACTTTCATTTTTTTCTTTTTAAATGATAAATATTCAGTATAGCCATCTTACAAAATTAATATTTTTCCAAAATTTTCTGATTTTCATTAATAATTTTCCATTTTTATAAAAAAAACCCATGTAAAGTATATACATATGTATCATATAGTATGTATAATCTATACCTATAATATACATATTCAAGTTGAATTTTAAATTTTGTTTTTTTTCTAAAAACATAAAAAAAATTTTAAAATATAGTTTGCATAGTGGGAAATAGAAATTTCACAATTTAATTGAATATAAACATCAAAACTTCAGTGGGGAGTTTGGTGCAGTGGTATAGTGGCCGCTTCTTATACTTTAGAAGTCTTAAGTTTGCAAGTTCGATTCTATTCTACTTTTTTTTTTTTTTTTTATTTCTAATATTTTATACGAAATAAATTCTTACATATCATAATATTTAATCTGTAAATGACAGACATTTAAAACCATTTTACGCAATGATTTACCAACCAACTTTCATTTTTTTCTTTTTAAATGATAAATATTCAGTATAGCCATCTTACAAAATTAATATTTTTCCAAAATTTTCTGATTTTCATTAATAATTTTCCATTTTTATAAAAAACCCATGTAAGGTATATACATATGTATCATATAGTATGTATAATCTATACCTATAATATACATATTCAAAAACGACGCTCTTTTATTCCGTTGAATTTTAAATTTTGTTTTTTTTCTAAAAACATAAAAAAAATTTTAAAATATAGTTTGCATGGTGGGAAATAGAAATTTCACAATATAATTGAATATAAACGTCAAAACTTCAGTGGGGAGTTTGGTGCAGTGGTAGAGTGGCCGCTTCTTACTTAAGTTTGCAAGTTCGATTCTATTCTACTTCTTTTTTTTTTCTTTATTTCTAATATTTTATGCGAAATAAATTCTTACATATCATAATATTTAATCTGTAAATGACAGACATTTAAAACCATTTTACTCAATGATTTACCAACCAACTTTCATTTTTTTCTTTTTAAATGATAAATATTCAGTATAGCCATCTTACAAAATTAATATTTTTCCATTTCCAACCATTTTAAAATATAGTTTGCATAGTGGGAAATAGAAATTTCACAATTTAATTGAATATAAACATCAAAACTTCATTGGGGAGTTTGGTGCAGTAGTAGAGTGGGCGCTTCTTATACTTTAAAAGTCTTAAGTTTGCAAGTTCGATTCTATTCTACTTTTTTTTTTTTTTTTATTTCTAATATTTTATACGAAATAAATTCTTACATATCATAATATTTAATCTGTAAATGACAGACATTTAAAACTATTTTACTCAATGATTTACCAACCAACTTTCATTTTTTTCTTTTTAAATGATAAATATTCAGTATAGCCATCTTACAAAATTAATATTTTTCCAAAATTTTCTGATTTTCATTAATAATTTTCCATTTTTATAAAAAAACCCATGTAAAGTATATACATATGTATCATATAGTATGTATAATCTATACCTATAATATACATATTCAAGTTGAATTTTAAATTTTGTTTTTTTTCTAAAAACATAAAAAAAATTTTAAAATATAGTTTGCATAGTGGGAAATAGAAATTTCACAATTTAATTGAATATAAACATCAAAACTTCATTGGGGAGTTTGGTGCAGTAGTAGAGTGGGCGCTTCTTATACTTTAAAAGTCTTAAGTTTGCAAGTTCGATTCTATTCTATTTTTTTTTTTTTTTTTATTTCTAATATTTTATGCGAAATAAATTCTTACATATCATAATATTTAATCTGTAAATGACAGACATTTAAAACCATTTTACGCAATGATTTACCAACCAACTTTCATTTTTTTCTTTTTAAATGATAAATAATCAATATAATGATAAATCAATACATATTCAAGTTGAATTTTAAATTTTGTTTTTTTGCTAAAAACATAAAAAAAATTTTAAAATATAGTTGGCATAGTGGGAAATAGAAATTTCACAATATAATTGAATATAAACGTCAAAACTTCAGTGGGAAGTTTGCTGCAGTGGTAGAGTGGCCGCTTCTTATACTTTAGAAGTCTTAAGCTTGCAAGTTCGATTCTATTCTACTTCTTTTTTTTTTCTTTATTTCTAATATTTTATACGAAATAAATTCTTACATATCATAATATTTAATCTGTAAATGACAGACATTTAAAACCATTTTACTCAATGATTTACCAACCAACTTTCATTTTTTTCTTTTTAAATGATAAATATTCAGTATAGCCATCTTACAAAATTAATATTTTTCCAAAATTTTCTGATTTTCATTAATAATTTTCCATTTTTATAAAAAACCCATGTAAAGTATATACATATGTATCATATAGTATGTATAATCTATACCTATAATATACATATTCAAAAACGACGCTCTTTTATTCCGTTGAATTTTAAATTTTGTTTTGTTGTTTTTGCTTTTTGTTTTTTTTCTAAAAACATAAAAAAAATTTTAAAATATAGTTTGCATGGTGGGAAATAGAAATTTCACAATATAATTGAATATAAACATCAAAACTTCAATGGGGAGTTTGGTGCAGTAGTAGAGTGGCCGCTTCTTATACTTTAAAAGTCTTAAGTTTTCAAGTTCGATTCTATTCTACTTTTTTTTTTTTTTTTATTTCTAATATTTTATACGAAATAAATTCTTACATATCATAATATTTAATCTGTAAATCACAGACATTTTAAACCATTTTACGCAATGATTTACCAACCAACTTTCATTTTTTTCTTTTTAAATGATAAATATTCAGTATAGCCATCTTACAAAATTAATATTTTTCCAAAATTTTCTGATTTTCATTAATAATTTTCCATTTTTATAAAAAACCCATGTAAAGTATATACATATGTATCATATAGTATGTATAATCTATACCTATAATATACATATTCAAAAACGATGCTCTTTTATTCCGTTGAATTTTAAATTTTGTTTTTTTTCTAAAAACATAAAAAAAATTTTAAAATATAGTTTGCATGGTGGGAAATAGAAATTTCACAATATAATTGAATATAAACGTCAAAACTTCAGTGGGAAGTTTGCTGCAGTGGTAGAGTGGCCGCTTCTTATACTTTAGAAGTCTTAAGTTTGCAAGTTCGATTCTATTCTACTTCTTTTTTTTTTCTTTATTTCTAATATTTTATACGAAATAAATTCTTACATATCATAATATTTAATCTGTAAATGACAGACATTTAAAACCATTTTACTCAATGATTTACCAACCAACTTTCATTTTTTTCTTTTTAAATGATAAATATTCAGTATAGCCATCTTACAAAATTAATATTTTTCCAAAATTTTCTGATTTTCATTAATAATTTTCCATTTTTATAAAAAACCAATGTAAAGTATATACATATGTATCATATAGTATGTATAATCTATACCTATAATATACATATTCAAAAACGACGCTCTTTTATTCCGTTGAATTTTAAATTTTGTTTTGTTGTTTTTGCTTTTTGTTTTTTTTCTAAAAACATAAAAAAAATTTTAAAATATAGTTTGCATGGTGGGAAATAGAAATTTCACAATATAATTGAATATAAACATCAAAATTTCATTGGGGAGTTTGGTGCAGTGGTAGAGTCGCCGCTTCTTATACTTTAGAAGTCTTAAGTTTGCAAGTTCGATTCTATTCTACTTTTTTTTTTTTTTTTATTTCTAATATTTTATACGAAATAAATTCTTACATATCATAATATTTAATCTGTAAATGACAGACATTTAAAACCATTTTACTCAATGATTTACCAACCAACTTTCATTTTTTTCTTTTTAAATGATAAATATTCAGTATAGCCATCTTACAAAATTAATATTTTTCCAAAATTTTCTGATTTTCATTAATAATTTTCCATTTTTATAAAAAAACCCATGTAAAGTATATACATATGTATCATATAGTATGTATAATCTATACCTATAATATACATATTCAAGTTGAATTTTAAATTTTGTTTTTTTTCTAAAAACATAAAAAAAATTTTAAAATATAGTTTGCATAGTGGGAAATAGAAATTTCACAATTTAATTGAATATAAACATCAAAACTTCATTGGGGAGTTTGGTGCAGTAGTAGAGTGGGCGCTTCTTATACTTTAAAAGTCTTAAGTTTGCAAGTTCGATTCTATTCTATTTTTTTTTTTTTTTTTTATTTCTAATATTTTATGCGAAATAAATTCTTACATATCATAATATTTAATCTGTAAATGACAGACATTTAAAACCATTTTACGCAATGATTTACCAACCAACTTTCATTTTTTTCTTTTTAAATGATAAATATTCAGTATAGCCATCTTACAAAATTAATATTTTTCCAAAATTTTCTGATTTTCATTAATAATTTTCCATTTTTATAAAAAACCCATGTAAAGTATATACATATGTATCATATAGTATGTATAATCTATACCTATAATATACATATTCAAGTTGAATTTTAAATTTTGTTTTTTTTCTAAAAACATAAAAAAAATTTTAAAATATAGTTGGCATAGTGGGAAATAGAAATTTCACAATATAATTGAATATAAACGTCAAAACTTCAGTGGGAAGTTTGCTGCAGTGGTAGAGTGGCCGCTTCTTATACTTTAGAAGTCTTAAGCTTGCAAGTTCGATTCTATTCTACTTCTTTTTTTTTTCTTTATTTCTAATATTTTATACGAAATAAATTCTTACATATCATAATATTTAATCTGTAAATGACAGACATTTAAAACCATTTTACTCAATGATTTACCAACCAACTTTCATTTTTTTCTTTTTAAATGATAAATATTCAGTATAGCCATCTTACAAAATTAATATTTTTCCAAAATTTTCTGATTTTCATTAATAATTTTCCATTTTTATAAAAAACCCATGTAAAGTATATACATATGTATCATATAGTATGTATAATCTATACCTATAATATACATATTCAAAAACGACGCTCTTTTATTCCGTTGAATTTTAAATTTTGTTTTGTTGTTTTTGCTTTTTGTTTTTTTTCTAAAAACATAAAAAAAATTTTAAAATATAGTTTGCATGGTGGGAAATAGAAATTTCACAATATAATTGAATATAAACATCAAAACTTCAATGGGGAGTTTGGTGCAGTAGTAGAGTGGCCGCTTCTTATACTTTAGAAGTCTTAAGTTTGCAAGTTCGATTCTATTCTACTTCTTTTTTTTTTCTTTATTTCTAATATTTTATACGAAATAAATTCTTACATATCATAATATTTAATCTGTAAATCACAGACATTTTAAACCATTTTACGCAATGATTTACCAACCAACTTTCATTTTTTTCTTTTTAAATGATAAATATTCAGTATAGCCATCTTACAAAATTAATATTTTTCCAAAATTTTCTGATTTTCATTAATAATTTTCCATTTTTATAAAAAACCCATGTAAAGTATATACATATGTATCATATAGTATGTATAATCTATACCTATAATATACATATTCAAAAACGACGCTCTTTTATTCCGTTGAATTTTAAATTTTGTTTTGTTGTTTTTGCTTTTTGTTTTTTTTCTAAAAACATAAAAAAAATTTTAAAATATAGTTTGCATGGTGGGAAATAGAAATTTCACAATATAATTGAATATAAACATCAAAACTTCAATGGGGAGTTTGGTGCAGTAGTAGAGTGGCCGCTTCTTATACTTTAGAAGTCTTAAGTTTGCAAGTTCGATTCTATTCTACTTTTTTTTTTTTTTTTATTTCTAATATTTTATACGAAATAAATTCTTACATATCATAATATTTAATCTGTAAATCACAGACATTTTAAACCATTTTACGCAATGATTTACCAACCAACTTTCATTTTTTTCTTTTTAAATGATAAATATTCAGTATAGCCATCTTACAAAATTAATATTTTTCCAAAATTTTCTGATTTTCATTAATAATTTTCCATTTTTATAAAAAACCCATGTAAAGTATATACATATGTATCATATAGTATGTATAATCTATACCTATAATATACATATTCAAAAACGATGCTCTTTTATTCCGTTGAATTTTAAATTTTGTTTTTTTTCTAAAAACATAAAAAAAATTTTAAAATATAGTTTGCATGGTGGGAAATAGAAATTTCACAATATAATTGAATATAAACGTCAAAACTTCAGTGGGAAGTTTGCTGCAGTGGTAGAGTGGCCGCTTCTTATACTTTAGAAGTCTTAAGTTTGCAAGTTCGATTCTATTCTACTTCTTTTTTTTTTCTTTATTTCTAATATTTTATACGAAATAAATTCTTACATATCATAATATTTAATCTGTAAATGACAGACATTTAAAACCATTTTACTCAATGATTTACCAACCAACTTTCATTTTTTTCTTTTTAAATGATAAATATTCAGTATAGCCATCTTACAAAATTAATATTTTTCCAAAATTTTCTGATTTTCATTAATAATTTTCCATTTTTATAAAAAACCCATGTAAAGTATATACATATGTATCATATAGTATGTATAATCTATACCTATAATATACATATTCAAAAACGACGCTCTTTTATTCCGTTGAATTTTAAATTTTGTTTTGTTGTTTTTGCTTTTTGTTTTTTTTCTAAAAACATAAAAAAAATTTTAAAATATAGTTTGCATGGTGGGAAATAGAAATTTCACAATATAATTGAATATAAACATCAAAACTTCAATGGGGAGTTTGGTGCAGTGGTAGAGTGGGTGCTTCTTATACTTTAGAAGTCTTAAGTTTGCAAGTTCGATTCTATTCTACTTTTTTTTTTTTTTTTATTTCTAATATTTTATACGAAATAAATTCTTACATATCATAATATTTAATCTGTAAATGACAGACATTTAAAACCATTTTACTCAATGATTTACCAACCAACTTTCATTTTTTTCTTTTTAAATGATAAATATTCAGTATAGCCATCTTACAAAATTAATATTTTTCCAAAATTTTCTGATTTTCATTAATAATTTTCCATTTTTATAAAAAAACCCATGTAAAGTATATACATATGTATCATATAGTATGCATAATCTATTCCTATAATATACATATTCAAGTTGAATTTTAAATTTTGTTTTTTTTCTAAAAACATAAAAAAAATTTTAAAATATAGTTTGTATAGTGGGAAATAGAAATTTCACAATATAATTGAATATAAACGTCAAAACTTCAGTGGGGAGTTTGGTGCAGTGGTAGAGTGGCCGCTTCTTATACTTTAAAAGTCTTAAGTTTGCAAGTTCGATTCTATTCTACTTTTTTTTTTTTTTTTTAATTCTAATATTTTATACGAAATAAATTCTTACATATCATAATATTTAATCTGTAAATGACAGACATTTAAAACCATTTTAAGCAATGATTTATCAACCAACTTTCATTTTTTTCTTTTTAAATGATAAATATTCAGTATAACCATCTTACAAAATTAATATTTTTCCAAAATTTTCTGATTTTCATTAATAATTTTCCATTTTTATAAAAAACCCATGTAAAGTATATACATATGTATCATATAGTATGTATAATCTATACCTATAATATACATATTCAAGTTGAATTTTAAATTTTGTTTTTTTCTAAAAACATAAAAAAAATTTTAAAATATAGTTTGCATGGTGGGAAATAGAAATTTCACAATATAATTGAATATAAACGTCAAAACTTCAGTGGGAAGTTTGCTGCAGTGGTAGAGTGGCCGCTTCTTATACTTTAGAAGTCTTAAGTTTGCAAGTTCGATTCTATTCTACTTTTTTTTTTTTTCTTTATTTCTAATATTTTATACGAAATAAATTCTTACATATCATAATATTTAATCTGTAAATGACAGACATTTAAAACCATTTTAAGCAATGATTTATCAAACAACTTTCATTTTTTTCTTTTTAAATGATAAATATTCAGTATAGCCATCTTACAAAATTAATATTTTTCCAAAATTTTCTGATTTTCATTAATAATTTTCCATTTTTATAAAAAACCCATGTAAAGTATATACATATGTATCATATAGTATGTATAATCTATACCTATAATATACATATTCAAAAACGACGCTCTTTTATTCCGTTGAATTTTAAATTTTGTTTTTTTTCTAAAAACATAAAAAAAATTTTAAAATATAGTTTGCATGGTGGGAAATAGAAATTTCACAATATAATTGAAAATAAACGTCAACACTTCAGTGGGGAGTTTGGTGCAGTGGTAGAGTGGCCGCTTCTTATACTTTAGAAGTCTTAAGTTTGCAAGTTCGATTCTATTCTACTTCTTTTTTTTTTCTTTATTTCTAATATTTTATACGAAATAAATTCTTACCTATCATAATATTTAATCTGTAAATGACAGACATTTAAAACCATTTTACTCAATGATTTACCAACCAACTTTCATTTTTTTCTTTTTAAATGATAAATATTCAGTATAGCCATCTTACAAAATTAATATTTTTCCAAAATTTTCTGATTTTCATTAATAATTTTCCATTTTTATAAAAAAACCCATGTAAAGTATATACATATGTATCATATAGTATGTATAATCTATACCTATAATATACATATTCAAGTTGAATTTTAAATTTTGTTTTTTTTCTAAAAACATAAAAAAAATTTTAAAATATAGTTTGCATAGTGGGAAATAGAAATTTCACAATATAATTGAATATAAACGTCAAAACTTCAGTGGGGAGTTTGGTGCAGTGGTAGAGTGGCCGCTTATTATACTTTAAAAGTCTTAAGTTTGCAAGTTCGATTCTATTCTACTTTTTTTTTTTTTTTTTTATTTCTAATATTTTATACGAAATAAATTCTTACATATCATAATATTTAATCTGTAAATGACAGACATTTAAAACCATTTTACGCAATGATTTACCAACCAACTTTCATTTTTTTCTTTTTAAATGATAAATATTCAGTATAGCCATCTTACAAAATTAATATTTTTCCAAAATTTTCTGATTTTCATTAATAATTTTCCATTTTTATAAAAAACCCATGTAAAGTATATACATATGTATCATATAGTATGTATAATCTATACCTATAATATACATATTCAAAAACGACGCTCTTTTATTCCGTTGAATTTTAAATTTTGTTTTTTTTCTAAAAACATAAAAAAAATTTTAAAATATAGTTTGCATGGTGGCAAATAGAAATTTCACAATATAATTGAATATAAACGTCAAAATTTCAGTGGGGAGTTTGGTGCAGTGGTAGAGCGGCCGCTTCTTATACTTTGGAAGTCTTAAGTTTGCAAGTTCGATTCTGTTCTACTTTTTTTTTTTTTTTTATTTCTAATATTTTATACGAAATAAATTCTTACATATCATAATATTTAATCTGTAAATGACAGACATTTAAAACCATTTTACTCAATGATTTACCAACCAACTTTCATTTTTTTCTTTTTAAATGATAAATATTCAGTATAGCCATCTTACAAAATTAATATTTTTCCAAAATTTTCTGATTTTCATTAATAATTTTCCATTTTTATAAAAAAACCCATGTAAAGTATATACATATGTATCATATAGTATGTATAATCTATACCTATAATATACATATTCAAGTTGAATTTTAAATTGTGTTTTTTTTCTAAAAACATAAAAAAAATTTTAAAATATAGTTTGCATGGTGGGAAATAGAAATTTCACAATATAATTGAATATAAACATTAAAACTTCATTGGGGAGTTTGGTGCAGTGGTAGAGTGGGCGCTTTTTATACTTTAGAAGTCTTAAGTTTGCGAGTTCGATTCTATTCTACTTTTTTTTTTTTTTTTTATTTCTAATATTTTATACGAAATAAATTCTTACATATCATAATATTTAATCTGTAAATGACAGACATTTAAAACCATTTTACTCAATGATTTACCAACCAACTTTCATTTTTTTCTTTTTAAATGATAAATATTCAGTATAGCCATCTTACAAAATTAATATTTTTCCAAAATTTTCTGATTTTCATTAATAATTTTCCATTTTTATAAAAAAACCCATGTAAAGTATATACATATGTATCATATAGTATGTATAATCTATACCTATAATATACATATTCAAGTTGAATTTTAAATTTTGTTTTTTTTCTAAAAACATAAAAAAAATTTTAAAATATAGTTTGCATAGTGGGAAATAGAAATTTCACAATATAATTGAATATAAACATCAAAACTTCAGTGGGGAGTTTGGTGCAGTGGTAGAGTGGCCGCTTCTTATATTTTAGAAGTCTTAAGTTTGCGAGTTCGATTCTATTCTACTTTTTTTCTTTTTTTTTTATTTCTAATATTTTATACGAAATAAATTCTTACATATCATAATATTTAATCTGTAAATGACAGACATTTAAAACCATTTTACTCAATGATTTACCAACCAACTTTCATTTTTTTCTTTTTAAATGATAAATATTCAGTATAGCCATCTTACAAAATTAATATTTTTCAAAAATTTTCTGATTTTCATTAATAATTTTCCATTTTTATAAAAAAACCCATGTAAAGTATATACATATGTATCATATAGTATGTATAATCTATACCTATAATATACATATTCAAGTTGAATTTTAAATTTTGTTTTTTTTCTAAAAACAAAAAAAAAATTTTAAAATATAGTTTGCATGGTGGGAAATAGAAATTTCACAATATAATTGAATATAAACATCAAAACTTCATTGGGGAGTTTGATGCAGTGGTAGAGTGGCAGCTTCTTATACTTTAGAAGTCTTAAGTTAGCAAGTTCGATTCTATTCTACTTTTTTTTTTTTTTTATTTCTAATATTTTATACGAAATAAATTCTTACATATCATAATATTTAATCTGTAAATGACAGACATTTAAAACCATTTTACTCAATGATTTACCAACCAACTTTCATTTTTTTCTTTTTAAATGATAAATATTCAGTATAGCCATCTTACAAAATTAATATTTTTCCAAAATTTTCTGATTTTCATTAATAATTTTCCATTTTTATAAAAAAACCCATGTAAAGTATATACATATGTATCATATAGTATGTATAATCTATACCTATAATATACATATTCAAGTTGAATTTTAAATTGTGTTTTTTTTCTAAAAACATAAAAAAAATTTTAAAATATAGTTTGCATGGTGGGAAATAGAAATTTCACAATATAATTGAATATAAACATTAAAACTTCATTGGGGAGTTTGGTGCAGTGGTAGAGTGGGCGCTTTTTATACTTTAGAAGTCTTAAGTTTGCGAGTTCGATTCTATTCTACTTTTTTTTTTTTTTTTTATTTTTAATATTTTATACGAAATAAATTCTTACATATCATAATATTTAATCTGTAAATGACAGACATTTAAAACCATTTTACTCAATGATTTACCAACCAACTTTCATTTTTTTCTTTTTAAATGATAAATATTCAGTATAGCCATCTTACAAAATTAATATTTTTCCAAAATTTTCTGATTTTCATTAATAATTTTCCATTTTTATAAAAAAACCCATGTAAAGTATATACATATGTATCATATAGTATGTATAATCTATACCTATAATATACATATTCAAGTTGAATTTTAAATTTTGT
Organism: Poecilobothrus nobilitatus; assembly: GCA_947095535.1. Taxonomy (NCBI): domain Eukaryota; kingdom Metazoa; phylum Arthropoda; class Insecta; order Diptera; family Dolichopodidae; genus Poecilobothrus; species Poecilobothrus nobilitatus. The sequence continues at coordinate 125,515,110 of OX352774.1, read as the reverse complement.
TTTTTTTCTAAAAACATAAAAAAAATTTTAAAATATAGTTTGCATAGTGGGAAATAGAAATTTCACAATATAATTGAATATAAACATCAAAACTTCAGTGGGGAGTTTGGTGCAGTGGTAGAGTGGCCGCTTCTTATATTTTAGAAGTCTTAAGTTTGCGAGTTCGATTCTATTCTACTTTTTTTTTTTTTTTTATTTCTAATATTTTATACGAAATAAATTCTTACATATCATAATATTTAATCTGTAAATGACAGACATTTAAAACCATTTTACTCAATGATTTACCAACCAACTTTCATTTTTTTCTTTTTAAATGATAAATATTCAGTATAGCCATCTTACAAAATTAATATTTTTCCAAAATTTTCTGATTTTCATTAATAATTTTCCATTTTTATAAAAAAACCCATGTAAAGTATATACATATGTATCATATAGTATGTATAATCTATACCTATAATATACATATTCAAGTTGAATTTTAAATTTTGTTTTTTTTCTAAAAACAAAAAAAAAATTTTAAAATATAGTTTGCATGGTGGGAAATAGAAATTTCACAATATAATTGAATATAAACGTCAGAACTTCATTGGGGAGTTTGGTGCAGTGGTAGAGTGGCCGCTTCTTATACTTTAGAAGTCTTAAGTTTGCAAGTTCGATTCTATTCTACTTTTTTTTTTTTTTTTTATTTCTAATATTTTATACGAAATAAATTCTTACATATCATAATATTTAATCTGTAAATGACAGACATTTAAAACCATTTTACTCAATGATTTACCAACCAACTTTCATTTTTTTCTTTTTAAATGATAAATATTCAGTATAGCCATCTTACAAAATTAATATTTTTCCAAAATTTTCTGATTTTCATTAATAATTTTCCATTTTTATAAAAAACCCATGTAAAGTATATACATATATATCATATAGTATGTATAATCTATACCTATAATATACATATTCAAGTTGAATTTTAAATTTTGTTTTTTTTCTAAAAACATAAAAAAAATTTTAAAATATAGTTTGCATGGTGGGAAATAGAAATTTCACAATATAATTGAATATAAACGTCAAAACTTAAGTGGGGAGTTTGGTGCAGTGGTAGAGTGGCAGCTTCTTATACTTTAAAAGTCTTAAGTTTGCAAGTTCGATTCTATTCTACTTTTTTTTTTTTTTTTATTTCTAATATTTTATACGAAATAAATTCTTACATATCATAATATTTAATCTGTAAATGACAGACATTTAAAACCATTTTACTCAATGATTTACCAACCAACTTTCATTTTTTTCTTTTTAAATGATAAATATTCAGTATAGCCATCTTACAAAATTAATATTTTTCCAAAATTTTCTGATTTTCATTAATAATTTTCCATTTTTATAAAAAAACCCATGTAAAGTATATACATATGTATCATATAGTATGTATAATCTATACCTATAATATACATATTCAAGTTGAATTTTAAATTGTGTTTTTTTTCTAAAAACATAAAAAAAATTTTAAAATATAGTTTGCATGGTGGGAAATAGAAATTTCACAATATAATTGAATATAAACATTAAAACTTCATTGGGGAGTTTGGTGCAGTGGTAGAGTGGGCGCTTTTTATACTTTAGAAGTCTTAAGTTTGCGAGTTCGATTCTATTCTACTTTTTTTTTTTTTTTTTATTTTTAATATTTTATACGAAATAAATTCTTACATATCATAATATTTAATCTGTAAATGACAGACATTTAAAACCATTTTACTCAATGATTTACCAACCAACTTTCATTTTTTTCTTTTTAAATGATAAATATTCAGTATAGCCATCTTACAAAATTAATATTTTTCCAAAATTTTCTGATTTTCATTAATAATTTTCCATTTTTATAAAAAAACCCATGTAAAGTATATACATATGTATCATATAGTATGTATAATCTATACCTATAATATACATATTCAAGTTGAATTTTAAATTTTGTTTTTTTTCTAAAAACATAAAAAAAATTTTAAAATATAGTTTGCATAGTGGGAAATAGAAATTTCACAATATAATTGAATATAAACATCAAAACTTCAGTGGGGAGTTTGGTGCAGTGGTAGAGTGGCCGCTTCTTATATTTTAGAAGTCTTAAGTTTGCGAGTTCGATTCTATTCTACTTTTTTTTTTTTTTTATTTCTAATATTTTATACGAAATAAATTCTTACATATCATAATATTTAATCTGTAAATGACAGACATTTAAAACCATTTTACTCAATGATTTACCAACCAACTTTCATTTTTTTCTTTTTAAATGATAAATATTCAGTATAGCCATCTTACAAAATTAATATTTTTCCAAAATTTTCTGATTTTCATTAATAATTTTCCATTTTTATAAAAAAACCCATGTAAAGTATATACATATGTATCATATAGTATGTATAATCTATACCTATAATATACATATTCAAGTTGAATTTTAAATTTTGTTTTTTTTCTAAAAACAAAAAAAAAATTTTAAAATATAGTTTGCATGGTGGGAAATAGAAATTTCACAATATAATTGAATATAAACATCAAAACTTCATTGGGGAGTTTGGTGCAGTGGTAGAGTGGCCGCTTCTTATACTTTAGAAGTCTTAAGTTTGCAAGTTCGATTCTATTCTACTTTTTTTTTTTTTTTTTGTTTCTAATATTTTATACGAAATAAATTCTTACATATCATAATATTTAATCTGTAAATGACAGACATTTAAAACCATTTTAAGCAATGATTTATCAACCAACTTTCATTTTTTTCTTTTTAAATGTTAAATATTCAGTATAGCCATCTTACAAAATTAATATTTTTCCAAAATTTTCTGATTTTCATTAATAATTTTCCATTTTTATAAAAAACCCATGTAAAGTATATACATATGTATCATATAGTATGTATAATCTATACCTATAATATACATATTCAAAAACGACGCTCTTTTATTCCGTTGAATTTTAAATTTTGTTTTTTTTCTAAAAACATAAAAAAAATTTTAAAATATAGTTTGCATGGTGGCAAATAGAAATTTCACAATATAATTGAATATAAACGTCAAAACTTCAGTGGGGAGTTTGGTGCAGTGGTAGAGTGGCCGCTTCTTATACTTTAGAAGTCTTAAGTTCGATTCTATTCTACTTCTTTTTTTTTTCTTTATTTCTAATATTTTATACGAAATAAATTCTTACATATCATAATATTTAATCTGTAAATGACAGACATTTAAAACCATTTTACTCAATGATTTACCAACCAACTTTCATTTTTTTCTTTTTAAATGATAAATATTCAGTATAGCCATCTTACAAAATTAATATTTTTCCAAAATTTTCTGATTTTCATTAATAATTTTCCATTTTTATAAAAAACCCATGTAAAGTATATACATATGTATCATATAGTATGTATAATCTATACCTATAATATACATATTCAAAAACGACGCTCTTTTATTCCGTTGAATTTTAAATTTTGTTTTGTTGTTTTTGCTTTTTGTTTTTTTTCTAAAAACATAAAAAAAATTTTAAAATATAGTTTGCATGGTGGGAAATAGAAATTTCACAATATAACTGAATATAAACGTACAAAACTGCAGTGGGGAGTTTGGTGCAGTGGTAGAGTGGGCGCTTCTTATACTTTAGAAGTCTTAAGTTTGCGAGTTCGATTCTATTCTACTTTTTTTTTTTTTTTATTTCTAATATTTTATACGAAATAAATTCTTACATGTCATAATATTTAATCTGTAAATGACAGACATTTAAAACCATTTTACTCAATGATTTACCAACCAACTTTCATTTTTTTCTTTTTAAATGATAAATATTCAGTATAGCCATCTTACAAAATTAATATTTTTCCAAAATTTTCTGATTTTCATTAATAATTTTCCATTTTTATAAAAAAACCCATGTAAAGTATATACATATGTATCATATAGTATGTATAATCTATACCTATAATATACATATTCAAGTTGAATTTTAAATTTTGTTTTTTTTCTAAAAACATAAAAAAAATTTTAAAATATAGTTTGCATGGTGGCAAATAGAAATTTCACAATATAATTGAATATAAACGTCAAAACTTCAGTGGGGAGTTTGGTGCAGTGGTAGAGCGGCCGCTTCTTATACTTTAGAAGTCTTAAGTTTGCAAGTTCGATTCTAATTCTACTTTTTTTTTTTTTTTATTTCTAATATTTTATACGAAATAAATTCTTACATATCATAATATTTAATCTGTAAATGACAGACATTTAAAACCATTTTACTCAATGATTTACCAACCAACTTTCATTTTTTTCTTTTTAAATGATAAATATTCAGTATAGCCATCTTACAAAATTAATATTTTTCCAAAATTTTCTGATTTTCATTAATAATTTTCCATTTTTATAAAAAAACCCATGTAAAGTATATACATATGTATCATATAGTATGTATAATCTATACCTATAATATACATATTTAAGTTGAATTTTAAATTTTGTTTTTTTTCTAAAAACAAAAAAAAAATTTTAAAATATAGTTTGCATGGTGGGAAATAGAAATTTCACAATATAATTGAATATAAACATCAAAACTTCATTGGGGAGTTTGGTGCAGTGGTAGAGTGGCCGCTTCTTATACTTTAGAGGTCTTAAGTTTGCAAGTTCGATTCTATTCTACTTTTTTTTTTTTTTTTATTTCTAATATTTTATACGAAATAAATTCTTACATATCATAATATTTAATCTGTAAATGACAGACATTTAAAACCATTTTACTCAATGATTTACCAACCAACTTTCATTTTTTTCTTTTTAAATGATAAATATTCAGTATAGCCATCTTACAAAATTAATATTTTTCCAAAATTTTCTGATTTTCATTAATAATTTTCCATTTTTATAAAAAACCCATGTAAAGTATATACATATATATCATATAGTATGTATAATCTATACCTATAATATACATATTGAAAAACGACGCTCTTTTATTCCGTTGAATTTTAAATTTTGTTTTTTTTCTAAAAACATAAAAAAAATTTTAAAATATAGTTTGCATGGTGGCAAATAGAAATTTCACAATATAATTGAATATAAACGTCAAAACTTCAGTGGGGAGTTTGGTGCAGTGGTAGAGCGGCCGCTTCTTATACTTTAGAAGTCTTAAGTTTGCAAGTTCGATTCTGTTCTACTTTTTTTTTTTTTTTTTATTTCTAATTTTTTATACGAAATAAATTCTTACATATCATAATATTTAATCTGTAAATGACAGACATTTAAAACCATTTTACTCAATGATTTACCAACCAACTTTCATTTTTTTCTTTTTAAATGATAAATATTCAGTATAGCCATCTTACAAAATTAATATTTTTCCAAAATTTTCTGATTTTCATTAATAATTTTCCATTTTTATAAAAAAACCCATGTAAAGTATATACATATGTATCATATAGTATGTATAATCTATACCTATAATATACATATTCAAGTTGAATTTTAAATTGTGTTTTTTTTCTAAAAACATAAAAAAAATTTTAAAATATAGTTTGCATGGTGGGAAATAGAAATTTCACAATATAATTGAATATAAACATTAAAACTTCATTGGGGAGTTTGGTGCAGTGGTAGAGTGGGCGCTTTTTATACTTTAGAAGTCTTAAGTTTGCGAGTTCGATTCTATTCTACTTTTTTTTTATTTCTAATATTTTATACGAAATAAATTCTTACATATCATAATATTTAATCTGTAAATGACAGACATTTAAAACCATTTTACTCAATGATTTACCAACCAACTTTCATTTTTTTCTTTTTAAATGATAAATATTCAGTATAGCCATCTTACAAAATTAATATTTTTCCAAAATTTTCTGATTTTCATTAATAATTTTCCATTTTTATAAAAAACCCATGTAAAGTATATACATATGTATCATATAGTATGTATAATCTATACCTATAATATACATATTCAAGTTGAATTTTAAATTTTGTTTTTTTTCTAAAAACATAAAAAAAATTTTAAAACATAGTTCGCATAGTGGGAAATAGAAATTTCACAATATAATTGAATATAAACATCAAAACTTCATTGGGGAGTTTGGTGCAGTGGTAGAGTGGCCGCTTCTTATATTTTAAAAGTCTTAAGTTTGCAAGTTCGATTCTATTCTACTTTTTTTTTTTTTTTTTTATTTCTAATATTTTATACGAAATAAATTCTTACATATCATAATATTTAATCTGTAAATGACAGACATTTAAAACCATTTTACTCAATGATTTACCAACCAACTTTCATTTTTTTCTTTTTAAATGATAAATATTCAGTATAGCCATCTTACAAAATTAATATTTTTCAAAAATTTTCTGATTTTCATTAATAATTTTCCATTTTTATAAAAAAACCCATGTAAAGTATATACATATGTATCATATAGTATGTATAATCTATACCTATAATATACATATTCAAGTTGAATTTTAAATTTTGTTTTTTTTCTAAAAACATAAAAAAAATTTTAAAATATAGTTTGCATAGTGGGAAATATAAATTTCACAATATAATTGAATATAAACGTAAAAATTTCAGTGGGGAGTTTGGTGCAGTAGTAGAGTGGCCGCTTCTTATACTTTAAAAGTCTTAAGTTTGCAAGTTCGATTCTATTCTAATTTTTTTTTTTTTTTATTTCTAATATTTTATACGAAATAAATTCTTACATATCATAATATTTAATCTGTAAATGACAGACATTTAAAACCATTTTACTCAATGATTTACCAACTAACTTTCATTTTTTTCTTTTTAAATGATAAATATTCAGTATAGCCATCTTACAAAATTAATATTTTTCCAAAATTTTCTGATTTTCATTAATAATTTTCCATTTTTATAAAAAAACCCATGTAAAGTATATACATATGTATCATATAGTATGTATAATCTATACCTATAATATACATATTCAAGTTGAATTTTAAATTGTGTTTTTTTTCTAAAAACATAAAAAAAATTTTAAAATATAGTTTGCATGGTGGGAAATAGAAATTTCACAATATAATTGAATATAAACATTAAAACTTCATTGGGGAGTTTGGCGCAGTGGTAGAGTGGGCGCTTTTTATACTTTAGAAGTCTTAAGTTTGCGAGTTCGATTCTATTCTACTTTTTTTTTTTTTTTTTATTTCTAATATTTTATACGAAATAAATTCTTACATATCATAATATTTAATCTGTAAATGACAGACATTTAAAACCATTTTACTCAATGATTTACCAACCAACTTTCATTTTTTTCTTTTTAAATGATAAATATTCAGTATAGCCATCTTACAAAATTAATATTTTTCCAAAATTTTCTGATTTTCATTAATAATTTTCCATTTTTATAAAAAAACCCATGTAAAGTATATACATATGTATCATATAGTATGTATAATCTAAACCTATAATATACATATTCAAGTTGAATTTTAAATTTTGTTTTTTTTCTAAAAACATAAAAAAAATTTTAAAATATAGTTTGCATAGTGGGAAATAGAAATTTCACAATATAATTGAATATAAACATCAAAACTTCAGTGGGGAGTTTGGTGCAGTGGTAGAGTGGCCGCTTCTTATATTTTAGAAGTCTTAAGTTTGCGAGTTCGATTCTATTCTACTTTTTTTTTTTTTTTATTTCTAATATTTTATACGAAATAAATTCTTACATATCATAATATTTAATCTGTAAATGACAGACATTTAAAACCATTTTACTCAATGATTTACCAACCAACTTTCATTTTTTTCTTTTTAAATGATAAATATTCAGTATAGCCATCTTACAAAATTAATATTTTTCCAAAATTTTCTGATTTTCATTAATAATTTTCCATTTTTATAAAAAAACCCATGTAAAGTATATACATATGTATCATATAGTATGTATAATCTATACCTATAATATACATATTCAAGTTGAATTTTAAATTTTGTTTTTTTTCTAAAAACAAAAAAAAAATTTTAAAATATAGTTTGCATGGTGGGAAATAGAAATTTCACAATATAATTGAATATAAACATCAAAACTTCATTGGGGAGTTTGGTGCAGTGGTAGAGTGGCCGCTTCTTATACTTTAGAGGTCTTAAGTTTGCAAGTTCGATTCTATTCTACTTTTTTTTTTTTTTTTATTTCTAATATTTTATACGAAATAAATTCTTACATATCATAATATTTAATCTGTAAATGACAGACATTTAAAACCATTTTACTCAATGATTTACCAACCAACTTTCATTTTTTTCTTTTTAAATGATAAATATTCAGTATAGCCATCTTACAAAATTAATATTTTTCCAAAATTTTCTGATTTTCATTAATAATTTTCCATTTTTATAAAAAACCCATGTAAAGTATATACATATATATCATATAGTATGTATAATCTATACCTATAATATACATATTGAAAAACGACGCTCTTTTATTCCGTTGAATTTTAAATTTTGTTTTTTTTCTAAAAACATAAAAAAAATTTTAAAATATAGTTTGCATGGTGGCAAATAGAAATTTCACAATATAATTGAATATAAACATTAAAACTTCATTGGGGAGTTTGGTGCAGTGGTAGAGTGGGCGCTTTTTATACTTTAGAAGTCTTAAGTTTGCGAGTTCGATTCTATTCTACTTTTTTTTTATTTCTAATATTTTATACGAAATAAATTCTTACATATCATAATATTTAATCTGTAAATGACAGACATTTAAAACCATTTTACTCAATGATTTACCAACTAACTTTCATTTTTTTCTTTTTAAATGATAAATATTCAGTATAGCCATCTTACAAAATTAATATTTTTCCAAAATTTTCTGATTTTCATTAATAATTTTCCATTTTTATAAAAAAACCCATGTAAAGTATATACATATGTATCATATAGTATGTATAATCTATACCTATAATATACATATTCAAGTTGAATTTTAAATTGTGTTTTTTTTCTAAAAACATAAAAAAAATTTTAAAATATAGTTTGCATGGTGGGAAATAGAAATTTCACAATATAATTGAATATAAACATTAAAACTTCATTGGGGAGTTTGGTGCAGTGGTAGAGTGGGCGCTTTTTATACTTTAGAAGTTTAAGTTTGCGAGTTCGATTCTATTCTACTTTTTTTTTTTTTTTTTATTTCTAATATTTTATACGAAATAAATTCTTACATATCATAATATTTAATCTGTAAATGACAGACATTTAAAACCATTTTATTCAATGATTTACCAACCAACTTTCATTTTTTTCTTTTTAAATGATAAATATTCAGTATAGCCATCTTACAAAATTAATATTTTTCCAAAATTTTCTGATTTTCATTAATAATTTTCCATTTTTATAAAAAAACCCATGTAAAGTATATACATATGTATCATATAGTATGTATAATCTATACCTATAATATACATATTCAAGTTGAATTTTAAATTTTGTTTTTTTTCTAAAAACAAAAAAAAAATTTTAAAATATAGTTTGCATGGTGGGAAATAGAAATTTCACAATATAATTGAATATAAACATCAAAACTTCGGTGGGGAGTTTGTGCAGTGGTAGAGTGGCCGCTTCTTATACTTTAGAAGTCTTAAGTTTGCAAGTTCGATTCTATTCTACTTTTTTTTTTTTTTTTTATTTCTAATATTTTATACGAAATAAATTCTTACATATCATAATATTTAATCTGTAAATGACAGACATTTAAAACCATTTTACTCAATGATTTACCAACCAACTTTCATTTTTTTCTTTTTAAATGATAAATATTCAGTATAGCCATCTTACAAAATTAATATTTTTCCAAAATTTTCTGATTTTCATTAATAATTTTCCATTTTTATAAAAAACCCATGTAAAGTACATACATATATATCATATAGTATGTATAATCTATACCTATAATATACATATTCAAGTTGAATTTTAAATTTTGTTTTTTTTCTAAAACATAAAAAAAATTTTAAAATATAGTTTGCATAGTGGGAAATATAAATTTCACAATATAATTGAATATAAACGTCAAAACTTCAGTGGGGAGTTTGGTGCAGTAGAAGAGTGGCCGCTTCTTATACTTTAAAAGTCTTAAGTTTGCAAGTTCGATTCTATTCTACTTTTTTTTTTTTTTTTATTTCTAATATTTTATAGAAATAAATTCTTACATATCATAATATTTAATCTGTAAATGACAGACATTTAAAACCATTTTACTCAATGATTTACCAACCAACTTTCATTTTTTTCTTTTTAAATAATAAATATTCAGTATAGCCATCTTACAAAATTAATATTTTTCCAAAATTTTCTGATTTTCATTAATAATTTTCCATTTTTATAAAAAAACCCATGTAAAGTATATACATATGTATCATATAGTATGTATAATCTATACCTATAATATACATATTCAAGTTGAATTTTAAATTTTGTTTTTTTTCTAAAAACAAAAAAAAAATTTTAAAATATAGTTTGCATGGTGGGAAATAGAAATTTCACAATATAATTGAATATAAACATCAAAACTTCAGTGGGGAGTTTGGTGCAGTGGTAGAGTGGCCGCTTCTTATACTTTAGAAGTCTTAAGTTTGCAAGTTCGATTCTATTCTACTTTTTTTTTTTTTTTTTATTTCTAATATTTTATACGAAATAAATTCTTACATATCATAATATTTAATCTGTAAATGACAGACATTTAAAACCATTTTACTCAATGATTTACCAACCAACTTTCATTTTTTTCTTTTTAAATGATAAATATTCAGTATAGCCATCTTACAAAATTAATATTTTTCCAAAATTTTCTGATTTTCATTAATAATTTTCCATTTTTATAAAAAACCCATGTAAAGTACATACATATATATCATATAGTATGTATAATCTATACCTATAATATACATATTCAAGTTGAATTTTAAATTTTGTTTTTTTTCTAAAAACATAAAAAAAATTTTAAAATATAGTTTGCATAGTGGGAAATATAAATTTCACAATATAATTGATTATAAACGTCAAAACTTCAGTGGGGAGTTTGGTGCAGTAGTAGAGTGGCCGCTTCTTATACTTGAGAAGTCTTAAGTTTGCAAGTTCGGTTCTATTCTACTTCTTTTTTTTTTCTTTATTTCTAATATTTTATACGAAATAAATTCTTACATATCATAATATTTAATCTGTAAATGACAGACATTTAAAACCATTTTACTCAATGATTTACCAACCAACTTTCATTTTTTTCTTTTTAAATAATAAATATTCAGTATAGCCATCTTACAAAATTAATATTTTTCCAAAATTTTCTGATTTTCATTAATAATTTTCCATTTTTATAAAAAAACCCATGTAAAGTATATACATATGTATCATATAGTATGTATAATCTATACCTATAATATACATATTCAAGTTGAATTTTAAATTTTGCTTTTTTTCTAAAAACATAAAAAAAATTTTAAAATATAGTTTGCATAGTGGGAAATAGAAATTTCACAATATAATTGAAACTTCAGTGGGGAGTTTGGTGCAGTGGTAGAGTGGCCGCTTCTTATACTTTAAAAGTCTTAAGTTTGCAAGTTCGATTCTATTCTACTTTTTTTTTTTTTTTTTTATTTCTAATATTTTATACGAAATAAATTCTTACATATCATAATATTTAATCTGTAAATGACAGACATTTAAAACCATTTTACGCAATGATTTACCAACCAACTTTCATTTTTTTCTTTTTAAATGATAAATATGCAGTATAGCCATCTTACAAAATTAATATTTTTCCAAAATTTTCTGATTTTCATTAATAATTTTCCATTTTTATAAAAAACCCATGTAAAGTATATACATATGTATCATATAGTATGTATAATCTATACCTATAATATACATATTCAAAAACGACGCTCTTTTATTCCGTTGAATTTTAAATTTTGTTTTTTTTCTAAAAACATAAAAAAAATTTTAAAATATAGTTTGCATGGTGGGAAATAGAAATTTCACAATATAATTCAATATAAACGTCAAAACTTCAGTGGGGAGTTTGGTGCAGTGGTAAAGTGGCCGCTTCTTATACTTTAGAAGTCTTAAGTTTGCAAGTTCGATTCTATTCTACTTCTTTTTTTTTTCTTTATTTCTAATATTTTATACGAAATAAATTCATACATATCATAATATTTAATCTGTAAATGACAGACATTTAAAACCATTTTACTCAATGATTTACCAACCAACTTTCATTTTTTTCTTTTTAAATGATAAATATTCAGTATAGCCATCTTACAAAATTAATATTTTTCCAAAATTTTCTGATTTTCATTAATAATTTTCCATTTTTATAAAAAACCCATGTAAAGTATATACATATGTATCATATAGTATGTATAATCTATACCTATAATATACATATTCAAAAACGACGCTCTTTTATTCCGTTGAATTTTAAATTTTGTTTTGTTGTTTTTGCTTTTTGTTTTTTTTCTAAAAACATAAAAAAAATTTTAAAATATAGTTTGCATGGTGGGAAATAGAAATTTCACAATATAATTGAATATAAACATCAGAACTTCATTGGGGAGTTTGGTGCAGTGGTAGAGTGGGTGCTTCTTATACTTTAGAAGTCTTAAGTTTGCGAGTTCGATTCTATTCTACTTTTTTTTTTTTTTTTTCTTTCTAATATTGTATACGAAATAAATTCTTACATATCATAATATTTAATCTGTAAATGACAGACATTTAAAACCATTTTACTCAATGATTTATACATCAACTTTCATTTTTTTCTTTTTAAATGATAAATATTCAGTATAGCCATCTTACAAAATTAATATTTTTCCAAAATTTTCTGATTTTCATTAATAATTTTCCATTTTTATAAAAAAACCCATGTAAAGTATATACATATGTATCATATAGTATGTATAATCTATACCTATAATATACATATTCAAGTTGAATTTTAAATTTTGTTTTTTTTCTAAAAACATAAAAAAAATTTTAAAATATAGTTTGCATAGTGGGAAATAGAAATTTCACAATATAATTGAATATAAACGTCAAAACTTCAGTGGGGAGTTTGGTGCAGTGGTAGAGTGGCCGCTTCCTATACTTTAGAAATCTTAAGTTTGCAAGTTCGATTCTATTCTACATCATTTTTTTTTCTTTATTTCTAATATTTTATACGAAATAAATTCTTACATATCATAATATTTAATCTGTAAATGACAGACATTTAAAACCATTTTACTCAATGATTTACCAACCAACTTTCATTTTTTTCTTTTTAAATGATAAATATTCAGTATAGCCATCTTACAAAATTAATATTTTTCCAAAATTTTCTGATTTTCATTAATAATTTTCCATTTTTATAAAAAATCCATGTAAAGTATATACATATGTATCATATAGTATGTATAATCTATACCTATAATATACATATTCAAAAACGACGCTCTTTTATTCCGTTGAATTTTAAATTTTGTTTTGTTGTTTTTGCTTTTTGTTTTTTTTCTAAAAACATAAAAAAAATTTTAAAATGTAGTTTGCATGGTGGGAAATAGAAATTTCACAATATAATTGAATATAAACATCAAAACTTCATTGGGGAGTTTGGTGCAGTGGTAGAGTGGGCGCTTCTTATACTTTAGAAGTCTTAAGTTTGCGAGTTCGATTCTATTCTACTTTTTTTTTTTTTTTTTATTTCTAATATTTTATACGAAATAAATTCTTACATATCATAATATTTAATCTGTAAATGACAGACATTTAAAACCATTTTACTCAATGATTTACCAACCACCTTTCATTTTTTTTTTAAATGATAAATATTCAGTATAGCCATCTTACAAAATTAATATTTTTCCAAAATTTTCTGATTTTCATTAATAATTTTCCATTTTTATAAAAAAACCCATGTAAAGTATATACATATGTATCATATAGTATGTATAATCTATACCTATAATATACATATTCAAGTTGAATTTTAAATTTTGTTTTTTTTCTAAAAACAAAAAAAAAATTTTAAAATATAGTTTGCATGGTGGGAAATAGAAATTTCACAATATAATTGAATATAAACATCAAAACTTCATTGGGGAGTTTGGTGCAGTGGTAGAGTGGGCGCTTCTTATACTTTAGAAGTCTTAAGTTTGCGAGTTCGATTCTATTCTACTTTTTTTTTTTTTTTTTATTTCTAATATTTTATACGAAATAAATTCTTACATATCATAATATTTAATCTGTAAATGACAGACATTTAAAACCATTTTACTCAATGATTTACCAACCACCTTTCATTTTTTTTTTAAATGATAAATATTCAGTATAGCCATCTTACAAAATTAATATTTTTCCAAAATTTTCTGATTTTCATTAATAATTTTCCATTTTTATAAAAAAACCCATGTAAAGTATATACATATGTATCATATAGTATGTATAATCTATACCTATAATATACATATTCAAGTTGAATTTTAAATTTTGTTTTTTTTCTAAAAACAAAAAAAAAATTTTAAAATATAGTTTGCATGGTGGGAAATAGCAATTTCACAATATAATTGAATATAAACATCAAAACTTCATTGGGGAATTTGGTGCAGTGGTAGAGTGGCCGCTTATTATACTTTAGAAGTCTTAAGTTTGCAAGTTCGATTCTATTCTACTTTTTTTTTTTTTTTTATTTCTAATATTTTATACGAAATAAATTCTTACATATCATAATATTTAATCTGTAAATGACAGACATTTAAAACCATTTTACTCAATGATTTACCAACCACCTTTCATTTTTTTCTTTTTAAATGATAAATATTCAGTATAGCCATCTTACAAAATTAATATTTTTCCAAAATTTTCTGATTTTCATTAATAATTTTCCATTTTTATAAAAAAACCCATGTAAAGTATATACATATGTATCATATAGTATGTATAATCTATACCTATAATATACATATTCAAGTTGAATTTTAAATTTTGTTTTTTTTCTAAAAACATAAAAAAAATTTTAAAATATAGTTTGCATAGTGGGAAATATAAATTTCACAATATAGTTGAATACAAACGTCAAAACTTCAGTGGGGAGTTTGGTGCAGTAGTATAGTGGCCGATTCTTATACTTTAAAATTCTTAAGTTTGCAAGTTCGATTCTATTCTACTTTTTCTTTTTTTTTTTATTTCTAATATTTTATACGAAATAAATTCTTACATATCATAATATTTAATCTGTAAATGACAGACATTTTAAACCATTTTACGCAATGATTTACCAACCAACTTTCATTTTTTTCTTTTTAAATGATAAATATTCAGTATAGCCATCTTACAAAATTAATATTTTTCCAAAATTTTCTGATTTTCATTAATAATTTTCCATTTTTATAAAAAATCCATGTAAAGTATATACATATGTATCATATAGTATGTATAATCTATACCTATAATATACATATTCAAAAACGACGCTCTTTTATTCCGTTGAATTTTAAATTTTGTTTTGTTGTTTTTGCTTTTTGTTTTTTTTCTAAAAACATAAAAAAAATTTTAAAATATAGTTTGCATGGTGGGAAATAGAAATTTCACAATATAATTGAATATAAACATCAAAACTTCATTGGGGAGTTTGGTGCAGTGGTAGAGTGGGCGCTTCTTATACTTTAGAAGTCTTAAGTTTGCGAGTTCGATTCTATGCTACTTTTTTTTTTTTTTTTTATTTCTAATATTTTATACGAAATAAATTCTTACATATCATAATATTTAATCTGTAAATGACAGACATTTAAAACCATTTTACTCAATGATTTACCAACCACCTTTCATTTTTTTTTTAAATGATAAATATTCAGTATAGCCATCTTACAAAATTAATATTTTTCCAAAATTTTCTGATTTTCATTAATAATTTTCCATTTTTATAAAAAAACCCATGTAAAGTATATACATATGTATCATATAGTATGTATAATCTATACCTATAATATACATATTCAAGTTGAATTTTAAATTTTGTTTTTTTTCTAAAAACAAAAAAAAAATTTTAAAATATAGTTTGCATGGTGGGAAATAGCAATTTCACAATATAATTGAATATAAACATCAAAACTTCATTGGGGAGTTTGGTGCAGTGGTAGAGTGGCCGCTTATTATACTTTAGAAGTCTTAAGTTTGCAAGTTCGATTCTATTCTACTTTTTTTTTTTTTTTTTATTTCTATTATTTTATACGAAATAAATTCTTACATATCATAATATTTAATCTGTAAATGACAGACATTTAAAACCATTTTACTCAATGATTTACCAACCACCTTTCATTTTTTTCTTTTTAAATGATAAATATTCAGTATAGCCATCTTACAAAATTAATATTTTTCCAAAATTTTCTGATTTTCATTAATAATTTTCCATTTTTATAAAAAAACCCATGTAAAGTATATACATATGTATCATATAGTATGTATAATCTATACCTATAATATACATATTCAAGTTGAATTTTAAATTTTGTTTTTTTTCTAAAAACATAAAAAAAATTTTAAAATATAGTTTGCATAGTGGGAAATATAAATTTCACAATATAGTTGAATACAAACGTCAAAACTTCAGTGGGGAGTTTGGTGCAGTAGTATAGTGGCCGATTCTTATACTTTAAAATTCTTAAGTTTGCAAGTTCGATTCTATTCTACTTTTTTTTTTTTTTTTATTTCTAATATTTTATACGAAATAAATTCTTACATATCATAATATTTAATCTGTAAATGACAGACATTTTAAACCATTTTACGCAATGATTTACCAACCAACTTTCATTTTTTTCTTTTTAAATGATAAATATTCAGTATAGCCATCTTACAAAATTAATATTTTTCCAAAATTTTCTGATTTTCATTAATAATTTTCCATTTTTATAAAAAAACCCATGTAAAGTATATACATATGTATCATATAGTATGTATAATCTATACCTATAATATACATATTCAAGTTGAATTTTAAATTTTGTTTTTTTTCTAAAAACATAAAAAAAATTTTAAAATATAGTTTGCATAGTGGGAAATAGAAATTTCACAATATAATTGAATATAAACATCAAAACTTCAGTGGGGCGTTTGGTGCAGTGGTAGAGTGGCCGCTCCTTATATTTTAGAAGTCTTAAGTTTGCAAGTTCGATTCTATTCTACTTTTTTTTTTTTTTTTTTATTTCTAATATTTTATACGAAATAAATTCTTACATATCATAATATTTAATCTGTAAATGACAGACATTTAAAACCATTTTACTCAATGATTTACCAACCAACTTTCATTTTTTTCTTTTTAAATGATAAATATTCAGTATAGCCATCTTACAAAATTAATATTTTTCAAAAATTTTCTGATTTTCATTAATAATTTTCCATTTTTATAAAAAAACCCATGTAAAGTATATACATATGTATCATATAGTATGTATAATCTATACCTATAATATACATATTCAAGTTGAATTTTAAATTTTGTTTTTTTTCTAAAAACAAAAAAAAAATTTTAAAATATAGTTTGCATGGTGGGAAATAGAAATTTCACAATATAATTGAATATAAACATCAAAACTTCATTGGGGAGTTTGGTGCAGTGGTAGAGTGGCCGCACCTTATACTTTAGAAGTCTTAAGTTTGCAAGTTCGATTCTATTCTACTTTTTTTTTTTTTTTTTTATTTCTAATATTTTATACGAAATAAATTCTTACAATATCATAATATTTAATCTGTAAATGACAGACATTTTAAACCATTTTACGCAACGATTTACCAACCAACTTTCATTTTTTTCTTTTTAAATGATAAATATTCAGTGTAGCCATCTTACAAAATTAATATTTTTCCAAAATTTTCTGATTTTCATTAATAATTTTCCATTTTTATAAAAAACCCATGTAAAGTATATACATATGTATCATATAGTATTTATAATCTATACCTATAATATACATATTCAAGTTGAATTTTAAATTTTGTTTTTTTTCTAAAAACATAAAAAAAATTTTAAAATATAGTTTGCATGGTGGGAAATAGAAATTTCACAATATAATTGAATATAAACATCAAAACTTCATTGGGGAGTTTGATGCAGTGGTAGAGTGGCCGCTTCTTATACTTTAGAAGTCTTAAGTTTGCAAGTTCGATTCTATTCTACTTTTTTTTTTTTTTTTATTTCTAATATTTTATACGAAATAAATTCTTACATATCATAATATTTAATCTGTAAATGACAGACATTTAAAACCATTTTACTCAATGATTTACCAACCAACTTTCATTTTTTTCTTTTTAAATGATAAATATTCAGTATAGCCATCTTACAAAATTAATATTTTTCCAAAATTTTCTGATTTTCATTAATAATTTTCCATTTTTATAAAAAACCCATGTAAAGTATATACATATGTATCATATAGTATGTATAATCTATACCTATAATATACATATTCAAGTTGAATTTTAAATTTTGTTTTTTTTCTAAAAACATAAAAAAAATTTTAAAATATAGTTTGCATGGTGGGAAATAGAAATTTCACAATATAATTGAATATAAACGTCAAAACTTCAGTGGGGATTTTGGTGCAGTGGTAGAGTGGCCGCTTCTTATACTTTAGAAGTCTTAAGTTTGCAAGTTCGATTCTATTCTACTTCTTTATTTCTAATATTTTATACGAAATAAATTCTTACATATCATAATATTTAATCTGTAAATGACAGACATTTAAAACCATTTTACTCAATGATTTACCAACCAACTTTCATTTTTTTCTTTTTAAATGATAAATATTCAGTATAGTCATCTTACAAAATTAATATTTTTCCAAAATTTTCTGATTTTCATTAATAATTTTCCATTTTTATAAAAAAATCCATGTAAAGTATATACATATGTATCATATAGTATGTATAATCTATACCTATAATATACATATTCAAGTTGAATTTTAAATTTTGTTTTTTTTCTAAAAACATAAAAAAAATTTTAAAATATAGTTTGCATGGTGGGAAATAGAAATTTCACAATATAATTGAATATAAACATCAAAACTTTATTGGGGAGTTTGGTGCAGTGGTAGAGTGGCCGCTTCTTATACTTTAAAAGTCTTAAGTTTGCAAGTTCGATTCTATTCTACTTTTTTTTTTTTTTTTATTTCTAATATTTTATACGAAATAAATTCTTACATATCATAATATTTAATCTGTAAATGACAGACATTTTAAACCATTTTACGCAATGATTTACCAACCAACTTTCATTTTTTTCTTTTTAAATGATAAATATTCAGTATAGCCATCTTACAAAATTAATATTTTTCCAAAATTCTCTGATTTTCATTAATAATTTTCCATTTTTATAAAAAAACCCATGTAAAGTATATACATATGTATCATATAGTATGTATAGTCTATACCTATAATATACATATTTAAGTTGAATTTTAAATTTTGTTTTTTTTCTAAGAACATAAAAGAAATTTTAAAATATAGTTTGCATAGTGGGAAATAGAAATTTCACAATATAATTGAATATAAACGTCAAAACTTCAGTGGGGAGTTTGGTGCAGTGGTAGAGTGGCCGCTTCTTATACTTTAAAAGTCTTTAGTTTGCAAGTTCGATTCTATTCTACTTTTTTTTTTTTTTTTTTATTTCTAATATTTTATACGAAATAAATTCTTACATATCATAATATTTAATCTGTAAATGACAGACATTTAAAACCATTTTACGCAATGATTTACCAACCAACTTTCATTTTTTTCTTTTTAAATGATAAATATTCAGTATAGCCATCTTACAAAATTAATATTTTTCCAAAATTTTCTGATTTTCATTAATAATTTTCCATTTTTATAAAAAACCCATGTAAAGTATATACATATGTATCATATAGTATATATAATCTATACCTATAAGATACATATTCAAAAACGACGCTCTTTTATTCCGTTGAATTTTAAATTTTGTTTTTTTTCTAAAAACATAAAAAAAATTTTAAAATATAGTTTGCATGGTGGGAAATAGAAATTTCACAATATAATTGAATATAAACGTGAAAACTTCAGTGGGGATTTTGGTGCAGTGGTAGAGTGGCCGCTTCTTATACTTTAGAAGTCTTAAGTTTGCAAGTTCGATTCTATTCTACTTCTTTTTTTTTTCTTTATTTCTAATATTTTATACGAAATAAATTCTTACATATCATAATATTTAATCTGTAAATGACAGACATTTAAAACCATTTTACTCAATGATTTACCAACCAACTTTCATTTTTTTCTTTTTAAATGATAAATATTCAGTATAGCCATCTTACAAAATTAATATTTTTCCAAAATTTTCTGATTTTCATTAATAATTTTCCATTTTTATAAAACACCCATGTAAAGTATATACATATGTATCATATAGTATGTATAATCTATACCTATAATATACATATTCAAAAACGACGCTCTTTTATTCCGTTGAATTTTAAATTTTGTTTTGTTGTTTTTGCTTTTTGTTTTTTTTCTAAAAACATAAAAAAAATTTTAAAATATAGTTTGCATGGTGGGAAATAGAAATTTCACAATATAATTGAATATAAACATCAAAACTTCATTGGGGAGTTTGGTGCAGTGGTAGAGTGGCCGCTTCTTATACTTTAGAAGTCTTAAATTTGCAAGTTCGATTCTATTCTACTTTTTTTTTTTTTTTTTATTTCTAATATTTTATACGAAATAAATTCTTACATATCATAATATTTAATCTGTAAATGACAGACATTTAAAACCATTTTACTCAATGATTTACCAACCAACTTTCATTTTTTTCTTTTTAAATGATAAATATTCAGTATAGCCATCTTACAAAATTAATATTTTTCCAAAATTTTCTGATTTTCATTAATAATTTTCCATTTTTATAAAAAAACCCATGTAAAGTATATACATATGTATCATATAGTATGTATAATCTATACCTATAATATACATATTCAAAAACGACGCTCTTTTATTCCGTTGAATATTAAATTTTGTTTTTTTTCTAAAAACATAAAAAAAATTTTAAAATATAGTTTGCATGGTGGGAAATAGAAATTTCACAATATAATTGAATATAAACGTCAAAACTTCAGTGGGGATTTTGGTGCAGTGGTAGAGTGGGCGCTTCTTACTTAAGTTTGCAAGTTCGATTCTATTCTACTTCTTTTTTTTTTCTTTATTTCTAATATTTTATACGAAATAAATTCTTACATATCATAATATTTAATCTGTAAATGACAGACATTTAAAACCATTTTACTCAATGATTTACCAACCAACTTTCATTTTTTTCTTTTTAAATGATAAATATTCAGTATAGCCATCTTACAAAATTAATATTTTTCCAAAATTTTCTGATTTTCATTAATAATTTTCCATTTTTATAAAAAACCCATGTAAAGTATATACATATGTATCATATAGTTTGTATAATCTATACCTATAATATACATATTCAAAAACGACGCTCTTTTATTCCGTTGAATTTTAAATTTTGTTTTGTTGTTTTTGCTTTTTGTTTTTTTTCTAAAAACATAAAAAAAATTTTAAAATATAGTTTGCATGGTGGGAAATAGAAATTTCACAATATAATTGAATATAAACATCAAAACTTCATTGGGGAGTTTGGTGCAGTGGTAGAGTGGCCGCTTCTTATACTTTAGAAGTCTTAAGTTTGCAAGTTCGATTCTATTCTACTTTTTTTTTTTTTTTTTATTTCTAATATTTTATACGAAATAAATTCTTACATATCATAATATTTAATCTGTAAATGACAGACATTTAAAACCATTTTACTCAATAATTTACCAACCAACTTTCATTTTTTTCTTTTTAAATGATAAATATTCAGTATAGCCATCTTACAAAATTAATATTTTTCCAAAATTTTCTGATTTTCATTAATAATTTTCCATTTTTATAAAAAAACCCATGTAAAGTATATACATATGTATCATATAGTATGTATAATCTATACCTATAATATACATATTCAAGTTGAATTTTAAATTTTGTTTTTTTTCTAAAAACATAAAAAAAATTTTAAAATATAGTTTGCATAGTGGGAAATAGAAATTTCACAATATAATTGAATATAAACGTCAAAACTTCAGTGGGGAGTTTGGTGCAGTGGTAGAGTGGCCGCTTCTTATACTTTAAAAGTCTTAAGTTCGATTCTATTCTACTTTTTTTTTTTTTTTTTATTTCTAATATTTTATACGAAATAAATTCTTACATATCATAATATTTAATCTGTAAATGACAGACATTTAAAACCATTTTACGCAATGATTTACCAACCAACTTTCATTTTTTTCTTTTTAAATGATAAATATTCAGTATAGCCATCTTACAAAATTAATATTTTTCCAAAATTTTCTGATTTTCATTAATAATTTTCCATTTTTATAAAAAACCCATGTAAAGTATATACATATGTATCATATAGTATGTATAATCTATACCTATAATATACATATTCAAAAACGACGCTCTTTTATTCCGTTGAATTTTAAATTTTGTTTTTTTTCTAAAAACATAAAAAAAATTTTAAAATATAGTTTGCATGGTGGGAAATAGAAATTTCACAATATAATTGAATATAAACGTCAAAACTTCAGTGGGGAGTTTGGTGCAGTGGTAGAGTGGCCGCTTCTTATACTTTAGAAGTCTTAAGTTTGCAAGTTCGATTCTATTCTACTTCTTTTTTTTTTCTTTATTTCTAATATTTTATACGAAATAAATTCTTACATATCATGATATTTAATCTGTAAATGACAGACATTTAAAACCATTTTACTCAATGATTTACCAACCAACTTTCATTTTTTTCTTTTTAAATGATAAATATTCAGTATAGCCATCTTACAAAATTAATATTTTTCCAAAATTTTCTGATTTTCATTAATAATTTTCCATTTTTATAAAAAACCCATGTAAAGTATATACATATGTATCATATAGTATGTATAATCTATACCTATAATATACATATTCAAAAACGACGCTCTTTTATTCCGTTGAATTTTAAATTTTGTTTTGTTGTTTTTGCTTTTTGTTTTTTTTCTAAAAACATAAAAAAAATTTTAAAATATAGTTTGCATGGTGGGAAATAGAAATTTCACAATATAATTGAATATAAACATCAAAACTTCATTGGGGAGTTTGGTGCAGTGGTAGAGTGGCCGCTTCTTATACTTTAGAAGTTTGCAAGTTCGATTCTATTCTACTTTTTTTTTTATTTCTAATATTTTATACGAAATAAATTCTTACATATCATAATATTTAATCTGTAAATGACAGACATTTTAAACCATTTTACGCAATGATTTACCAACCAACTTTCATTTTTTTCTTTTTAAATGATAAATATTCAGTATAGCCATCTTACAAAATTAATATTTTTCCAAAATTTTCTGATTTTCATTAATAATTTTCCATTTTTATAAAAAAACCCATGTAAAGTATATACATATGTATCATATAGTATGTATAATCTATACCTATAATATACATATTCAAGTTGAATTTTAAATTTTGTTTTTTTTCTAAAAACATAAAAAAAATTTTAAAATATAGTTTGCATAGTGGGAAATATAAATTTCACAATATAATTGAATATAAACGTCAAAACTTCAGTGGAGAGTTTGGTACAGTAGTAGAGTGGCCGCTTCTTATACTTTAAAAGTCTTAAGTTTGCAAGTTCGATTCTATTCTACTTTTTTTTTTTTTTTATTTCTAATATTTTATACGAAATAAATTCTTACATATTATAATATTTAATCTGTAAATGACAGACACTTAAAACCATTTTACTCAATGATTTACCAACCAACTTTCATTTTTTTCTTTTTAAATGATAAATATTCAGTATAGCCATCTTACAAAATTAATATTTTTCCAAAATTTTCTGATTTTCATTAATAATTTTCCATTTTTATAAAAAACCCATGTAAAGTATATACATATGTATCATATAGTATGTATAATCTATACCTATAATATACATATTCAAAAACGACGCTCTTTTATTCCGTTGAATTTTAAATTTTGTTTTGTTGTTTTTGCTTTTTGTTTTTTTTCTAAAAACATAAAAAAAATTTTAAAATATAGTTTGCATAGTGGGAAATAGAAATTTCACAATATAATTGAATATAAACATCAAAACTTCATTGGGGAGTTTGATGCAGTGGTAGAGTAGCCGCTTCTTATACTCTAGAAGTCTTAAGTTTGCAAGTTCGATTCTATTCTACTTTTTTTTTTTTTTTTATTTCTAATATTTTATACGAAATAAATTCTTACATATCATAATATTTAATCTGTAAATGACAGACATTTAAAACCATTTTACTCAATGATTTACCAACCAACTTTCATTTTTTTCTTTTTAAATGATAAATATTCAGTATAGCCATCTTACAAAATTAATATTTTTCCAAAATTTTCTTATTTTCATTAATAATTTTCCATTTTTATAAAAAACCCATGTAAAGTATATACATATGTATCATATAGTATGTATAATCTATACCTATAATATACATATTCAAAAACGACGCTCTTTTATTCCGTTGAATTTTAAATTTTGTTTTGTTGTTTTTGCTTTTTGTTTTTTTTCTAAAAACATAAAAAAAATTTTAAAATATAGTTTGCATGGTGGGAAATAGAAATTTCACAATATAATTGAATATAAACATCAAAACTTCATTGGGGAGTTTGGTGCATTGGTAGAGTGGCCGCTTCTTATACTTTAGAAGTCTTAAGTTTGCAAGTTCGATTCTATTCTACTTTTTTTTTTTTTTTTTATTTCTAATATTTTATACGAAATAAATTCTTACATATCATAATATTTAATCTGTAAATGATAGAGATTTAAAACCATTTTACTCAATGATTTACCAACCAACTTTCAATTTTTTCTTTTTAAATGATAAATATTCAGTATAGCCATCTTACAAAATTAATATTTTTCCAAAATTTTCTGATTTTCATTAATAATTTTCCATTTTTATAAAAAAAACCCATGTAAAGTATATACATATGTATCATATAGTATGTATAATCTATACCTATAATATACATATTCAAGTTGAATTTTAAATTTTGTTTTTTTTCTAAAAACATAAAAAAAATTTTAAAATATAGTTTGCATGGTGGGAAATAGAAATTTCACAATATAATTGAATATAAACATCAAAACTTCATTGGGGAGTTTGGTGCAGTGGTAGAGTGGCCGCTTGTTATACTTTAAAAGTCTTAAGTTTGCAAGTTCGATTCTATTCTACTTTTTTTTTTTTTTTTATTTCTAATATTTTATACGAAATAATTTCTTACATATCATAATATTTAATCTGTAAATGACAGACATTTAAAACCATTTTACTCAATGATTTACCAACCAAATTTCATTTTTTTCTTTTTAAATGATAAATATTCAGTATAGCCATCTTACAAAATTAATATTTTTCCAAAATTTTCTGATTTTCATTAATAATTTTCCATTTTTATAAAAAACCCATGTAAAGTATATACATATGTATCATATAGTATGTATAATCTATACCTATAATATACATATTCAAAAACGACGCTCTTTTATTCCGTTGAACTTTAAATTTTGTTTTTTTTCTAAAATCATAAAAAAAATTTTAAAATATAGTTTGCATAGTGGGAAATAGAAATTTCACAATATAATTGAATATAAACGTCAAACCTTCAGTGGGGAATTTGGTGCAGTGGTAGAGTGGCCGCTTCTTATACTTTAGAAGTCTTAAGTTTGCAAGTTCGATTCTATTCTACTGTTTTTTTTTTTTTTTTATTTCTAATATTTTATACGAAATAAATTCTTACATATCATAATATTTAATCTGTAAATGACAGACATTTAAAACCATTTTACGCAATGATTTACCAACCAACTTTCATTTTTTTCTTTTTAAATGATAAATATTCAGTATAGCCATCTTACAAAATTAATATTTTTCCAAAATTTTCTGATTTTCATTAATAATTTTCCATTTTTATAAAAAACCCATGTAAAGTATATACATATGTATCATATAGTATGTATTATCTATACCTATAATATACATATTCAAAAACGACGCTCTTTTATTCCGTTGAATTTTAAATTTTGTTTTGTTGTTTTTGCTTTTTGTTTTTTTTCTAAAAACATAAAAAAAATTTTAAAATATAGTTTGCATGGTGGGAAATACAAATTTCACAATATAATTGAATATAAACATCAAAACTTCATTGGGGAGTATGGGGCAGTGGTGGGGTGGCCGCTTGTTATACTTTAGAAGTATTAAGTTTGCAAGTTCGATTCTATTCTACTTTTTTTTTTTTTTTTTATTTCTAATATTTTATACGAAATAAATTCTGATTTTCATTAATAATTTTCCATTTTTATAAAAAACCGATGTAAAGTATATACATATGTATCATATAGTATGTATAATCTATACCTATAATATACATATTCAAAAACGACGCTCTTTTATTCCGTTGAATTTTAAATTTTGTTTTTTTTCTAAAAACATAAAAAAAATTTTAAAATATAGTTTGCATGGTGGGAAATAGAAATTTCACAATATAATTGAATATAAACGTCAAAAGTTCAGTGGGGAGTTTGGTGCAGTGGTAGAGTGGCCGCTTCTTATACTTTAGAAGTCTTAAGTTTGGAAGTTCGGTTCTATTCTACTTCTTTTTTTTTTCTTTATTTCTAATATTTTATACGAAATAAATTCTTACATATCATAATATTTAATCTGTAAATGACAGACATTTAAAACCATTTTACTCAATGATTTACCAACCAACTTTCATTTTTTTCTTTTTAAATGATAAATATTCAGTATAGCCATCTTACAAAATTAATATTTTTCCAAAATTTTCTGATTTTCATTAATAATTTTCCATTTTTATAAAAAACTCATGTAAAGTATATACATATGTATCATATAGTATGTATAATCTATACCTATAATATACATATTCAAAAACGACGCTCTTTTATTCCGTTGAATTTTAAATTTTGTTTTTTTTCTAAAAACATAAAAAAAATTTTAAAATATAGTTTGCATGGTGGGAAATAGAAATTTCACAATATAATTGAATATAAAAATCAAAACTTTATTGGATAGTTTGGTGCAGTGGTAGAGTGGGCGCTCCTTATACTTTAGAAGTCTTAAGTTTGCAAGTTCGATTCTATTCAATTTTTTTTTTTTCTTTATTTCTAATATTTTATACGAAATAAATTCTTACATATCATAATATTTAATCTGTAAATGACAGACATTTAAAACCTTTTACTCAATGATTTACCAACCACCTTTCATTTTTTTCTTTTTAAATGATAAATATTCAGTATAGCCATCTTACAAAATTAATATTTTTCCAAAATTTTCTGATTTTCATTAATAATTTTCCATTTTTATAAAAAACCCATGTAAAGTATATACATATGTATCATATAGTATGTATTATCTATACCTATAATATACATATTCAAGTTCAATTTTAAATTTTGTTTTTTTTCTAAAAACATAAAAAAAATTTTAAAATATAGTTTGCATAGTGGGAAATAGAAATATCACAATATAATTGAATATAAACGACAAAACTTCAGTGGGGAGTTTGGTGCAGTGGTAGATTGGCTGCTTCTTATACTTTAGAAGTCTTAAGTTTGCAAGTTCGATTCTATTCTACTTTTTTTTTTTTTTTTTTATTTCTAATATTTTATACGAAATAAATTCTTACATATCATAATATTTAATCTGTAAATGACAGACATTTAAAACCATTTTACGCAATGATTTACCAACCAACTTTCATTTTTTTCTTTTTAAATGATAAATATTCAGTATAGCCATCTTACAAAATTAATATTTTTCCAAAATTTTCTGATTTTCATTAATAATTTTCCATTTTTATAAAAAACCCATGTAAAGTATATACATATGTATCATATAGTATGTATAATCTATACCTATAATATACATATTCAAAAACGACGCTCTTTTATTCCGTTGAATTTTAAATTTTGTTTTTTTTCTAAAAACATAAAAAAAATTTTAAAATATAGTTTGCATGGTGGGAAATAGAAATTTCACAATATAATTGAATATAAACGTGAAAACTTCAGTGGGGAGTTTGGTGCAGTGGTAGAGTGGCCGCTTCTTATACTTTAGAAGTCTTAAGTTTGCAAGTTCGATTCTATTCTACTTCTTTTTTTTTTCTTTATTTCTAATATTTTATACGAAATAAATTCTTACATATCATAATATTTAATCTGTAAATGACAGACATTTAAAACCATTTTACTCAATGAATTACCAACCAACTTTCATTTTTTTCTTTTTAAATGATAAATATTCAGTATAGCCATCTTACAAAATTAATATTTTTCCAAAATTTTCTGATTTTCATTAATAATTTTCCATTTTTATAAAAAACCCATGTAAAGTATATACATATGTATCATATAATATGTATAATCTATACCTATAATATACATATTCAAAAACGACGCTCTTTTATTCCGTTGAATTTTAAATTTTGTTTTTTTTCTAAAAACATAAAAAAAATTTTAAAATATAGTTTGCATGGTGGGAAATAGAAATTTCACAATATAATTGAATATAAACATCAAAATTTCATTGGGAAGTTTAGTGCACTGGTAGAGTGGCCGCTTCTTATACTTTAGAAGTCTTAAGTTTGCAAGTTCGATTCTATTCTACTTTTTTTTTTTTTCTTTATTTCTAATATTTTATACGAAATAAATTCTTACATATCATAATATTTAATCTGTAAATGACAGACATTTAAAACCATTTTACGCAATGATTTACCAACCAACTTTCATTTTTTTCTTTTTAAATGATAAATATTCAGTATAGCCATCTTACAAAATTAATATTTTTCCAAAATTTTCTGATTTTAATTAATAATTTTCCATTTTTATAAAAAAACCCATGTAAAGTATATACATATGTATCATATAGTATGTATAATCTATACCTATAATATACATATTCAAGTTGAATTTTAAATTTTGTTTTTTTTCTAAAAACATAAAAAAAATTTTAAAATATAGTTTGCATGGTGGGAAATAGAAATTTCACAATATAATTGAATATAAACATCAAAACTTCATTGGGGAGTTTGGTGCAGTGGTAGAGTGGCCGCTTCTTATACTTTAGAAGTCTTTAGTTTGCAAGTTAAATTCTATTCTACTTTTTTTTTTTTTTTTATTTCTAATATTTTATACGAAATAAATTCTTACATATCATAATATTTAATCTGTAAATGACAGACATTTAAAACCATTTTACGCAATGATTTACCAACCAACTTTCATTTTTTTCTTTTTAAATGATAAATATTCAGTATAGCCATCTTACAAAATTAATATTTTTCCAAAATTTTCTGATTTTCATTAATAATTTTCCATTTTTATAAAAAACCCATGTAAAGTATATACATATGTATCATATAGTATGTATAATCTATACCTATAATATACATATTCAAAAACGACGCTCTTTTATTCCGTTGAATTTTAAATTTTGTTTTTTTTCTAAAAACATAAAAAAATTTTAAAATATAGTTTGCATGGTGGGAAATAGAAATTTCACAATATAATTGAATATAAACGTCAAAAGTTCAGTGGGGAGTTTGGTGCAGTGGTAGAGTGGCCGCTTCTTATACTTTAGAAGTCTTAAGTTTGCAAGTTCGGTTCTATTCTACTTCTTTTTTTTTTCTTTATTTCTAATATTTTATACGAAATAAATTCTTACATATCATAATATTTAATCTGTAAATGACAGACATTTAAAACCATTTTACTCAATGATTTACCAACCAACTTTCATTTTTTTCTTTTTAAATGATAAATATTCAGTATAGCCATCTTACAAAATTAATATTTTTCCAAAATTTTCTGATTTTCATTAATAATTTTCCATTTTTATAAAAAACTCATGTAAAGTATATACATATGTATCATATAGTATGTATAATCTATACCTATAATATACATATTCAAAAACGACGCTCTTTTATTCCGTTGAATTTTAAATTTTGTTTTTTTTCTAAAAACATAAAAAAAATTTTAAAATATAGTTTGCATGGTGGGAAATAGAAATTTCACAATATAATTGAATATAAAAATCAAAACTTCATTGGGGAGTTTGGTGCAGTGGTAGAGTGGGCGCTTCTTATACTATAGAAGTCTTAAGTTTGCAAGTTCGATTCTATTCTACTTTTTTTTTTTTTTTTTATTTCTAATATTTTATACGAAATAAATTCTTACATATCATAATATTTAATCTGTAAATGACAGACATTTAAAACCATTTTACTCAATGATTTACCAACCAACTTTCATTTTTTTCTTTTTAAATGATAAATATTCAGTATAGCCATCTTACAAAATTAATATTTTTCCAAAATTTTCTGATTTTCATTAATAATTTTCCATTTTTATAAAAAACCCATGTAAAGTATATACATATGTATCATATAGTATGTATAATCTATACCTATAATATACGTATTCAAAAACGACGCTCTTTTATTCCGTTGAATTTTAAATTTTGTTTTTTTTCTAAAAACATAAAAAAAATTTTAAAATATAGTTTGCATGGTGGGAAATAGAAATTTCACAATATAATTGAATATAAACGTCAAAAGTTCAGTGGGGAGTTTGGTGCAGTGGTAGAGTGGCCGCTTCTTATACTTTAGAAGTCTTAAGTTTGCAAGTTCGATTCTATTCTACTTCTTTTTTTTTTTTTTATTTCTAATATTTTATACGAAATAAATTCTTACATATCATAATATTTAATCTGTAAATGACAGACATTTAAAACCATTTTACTCAATGAATTACCAACCAACTTTCATTTTTTTCTTTTTAAATGATAAATATTCAGTATAGCCATCTTACAAAATTAATATTTTTCCAAAATTTTCTGATTTTCATTAATAATTTTCCATTTTTATAAAAAACCCATGTAAAGTATATACATATGTATCATATAGTATGTATAATCTATACCTATAATATACATATTCAAAAACGACGCTCTTTTATTCCTTTGAATTTTAAATTTTGTTTTTTTTCTAAAAACATAAAAAAAATTTTAAAATATAGTTTGCATGGTGGGAAATAGAAATTTCACAATATAATTGAATATAAACATCAAAATTTTACTGGGGAGTTTGGTGCAGTGGTAGAGTGGCCGCTTCTTATACTTTAGAAGTCTTAAGTTTGGAAGTTCGATTCTATTCTACTTTTTTTTTTTTTCTTTATGTCTAATATTTTATACGAAATAAATTCTTACATATCATAATATTTAATCTGTAAATGACAGACATTTAAAACCATTTTACTCAATGATTTATCAACCAACTTTCATTTTTTTCTTTTTAAATGATAAATATTCAGTATAGCCATCTTACAAAATTAATATTTTTCCAAAATTTTCTGATTTTCATTAATAATTTTCCATTTTTATAAAAAACCCATGTAAAGTATATACATATGTATCATATAGTATGTATAATCTATACCTATAATATACATATTCAAAAACGACGCTCTTTTATTCCGTTGAATTTTAAATTTTGTTTTTTTTCTAAAAACATAAAAAAAATTTTAAAATATAGTTTGCATGGTGGGAAATAGAAATTTCAAAATATAATTGAATATAAACATCAAAATTTCATTGGGGAGTTTGGTGCAGTGGTAGAGTGGCCGCTTCTTATACTTTAGAAGTCTTAAGTTTACAAGTTCGATTCTATTCTAGTTTTTTTTTTTTTTTTTATTTCTAATATTTTATACGAAATAAATTCTTACATATCATAATATTTAATCTGTAAATGACAGACATTTAAAACCATTTTACTCAATGATTTACCAACCAACTTTCATTTTTTTCTTTTTAAATGATAAATATTCAGTATAGCCATCTTACAAAATTAATATTTTTCCAAAATTTTCTGATTTTCATTAATAATTTTCCATTTTTATAAAAAAACCCATGTAAAGTATATACATATGTATCATATAGTATGTATAATCTATACCTATAATATACATATTCAAGTTGAATTTTAAATTTTGTTTTTTTTCTAAAAACATAAAAAAAATTTTAAAATATATTTTGCATAGTGGGAAATAGAAATTTCACAATATAATTGAATATAAACATCAAAATTTCATTGGGGAGTTTGGTGCAGTGGTAGAGTGGCCGCTTCTTATACTTTAGAAGTCTTAAGTTTATAAGTTCGATTCTATTCTAGTTTTTTTTTTTTTTTTTATTTCTAATATTTTATACGAAATAAATTCTTACATATCATAATATTTAATCTGTAAATGACAGACATTTAAAACCATTTTACTCAATGATTTACCAACCAACTTTCATTTTTTTCTTTTTAAATGATAAATATTCAGTATAGCCATCTTAGAAAATTAATATTTTTCCAAAATTTTCTGATTTTCATTAATATTTTTCCATTTTTATAAAAAACCCATGTAAAGTATATACATATGTATCATATAGTATGTATAATCTATACCTATAATATACATATTCAAAAACGACGCTCTTTTATTCCGTTGAATTTTAAATTTTGTTTTTTTTCTAAAAACATAAAAAAAATTTTAAAATATAGTTTGCATGGTGGGAAATAGAAATTTCACAATATAATTGAATATAAACGTCAAAACTTCAGTGCGGAGTTTGGTGCAGTGGTAGAGTGGCCGCTTCTTATACTTTAGAAGTCTTAAGTTTGCAAGTTCGATTCTATTCTACTTCTTTTTTTTTTCTTTATTGCTAATATTTTATACGAAATAAATTCTTACATATCATAATATTTAATCTGTAAATGACAGACATTTAAAACCATTTTACTCAATGATTTACCAACCAACTTTCATTTTTTTCTTTTTAAATGATAAATATTCAGTATAGCCATCTTACAAAATTAATATTTTTCCAAAATTTTCTGATTTTCATTAATAATTTTCCATTTTTATAAAAAACCCATGTAAAGTATATACATATGTATCATATAGTATGTATAATCTATACCTATAATATACATATTCAAAAACGACGCTCTTTTATTCCGTTGAATTTTAAATTTTGTTTTTTTTCTAAAAACATAAAAAAAATTTTAAAATATAGTTTGCATGGTGGGAAATAGAAATTTCACAATATAATTGAATATAAACGTCAAAACTTCAGTGGGGAGTTTGGTGCAGTGGTAGAGTGGCCGCTTCTTATACTTTAGAAGGCTTAAGTTTGCAAGTTCGATTCTATTCTACTTCTTTTTTTTTTCTTTAGTTCTAATATTTTATACGAAATAAATTCTTACATATCATAATATTTAATCTGTAAATGACAGACATTTAAAACCATTTTACTCAATGATTTACCAACCAACTTTCATTTTTTTCTTTTTAAATGATAAATATTCAGTATAGCCATCTTACAAAATTAATATTTTTCCAAAATTTTCTGATTTTCATTAATAATTTTCCATTTTTATAAAAAAACCCATGTAAAGTATATACATATGTATCATATAGTATGTATAATCTATACCTATAATATACATATTCAAGTTGAATTTTAAATTTTGTTTTTTTTCTAAAAACATAAAAAAAATTTTAAAATATAGTTTGCATAGTGGGAAATAGAAATTTCACAATATAATTGAATATAAACGTTAAGACTTGAGTGGGGAGTTTGGTGCAGTGGTAGAGTGGCCGCTTCTTATACTTTAGAAGTCTTAAGTTTGCAAGTTCGACTCTATTCTAGTTTTTTTTTTTTTTTTATTTCTAATATTTTATACGAAATAAATTCTTACATATCATAATATTTAATCTGTAAATGACAGACATTTAAAACCATTTTACTCAATGATTTACCAACCAACTTTCATTTTTTTCTTTTTAAATGATAAATATTCAGTATAGCCATCTTACAAAATTAATATTTTTCCAAAAGTTTCTGATTTTCATTAATAATTTTCCATTTTTATAAAAAAAACCCATGTAAGGTATATACATATGTATCATATAGTATGTATAATTTATACCTATAATATACATATTCAAGTTGAATTTTAAATTTTGTTTTTTTTCTAAAAACATAAAAAAAATTTTAAAATATAGTTTGCATAGTGGGAAATATAAATTTCACAATATAATTGAATATAAACATCAAAACTTCAGTGGGGAGTTTGGTGCAGTAGTAAAGTGGCCGCTTCTTATACTTTAAAAGTCTTAATTTTGCAAGTTCGATTCTATTCTACTTTTCTTTTTTTTTTTTATTTCTAATATTTTATACGAAATAAATTCTTACATATCATAATATTTAATCTGTAAATGACAGACATTTTAAACCATTTTACGCAATGATTTACCAACCAACTTTCATTTTTTTCTTTTTAAATGATAAATATTCAGTATAGCCATCTTACAAAATTAATATTTTTCCAAAAGTTTCTGATTTTCATTAATAATTTTCCATTTTTATAAAAAAAACCCATGTAAGGTATATACATATGTATCATATAGTATGTATAATTTATACCTATAATATACATATTCAAGTTGAATTTTAAATTTTGTTTTTTTTCTAAAAACATAAAAAAAATTTTAAAATATAGTTTGCATGGTGGGAAATAGAAATTTCACAATATAATTGAATATAAACGTCAAAACTTCAGTGGGGAGTTTGGTGCAGTGGTAGAGTGGCCGCTTCTTATACTTTAGAAGTCTTAAGTTTGCAAGTTCGATTCTATTCTACTTCTTTTTTTTTTCTTTATTTCTAATATTTTATACGAAATAAATTCTTACATATCATAATATTTAATCTGTAAATGACAGACATTTAAAACCATTTTACTCAATGATTTACCAACCAACTTTCATTTTTTTCTTTTTAAATGATAAATATTCAGTATAGCCATCTTACAAAATTAATATTTTTCCAAAATTTTCTGATTTTCATTAATAATTTTCCATTTTTAAAAAAAACCCATGTAAAGTATATACATATGTATCATATAGTATGTATAATCTATACCTATAATATACATATTCAAAAACGACGCTGTTTTATTCCGTTGAATTTTAAATTTTGTTTTTTTTCTAAAAACATAAAAAAAATTTTAAAATATAGTTTGCATGGTGGGAAATAGAAATTTCACAATATAATTGAATATAAACATCAAAATTTCATTGGGGAGTTTGGTGCAGTGGTAGAGTGACCGCTTCTTATACTTTAGAAGTCTTAAGTTTGCAAGTTCGATTCTATTCTACTTTTTTTTTTTTTTTTATTTCTAATATTTTATACGAAATAAATTCTTACATATCATAATATTTAATCTGTAAATGACAGACATTTAAAACCATTTTACTCAATGATTTACCAACCAACTTTCATTTTTTTCTTTTTAAATGATAAATATTCAGTATAGCCATCTTACAAAATTAATATTTTTCCAAAATTTTCTGATTTTCATTAATAATTTTCCATTTTTATAAAAAAACCCATGTAAAGTATATACATATGTATCATATAGTATGTATAATCTATACCTATAATATACATATTCAAGTTGAATTTTAAATTTTGTTTTTTTTCTAAAAACATAAAAAAAATTTTAAAATATAGTTTGCATGGTGGGAAATAGAAATTTCACAATATAATTGAATATAAACGTCAAAACTTCAGTGGGGAGTTTGGTGCAGTGGTAGAGTGGCCGCTTCTTATACTTTAGAAGTCTTAAGTTTGCAAGTTCGATTCTATTCTACTTCTTTTTTTTTTCTTTATTTCTAATATTTTATGCGAAATAAATTCTTACATATCATAATATTTAATCTGTAAATGACAGACATTTAAAACCATTTTACTCAATGATTTACCAACCAACTTTCATTTTTTTCTTTTTAAATGATAAATATTCAGTATAGCCATATTACAAAATTAATATTTTTCCAAAATTTTCTGATTTTCATTAATAATTTTCCATTTTTATAAAAAACCCATGTAAAGTATATACATATGTATCATATAGTATGTATAATCTATACCTATAATATACATATTCAAAAACGACGCTCTTTTATTCCGTTGAATTTTAAATTTTGTTTTTTTTCTAAAAACATAAAAAAAATTTTAAAATATAGTTTGGCATGGTGGGAAATAGAAATTTCACAATATAATTGAATATAAACGTCAAAACTTCAGTGGGGAGTTTGGTGCAGTGGTAGAGTGGCCGCTTCTTATACTTTAGAAGTCTTAAGTTTGCAAGTTCGATTCTATTCTACTTCTTTTTTTTTTCTTTATTTCTAATATTTTATACGAAATAAATTCTTACATATCATAATATTTAATCTGTAAATGACAGACATTTAAAACCATTTTACTCAATGATTTACCAACCAACTTTCATTTTTTTCTTTTTAAATGATAAATATTCAGTATAGCCATCTTACAAAATTAATATTTTTCCAAAATTTTCTGATTTTCATTAATAATTTTCCATTTTTATAAAAAACCCAT
The DNA here is from genome assembly GCA_947095535.1 of Poecilobothrus nobilitatus. Taxonomy (NCBI): domain Eukaryota; kingdom Metazoa; phylum Arthropoda; class Insecta; order Diptera; family Dolichopodidae; genus Poecilobothrus; species Poecilobothrus nobilitatus. Next base: position 125,478,451 of record OX352774.1, on the reverse strand, counting down.
GTAAAGTATATACATATGTATCATATAGTATGTATAATCTATACCTATAATATACATATTCAAAAACGACGCTCTTTTATTCCGTTGAATTTTAAATTTTGTTTTGTTGTTTTTGCTTTTTGTTTTTTTTCTAAAAACATAAAAAAAATTTTAAAATATAGTTTGCATGGTGGGAAATAGAAATTTCACAATATAATTGAATATAAACATCAAAACTTCATTGGGGAGTTTGGTGCAGTGGTAGAGTGGGCGCTTCTTATTCTTTAGAAGTCTTAAGTTTGCGAGTTCGATTCTATTCTACTTGTTTTTTTTTTTTTCTATTTCTAATATTTTATACGAAATAAATTCTTACATATCATAATATTTAATCTGTAAATGACAGACATTTAAAACCATTTTACTCAATGATTTACCAACCAACTTTCATTTTTTTCTTTTTAAATGATAAATATTCAGTATAGCCATCTTACAAAATTAATATTTTTCCAAAATTTTCTGATTTTCATTAATAATTTTCCATTTTTATAAAAAAACCCATGTAAAGTATATATATATGTATCATATAGTATGTATAATCTATACCTATAATATACATATTCAAGTTGAATTTTAAATTGTGTTTTTTTTCTAAAAACATAAAAAAAATTTTAAAATATAGTTTGCATGGTGGGAAATAGAAATTTCACAATATAATTGAATATAAACATTAAACCTTCATTGGGGAGTTTGGTGCAGTGGTAGAGTGGGCGCTTCTTATACTTTAGAAGTCTTAAGTTTGCGAGTTCGATTCTATTCTACTTTTTTTTTTTTTTTTATTTCTAATATTTTATACGAAATAAATTCTTACATATCATAATATTTAATCTGTAAATGACAGACATTTAAAACCATTTTACTCAATGATTTACCAACCAACTTTCATTTTTTTCTTTTTAAATGATAAATATTCAGTATAGCCATCTTACAAAATTAATATTTTTCCAAAATTTTCTGATTTTCATTAATAATTTTCCATTTTTATAAAAAAACCCATGTAAAGTATATACATATGTATCATATAGTATGTATAATCTATACCTATATTATACATATTCAAGTTGAATTTTAAATTTTGTTTTTTTTCTAAAAACATAAAAAAAATTTTAAAATATAGTTTGCATAGTGGGAAATAGAAATTTCACAATATAATTGAATATAAACATCAAAACTTCATTGGGGAGTTTGGTGCAGTGGTAGAGTGGCCGCTTCTTATATTTTAGAAGTCTTAAGTTTGCGAGTTCGATTCTATTCTACTTTTTTTTTTTTTTTTATTTCTAATATTTTATACGAAATAAATTCTTACATATCATAATATTTAATCTGTAAATGACAGACATTTAAAACCATTTTACTCAATGATTTACCAACCAACTTTCATTTTTTTCTTTTTAAATGATAAATATTCAGTATAGCCATCTTACAAAATTAATATTTTTCAAAAATTTTCTGATTTTCATTAATAATTTTCCATTTTTATAAAAAAACCCATGTAAAGTATATACATATGTATCATATAGTATGTATAATCTATACCTATAATATACATATTCAAGTTGAATTTTAAATTTTGTTTTTTTTCTAAAAACAAAAAAAAAATTTTAAAATATAGTTTGCATGGTGGGAAATAGAAATTTCACAATATAATTGAATATAAACATCAAAACTTCATTGGGGAGTTTGTTGCAGTGGTAGAGTGGCCGCTTCTTATACTTTAGAAGTCTTAAGTTTGCAAGTTCGATTCTATTCTACTTTTTTTTTTTTTTTATTTCTAATATTTTATACGAAATAAATTCTTACATATCATAATATTTAATCTGTAAATGACAGACATTTAAAACCATTTTACTCAATGATTTACCAACCAACTTTCATTTTTTTCTTTTTAAATGATAAATATTCAGTATAGCCATCTTACAAAATTAATATTTTTCCAAAATTTTCTGATTTTCATTAATAATTTTCCATTTTTATAAAAAAACCCATGTAAAGTATATACATATGTATCATATAGTATGTATAATCTATACCTATAATATACATATTCAAGTTGAATTTTAAATTTTGTTTTTTTTCTAAAAACAAAAAAAAAATTTTAAAATATAGTTTGCATGGTGGGAAATAGAAGTTTCACAATATAATTGAATATAAACATGAAAAATTCATTGGGGAGTTTGGTGCAGTGGTAGAGTGGCCGCTTCTTCTACTTTAAAAGTCTTAAGTTTGCAAGTTCGATTCTATTCTACTTTTTTTTTTTTTTTTTATTTCTAATATTTTATACGAAATAAATTCTTACATATCATAATATTTAATCTGTAAATGACAGACATTTAAAACCATTTTACTCAATGATTTACCAACCAACTTTCATTTTTTTTCTTTTTAAATGATAAATATTCAGTATAGCCATCTTACAAAATTAATATTTTTCCAAAATTTTCTGATTTTCATTAATAATTTTCCATTTTTATAAAAAACCCATGTAAAGTATATACATATATATCATATAGTATGTATAATCTATACCTATAATATACATATTCAAAAACGACGCTCTTTTATTACGTTGAATTTTAAATTTTGTTTTTTTTCTAAAAACATAAAAAAAATTTTAAAATATAGTTTGCATGGTGGGAAATAGAAATTTCACAATATAATTGAATATAAACGTCAAAACTTCAGTGGGGAGTTTGGTGCAGTGGTAGAGTGGCCGCTTCTTATACTTTAGAAGTCTTAAGTTTGCAAGTTCGATTCTATTCTACTTCTTTTTTTTTTCTTTATTTCTAATATTTTATACGAAATAAATTCTTACATATCATAATATTTAATCTGTAAATGACAGACATTTAAAACCATTTTACTCAATGATTTACCAACCAACTTTCATTTTTTTCTTTTTAAATGATAAATATTCAGTATAGCCATCTTACAAAATTAATATTTTTCCAAAATTTTCTGATTTTCATTAATAATTTTCCATTTTTATAAAAAAACCCATGTAAAGTATATACATATGTATCATATAGTATGTATAATCTATACCTATAATATACATATTCAAGTTGAATTTTAAATTTTGTTTTTTTTCTAAAAACATAAAAAAAATTTTAAAATATAGTTTGCATAGTGGGAAATAGAAATTTCACAATATAATTGAATATAAACGTCAAAACTTCAGTGGGGAGTTTGGTGCAGTGGTAGAGTGGCCGCTTCTTATACTTTAGAAGTCTTAAGTTTGCGAGTTCGATTCTATTCTACTTTTTTTTTTTTTTTTTATTTCTAATATTGTATACGAAATAAATTCTTACATATCATAATATTTAATCTGTAAATGACAGACATTTAAAACCATTTTACTCAATGATTTACCAACCAACTTTCATTTTTTTCTTTTTAAATGATAAATATTCAGTATAGCCATCTTACAAAATTAATATTTTTCCAAAATTTTCTGATTTTCATTAATAATTTTCCATTTTTATAAAAAAACCCATGTAAAGTATATACATATGTATCATATAGTATGTATAATCTATACCTATAATATACATATTCAAGTTGAATTTTAAATTTTGTTTTTTTTCTAAAAACATAAAAAAAATTTTAAAATATAGTTTGCATAGTGGGAAATAGAAATTTCACAATATAATTGAATATAAACATCAAAACTTCATTGGGGAGTTTGGTGCAGTGGTAGAGTGGCCGCTTCTTATATTTTAGAAGTCTTAAGTTTGCGAGTTCGATTCTATTCTACTTTTTTTTTTTTTTTTATTTCTAATATTTTATACGAAATAAATTCTTACATATCATAATATTTAATCTGTAAATGACAGACATTTAAAACCATTTTACTCAATGATTTACCAACCAACTTTCATTTTTTTCTTTTTAAATGATAAATATTCAGTATAGCCATCTTACAAAATTAATATTTTTCCAAAATTTTCTGATTTTCATTAATAATTTTCCATTTTTATAAAAAAACCCATGTAAAGTATATACATATGTATCATATAGTATGTATAATCTATACCTATAATATACATATTCAAGTTGAATTTTAAATTTTGTTTTTTTTCTAAAAACAAAAAAAAAATTTTAAAATATAGTTTGCATGGTGGGAAATAGAAATTTCACAATATAATTGAATATAAACATGAAAACTTCATTGGGGAGTTTGGTGCAGTGGTAGAGTGGCCGCTTCTTCTACTTTAAAAGTCTTAAGTTTGCAAGTTCGATTCTATTCTACTTTTTTTTTTTTTTTTTATTTCTAATATTTTATACGAAATAAATTCTTACATATCATAATATTTAATCTGTAAATGACAGACATTTAAAACCATTTTACTCAATGATTTACCAACCAACTTTCATTTTTTTCTTTTTAAATGATAAATATTCAGTATAGCCATCTTACAAAATTAATATTTTTCCAAAATTTTCTGATTTTCATTAATAATTTTCCATTTTTATAAAAAACCCATGTAAAGTATATACATATATATCATATAGTATGTATAATCTATACCTATAATATACATATTCAAAAACGACGCTCTTTTATTCCGTTGAATTTTAAATTTTGTTTTTTTTCTAAAAACATAAAAAAAATTTTAAAATATAGTTTGCATGGTGGGAAATAGAAATTTCACAATATAATTGAATATAAACGTCAAAACTTCAGTGGGGAGTTTGGTGCAGTGGTAGAGTGGCCGCTTCTTATACTTTAGAAGTCTTAAGTTTGCAAGTTCGATTCTATTCTACTTCTTTTTTTTTTCTTTATTTCTAATATTTTATACGAAATAAATTCTTACATATCATAATATTTAATCTGTAAATGACAGACATTTAAAACCATTTTACTCAATGATTTACCAACCAACTTTCATTTTTTTCTTTTTAAATGATAAATATTCAGTATAGCCATCTTACAAAATTAATATTTTTCCAAAATTTTCTGATTTTCATTAATAATTTTCCATTTTTATAAAAAAACCCATGTAAAGTATATACATATGTATCATATAGTATGTATAATCTATACCTATAATATACATATTCAAGTTGAATTTTAAATTTTGTTTTTTTTCTAAAAACATAAAAATAATTTTAAAATATAGTTTGCATAGTGGGAAATAGAAATTTCACAATATAATTGAATATAAACGTCAAAACTTCAGTGGGGAGTTTGGTGCAGTGGTAGAGTGGCCGCTTCTTATACTTTAGAAGTCTCAAGTTTGCGAGTTCGATTCTATTCTACTTTTTTTTTTTTTTTTATTTCTAATATTGTATACGAAATAAATTCTTACATATCATAATATTTAATCTGTAAATGACAGACATTTAAAACCATTTTACTCAATGATTTACCAACCAACTTTCATTTTTTTCTTTTTAAATGATAAATATTCAGTATAGCCATCTTACAAAATTAATATTTTTCCAAAATTTTCTGATTTTCATTAATAATTTTCCATTTTTATAAAAAAACCCATGTAAAGTATATACATATGTATCATATAGTATGTATAATCTATACCTATAATATACATATTCAAGTTGAATTTTAAATTTTGTTTTTTTTCTAAAAACATAAAAAAAATTTTAAAATATAGTTTGCATAGTGGGAAATAGAAATTTCACAATATAATTGAATATAAACGTCAAAACTTCAGTGGGGAGTTTGGTGCAGTGGTAGAGTGGCCGCTTCTTATACTTTAGAAGTCTTAAGTTTGCAAGTTCGATTCTATTCTACATCATTTTTTTTTCTTTATTTCTAATATTTTATACGAAATAAATTCTTACATATCATAATATTTAATCTGTAAATGACAGACATTTAAAACCATTTTACTCAATGATTTACCAACCAACTTTCATTTTTTTCTTTTTAAATGATAAATATTCAGTATAGCCATCTTACAAAATTAATATTTTTCCAAAATTTTCTGATTTTCATTAATAATTTTCCATTTTTATAAAAAAACCCATGTAAAGTATATATATATGTATCATATAGTATGTATAATCTATACCTATAATATACATATTCAAGTTGAATTTTAAATTGTGTTTTTTTTCTAAAAACATAAAAAAAATTTTAAAATATAGTTTGCATGGTGGGAAATAGAAATTTCACAATATAATTGAATATAAACATTAAAACTTCATTGGGGAGTTTGGTGCAGTGGTAGAGTGGGCGCTTCTTATACTTTAGAAGTCTTAAGTTTGCGAGTTCGATTCTATTCTACTTTTTTTTTTTTTTTTATTTCTAATATTTTATACGAAATAAATTCTTACATATCATAATATTTAATCTGTAAATGACAGACATTTAAAACCATTTTACTCAATGATTTACCAACCAACTTTCATTTTTTTCTTTTTAAATGATAAATATTCAGTATAGCCATCTTACAAAATTAATATTTTTCAAAAATTTTCTGATTTTCATTAATAATTTTCCATTTTTATAAAAAAACCCATGTAAAGTATATACATATGTATCATATAGTATGTATAATCTATACCTATAATATACATATTCAAGTTGAATTTTAAATTTTGTTTTTTTTCTAAAAACAAAAAAAAAATTTTAAAATATAGTTTGCATGGTGGGAAATAGAAATTTCACAATATAATTGAATATAAACATCAAAACTTCATTGGGGAGTTTGTTGCAGTGGTAGAGTGGCCGCTTCTTATACTTTAGAAGTCTTAAGTTTGCAAGTTCGATTCTATTCTACTTTTTTTTTTTTTTTATTTCTAATATTTTATACGAAATAAATTCTTACATATCATAATATTTAATCTGTAAATGACAGACATTTAAAACCATTTTACTCAATGATTTACCAACCAACTTTCATTTTTTTCTTTTTAAATGATAAATATTCAGTATAGCCATCTTACAAAATTAATATTTTTCCAAAATTTTCTGATTTTCATTAATAATTTTCCATTTTTATAAAAAAACCCATGTAAAGTATATACATATGTATCATATAGTATGTATAATCTATACCTATAATATACATATTCAAGTTGAATTTTAAATTTTGTTTTTTTTCTAAAAACAAAAAAAAAATTTTAAAATATAGTTTGCATGGTGGGAAATAGAAATTTCACAATATAATTGAATATAAACATGAGAACTTCATTGGGGAGTTTGGTGCAGAGTGGCCGCTTCTTCTACTTTAAAAGTCTTAAGTTTGCAAGTTCGATTCTATTCTACTTTTTTTTTTTTTTTTTATTTCTAATATTTTATACGAAATAAATTCTTACATATCATAATATTTAATCTGTAAATGACAGACATTTAAAACCATTTTACTCAATGATTTACCAACCAACTTTCATTTTTTTCTTTTTAAATGATAAATATTCAGTATAGCCATCTTACAAAATTAATATTTTTCCAAAATTTTCTGATTTTCATTAATAATTTTCCATTTTTATAAAAAAACCCATGTAAAGTATATATATATGTATCATATAGTATGTATAATCTATACCTATAATATACATATTCAAGTTGAATTTTAAATTGTGTTTTTTTTCTAAAAACATAAAAAAAATTTTAAAATATAGTTTGCATGGTGGGAAATAGAAATTCCACAATATAATTGAATATAAACATTAAAACTTCATTGGGGAGTTTGGTGCAGTGGTAGAGTGGGCGCTTCTTATACTTTAGAAGTCTTAAGTTTGCGAGTTCGATTCTATTCTACTTTTTTTTTTTTTTTTATTTCTAATATTTTATACGAAATAAATTCTTACATATCATAATATTTAATCTGTAAATGACAGACATTTAAAACCATTTTACTCAATGATTTACCAACCAACTTTCATTTTTTTCTTTTTAAATGATAAATATTCAGTATAGCCATCTTACAAAATTAATATTTTTCCAAAATTTTCTGATTTTCATTAATAATTTTCCATTTTTATAAAAAAACCCATGTAAAGTATATACATATGTATCATATAGTATGTATAATCTATACCTATATTATACATATTCAAGTTGAATTTTAAATTTTGTTTTTTTTCTAAAAACATAAAAAAAATTTTAAAATATAGTTTGCATAGTGGGAAATAGAAATTTCACAATATAATTGAATATAAACATCAAAACTTCATTGGGGAGTTTGGTGCAGTGGTAGAGTGGCCGCTTCTTATATTTTAGAAGTCTTAAGTTTGCGAGTTCGATTCTATTCTACTTTTTTTTTTTTTTTTATTTCTAATATTTTATACGAAATAAATTCTTACATATCATAATATTTAATCTGTAAATGACAGACATTTAAAACCATTTTACTCAATGATTTACCAACCAACTTTCATTTTTTTCTTTTTAAATGATAAATATTCAGTATAGCCATCTTACAAAATCAATATTTTTCAAAAATTTTCTGATTTTCATTAATAATTTTCCATTTTTATAAAAAAACCCATGTAAAGTATATACATATGTATCATATAGTATGTATAATCTATACCTATAATATACATATTCAAGTTGAATTTTAAATTTTGTTTTTTTTCTAAAAACAAAAAAAAAATTTTAAAATATAGTTTGCATGGTGGGAAATAGAAATTTCACAATATAATTGAATATAAACATCAAAACTTCATTGGGGAGTTTGTTGCAGTGGTAGAGTGGCCGCTTCTTATACTTTAGAAGCCTTAAGTTTGCAAGTTCGATTCTATTCTACTTTTTTTTTTTTTTTATTTCTAATATTTTATACGAAATAAATTCTTACATATCATAATATTTAATCTGTAAATGACAGACATTTAAAACCATTTTACTCAATGATTTACCAACCAACTTTCATTTTTTTCTTTTTAAATGATAAATATTCAGTATAGCCATCTTACAAAATTAATATTTTTCCAAAATTTTCTGATTTTCATTAATAATTTTCCATTTTTATAAAAAAACCCATGTAAAGTATATACATATGTATCATATAGTATGTATAATCTATACCTATAATATACATATTCAAGTTGAATTTTAAATTTTGTTTTTTTTCTAAAAACATAAAAAAAATTTTAAAATATAGTTTGCATAGTGGGAAATAGAAATTTCACAATATAATTGAATATAAACGTCAAAACCTCAGTGGGGAGTTTGGTGCAGTGGTAGAGTGGCCGCTTCTTATACTTTAGAAGTCTTAAGTTTGCGAGTTCGATTCTATTCTACTTTTTTTTTTTTTTTTTATTTCTAATATTGTATACGAAATAAATTCTTACATATCATAATATTTAATCTGTAAATGACAGACATTTAAAACCATTTTACTCAATGATTTACCAACCAACTTTCATTTTTTTCTTTTTAAATGATAAATATTCAGTATAGCCATCTTACAAAATTAATATTTTTCCAAAATTTTCTGATTTTCATTAATAATTTTCCATTTTTATAAAAAAACCCATGTAAAGTATATACATATGTATCATATAGTATGTATAATCTATACCTATAATATACATATTCAAGTTGAATTTTAAATTTTGTTTTTTTTCTAAAAACATAAAAAAAATTTTAAAATATAGTTTGCATAGTGGGAAATAGAAATTTCACAATATAATTGAATATAAACGTCAAAACTTCAGTGGGGAGTTTGGTGCAGTGGTAGAGTGGCCGCTTCTTATACTTTAGAAGTCTTAAGTTTGCAAGTTCGATTCTATTCTACATCATTTTTTTTTCTTTATTTCTAATATTTTATACGAAATAAATTCTTACATATCATAATATTTAATCTGTAAATGACAGACATTTAAAACCATTTTACTCAATGATTTACCAACCAACTTTCATTTTTTTCTTTTTAAATGATAAATATTCAGTATAGCCATCTTACAAAATTAATATTTTTCCAAAATTTTCTGATTTTCATTAATAATTTTCCATTTTTATAAAAAATCCATGTAAAGTATATACATATGTATCATATAGTATGTATAATCTATACCTATAATATACATATTCAAAAACGACGCTCTTTTATTCCGTTGAATTTTAAATTTTGTTTTGTTGTTTTTGCTTTTTGTTTTTTTTCTAAAAACATAAAAAAAATTTTAAAATATAGTTTGCATGGTGGGAAATAGAAATTTCACAATATAATTGAATATAAACATCAAAACTTCATTGGGGAGTTTGGTGCAGTGGTAGAGTGGGCGCTTCTTATACTTTAGAAGTCTTAAGTTTGCGAGTTCGATTCTATTCTACTTTTTTTTTTTTTTTTTATTTCTAATATTTTATACGAAATAAATTCTTACATATCATAATATTTAATCTGTAAATGACAGACATTTAAAACTATTTTACTCAATGATTTACCAACCAACTTTCATTTTTTTCTTTTTAAATGATAAATATTCAGTATAGCCATCTTACAAAATTAATATTTTTCCAAAATTTTCTGATTTTCATTAATAATTTTCCATTTTTATAAAAAACCCATGTAAAGTATATACATATGTATCATATAGTATGTATAATCTATACCTATAATATACATATTCAAAAACGACGCTCTTTTATTCCGTTGAATTTTAAATTTTGTTTTTTTTCTAAAAACATAAAAAAAATTTTAAAATATAGTTTGCATGGTGGCAAATAGAAATTTCACAATATAATTGAATATAAACATCAAAACTTCATTGGGGAGTTTGTGCAGTGGTAGAGTGGCGGCTTCTTATACTTTAGAAGTCTTAAGTTTGCGAGTTCGATTCTATTCTACTTTTTTTTTTTTTTTTTATTTCTAATATTTTATACGAAATAAATTCTTACATATCATAATATTTAATCTGTAAATGACAGACATTTAAAACCATTTTACTCAATGATTTACCAACCAACTTTCATTTTTTTCTTTTTAAATGATAAATATTCAGTACAGCCATCTTACAAAATTAATATTTTTCCAAAATTTTCTGATTTTCATTAATAATTTTCCATTTTTATAAAAAAACCCATGTAAAGTATATACATATGTATCATATAGTATGTATAATCTATACCTATAATATACATATTCAAGTTGAATTTTAAATTTTGTTTTTTTTCTAAAAACAAAAAAAAAATTTTAAAATATAGTTTGCATGGTGGGAAATAGAAATTTCACAATATAATTGAATATAAACATGTAAATTACATTGGGGAGTTTGGTGCAGTGGTAGAGTGGCCGCTTCTTATACTTTAAAAGTCTTAAGTTTGCAAGTTCGATTCTATTCTACTTTTTTTTTTTTTTTTTATTTCTAATATTTTATACGAAATAAATTCTTACATATCATAATATTTAATCTGTAAATGACAGACATTTAAAACCATTTTACTCAATGATTTACCAACCAACTTTCATTTTTTTCTTTTTAAATGATAAATATTCAGTATAGCCATCTTACAAAATTAATATTTTTCCAAAATTTTCTGATTTTCATTAATAATTTTCCATTTTTATAAAAAACCCATGTAAAGTATATACATATATATCATATAGTATGTATAATCTATACCTATAATATACATATTCAAAAACGACGCTCTTTTATTCCGTTGAATTTTAAATTTTGTTTTTTTTCTAAAAACATAAAAAAAATTTTAAAATATAGTTTGCATGGTGGGAAATAGAAATTTCACAATATAATTGAATATAAACGTCAAAACTTCAGTGGGGAGTTTGGTGCAGTGGTAGAGTGGCCGCTTCTTATACTTTAGAAGTCTTAAGTTTGCAAGTTCGATTCTATTCTACTTCTTTTTTTTTTCTTTATTTCTAATATTTTATACGAAATAAATTCTTACATATCATAATATTTAATCTGTAAATGACAGACATTTAAAACCATTTTACTCAATGATTTACCAACCAACTTTCATTTTTTTCTTTTTAAATGATAAATATTCAGTATAGCCATCTTACAAAATTAATATTTTTCCAAAATTTTCTGATTTTCATTAATAATTTTCCATTTTTATAAAAAAACCCATGTAAAGTATATACATATGTATCATATAGTATGTATAATCTATACCTATAATATACATATTCAAGTTGAATTTTAAATTTTGTTTTTTTTCTAAAAACATAAAAAATATTTTAAAATATAGTTTGCATAGTGGGAAATAGAAATTTCACAATATAATTGAATATAAACGTCAAAACTTCAGTGGGGAGTTTGGTGCAGTGGTAGAGTGACCGCTTCTTATACTTTAGAAGTCTTAAGTTTGCGAGTTCGATTCTATTCTACTTTTTTTTTTTTTTTTTATTTCTAATATTGTATACGAAATAAATTCTTACATATCATAATATTTAATCTGTAAATGACAGACATTTAAAACCATTTTACTCAATGATTTACCAACCAACTTTCATTTTTTTCTTTTTAAATGATAAATATTCAGTATAGCCATCTTACAAAATTAATATTTTTCCAAAATTTTCTGATTTTCATTAATAATTTTCCATTTTTATAAAAAAACCCATGTAAAGTATATACATATGTATCATATAGTATGTATAATCTATACCTATAATATACATATTCAAGTTGAATTTTAAATTTTGTTTTTTTTCTAAAAACATAAAAAAAATTTTAAAATATAGTTTGCATAGTGGGAAATAGAAATTTCACAATATAATTGAATATAAACGTCAAAACATCAGTGGGGAGTTTGGTGCAGTGGTAGAGTGGCCGCTTCTTATACTTTAGAAGTCTTAAGTTTGCAAGTTCGATTGTATTCTACATCATTTTTTTTTCTTTATTTCTAATATTTTATACGAAATAAATTCTTACATATCATAATATTTAATCTGTAAATGACAGACATTTAAAACCATTTTACTCAATGATTTACCAACCAACTTTCATTTTTTTCTTTTTAAATGATAAATATTCAGTATAGCCATCTTACAAAATTAATATTTTTCCAAAATTTTCTGATTTTCATTAATAATTTTCCATTTTTATAAAAAATCCATGTAAAGTATATACATATGTATCATATAGTATGTATAATCTATACCTATAATATACATATTCAAAAACGACGCTCTTTTATTCCGTTGAATTTTAAATTTTGTTTTGTTGTTTTTGCTTTTTGTTTTTTTTCTAAAAACATAAAAAAAATTTTAAAATATAGTTTGCATGGTGGGAAATAGAAATTTCACAATATAATTGAATATAAACATCAAAACTTCATTGGGGAGTTTGGTGCAGTGGTAGAGTGGCCGGTTCTTATACTTTAGAAGTCTTAAGTTTGCGAGTTCGATTCTATTCTACTTTTTTTTTTTTTTTTTATTTCTAATATTTTATACGAAATAAATTCTTACATATCATAATATTTAATCTGTAAATGACAGACATTTAAAACCATTTTACTCAATGATTTACCAACCAACTTTCACTTTTTTCTTTTTAAATGATAAATATTCAGTATAGCCATCTTACAAAATTAATATTTTTCCAAAATTTTCTGATTTTCATTAATAATTTTCCATTTTTATAAAAAACCCATGTAAAGTATATACATATGTATCATATAGTATGTATAATCTATACCTATAATATACATATTCAAAAACGACGCTCTTTTATTCCGTTGAATTTTAAATTTTGTTTTTTTTCTAAAAACATAAAAAAAATTTTAAAATATAGTTTGCATGGTGGCAAATAGAAATTTCACAATATAATTGAATATAAACATCAAAACTTCATTGGGGAGTTTGTGCAGTGGTAGAGTGGCGGCTTCTTATACTTTAGAAGTCTTAAGTTTGCGAGTTCGATTCTATTCTACTTTTTTTTTTTTTCTTTATTTCTAATATTTTATGCGAAATAAATTCTTACATATCATAATATTTAATCTGTAAATGACAGACATTTAAAACCATTTTACTCAATGATTTACCAACCAACTTTCATTTTTTTCTTTTTAAATGATAAATATTCAGTATAGCCATCTTACAAAATTAATATTTTTCCAAAATTTTCTGATTTTCATTAATAATTTTCCATTTTTATAAAAAACCCATGTAAAGTATATACATATGTATCATATAGTATGTATAATCTATACCTATAATATACATATTCAAAAACGACGCTCTTTTATTCCGTTGAATTTTAAATTTTGTTTTTTTTCTAAAAACATAAAAAAAATTTTAAAATATAGTTTGCATGGTGGCAAATAGAAATTTCACAATATAATTGAATATAAACATCAAAACTTCATTGGGGAGTTTGTGCAGTGGTAGAGTGGCCGCTTCTTATACTTTAGAAGTCTTAAGTTTGCGAGTTCGATTCTATCCTACTTTTTTTTTTTTTTTTTTATTTCTAATATTTTATACGAAATAAATTCTTACATATCATAATATTTAATCTGTAAATGACAGACATTTAAAACCATTTTACTCAATGATTTACCAACCAACTTTCATTTTTTTCTTTTTAAATGATAAATATTCAGTATAGCCATCTTACAAAATTAATATTTTTCCAAAATTTTCTGATTTTCATTAATAATTTTCCATTTTTATAAAAAAACCCATGTAAAGTATATACATATGTATCATATAGTATGTATAATCTATACCTATAATATACATATTCAAGTTGAATTTTAAATTTTGTTTTTTTTCTAAAAACATAAAAAAAATTTTAAAATATAGTTTGCATAGTGGGAAATATAAATTTCACAATATAATTGAATATAAACGTCAAAACTTCAGTGGGGAGTTTGGTGCAGTAGTAGAGTGGCCGCTTCTTATACTTTAAAAGTCTTAAGTTTGCAAGTTCGATTCTATTCTACTTCTTTATTTCTAATATTTTATACGAAATAAATTCTTACATATCATAATATTTAATCTGTAAATGACAGACATTTAAAACCATTTTACTCAATGATTTACCAACCAACTTTCATTTTTTTCTTTTTAAATGATAAATATTCAGTATAGCCATCTTACAAAATTAATATTTTTCCAAAATTTTCTGATTTTCATTAATAATTTTCCATTTTTATAAAAAACCCATGTAAAGTATATACATATGTATCATATAGTATGTATAATCTATACCTATAATATACATATTCAAAAACGACGCTCTTTTATTCCGTTGAATTTTAAATTTTGTTTTTTTTCTAAAAACATAAAAAAAATTTTAAAATATAGTTTGCATGGTGGGAAATAGAAATTTCAAAATATAACTGAATATAAACGTCAAAACTGCAGTGGGGAGTTTGGTGCAGTGGTAGAGTGGCCGCTTCTTATACTTTAAAAGTCTTAAGTTTGCAAGTTCGATTCTATTCTACTTCTTTTTTTTTTCTTTATTTCTAATATTTTATACGAAATAAATTCTTACATATCATAATATTTAATCTGTAAATGACAGACATTTAAAACCATTTTACTCAATGATTTACCAACCAACTTTCATTTTTTTCTTTTTAAATGATAAATATTCAGTATAGCCATCTTACAAAATTAATATTTTTCCAAAATTTTCTGATTTTCATTAATAATTTTCCATTTTTATAAAAAACCCATGTAAAGTATATACATATGTATCATATAGTATGTATAATCTATACCTATAATATACATATTCAAAAACGACGCTCTTTTATTCCGTTGAATTTTAAATTTTGTTTTTTTTCTAAAAACATAAAAAAAATTTTAAAATATAGTTTGCATGGTGGCAAATAGAAATTTCACAATATAATTGAATATAAACATCAAAACTTCATTGGGGAGTTTGGTGCAGTGGTAGAGTGGCTGCTTCTTATACTTTAGAAGTCTTAAGTTTGCAAGTTCGATTCTATTCTACTTTTTTTTTTTTTTTTTATTTCTAATATTTTATACGAAATAAATTCTTACATATCATAATATTTAATCTGTAAATGACAGACATTTAAAACCATTTTACTCAATGATTTACCAACCAACTTTCATTTTTTTCTTTTTAAATGATAAATATTCAGTATAGCCATCTTACAAAATTAATATTTTTCCAAAATTTTCTGATTTTCATTAATAATTTTCCATTTTTATAAAAAAACCCATGTAAAGTATATACATATGTATCATATAGTATGTATAATCTATACCTATAATATACATATTCAAGTTGAATTTTAAATTTTGTTTTTTTTCTAAAAACATAAAAAAAATTTTAAAATATAGTTTGCATAGTGGGAAATAGAAATTTCACAATATAATTGAATATAAACGTCAAAACTTCAGTGGGGAGTTTGGTGCAGTGGTAGAGTGGCCGCTTCTTATATTTTGGAAGTCTTAAGTTTGCGAGTTCGATTCTATTCTACTTTTTTTTTTTTTTTTTATTTCTAATATTTTATACGAAATAAATTCTTACATATCATAATATTTAATCTGTAAATGACAGACATTTAAAACCATTTTACTCAATGATTTACCAACCAACTTTCATTTTTTTCTTTTTAAATGATAAATATTCAGTATAGCCATCTTACAAAATTAATATTTTTCCAAAATTTTCTGATTTTCATTAATAATTTTCCATTTTTATAAAAAACCCATGTAAACTATATACATATGTATCATATAGTATGTATAATCTATACCTATAATATACATATTCAAAAACGACGCTCTTTTATTCCGTTGAATTTTAAATTTTGTTTTGTTGTTTTTGCTTTTTGTTTTTTTTCTAAAAACATAAAAAAAATTTTAAAATATAGTTTGCATGGTGGGAAATAGAAATTTCACAATATAATTGAATATAAAAATCAAAACTTCATTGGGGAGTTTGGTGCAGTGGTAGAGTGGGCGCTTCTTATACTTTAGAAGTCTTAAGTTTGCGAGTTCGATTCTATTCTACTTTTTTTTTTTTTTTATTTCTAATATTTTATACGAAATAAATTCTTACATATCATAATATTTAATCTGTAAATGACAGACATTTAAAACCATTTTACTCAATGATTTACCAACCAACTTTCATTTTTTTCTTTTTAAATGATAAATATTCAGTATAGCCATCTTACAAAATTAATATTTTTCCAAAATTTTCTGATTTTCATTAATAATTTTCCATTTTTATAAAAAACCCATGTAAAGTATATACATATGTATCATATAGTATGTATAATCTATACCTATAATATACATATTCAAAAACGACGCTCTTTTATTCCGTTGAATTTTAAATTTTGTTTTTTTTCTAAAAACATAAAAAAAATTTTAAAATATAGTTTGCATGGTGGCAAATAGAAATTTCACAATATAATTGAATATAAACATCAAAACTTCATTGGGGAGTTTGTGCAGTGGTAGAGTGGCCGCTTCTTATACTTTAGAAGTCTTAAGTTTGCGAGTTCGATTCTATCCTACTTTTTTTTTTTTTTTTTTATTTCTAATATTTTATACGAAATAAATTCTTACATATCATAATATTTAATCTGTAAATGACAGACATTTAAAACCATTTTACTCAATGATTTACCAACCAACTTTCATTTTTTTCTTTTTAAATGATAAATATTCAGTATAGCCATCTTACAAAATTAATATTTTTCCAAAATTTTCTGATTTTCATTAATAATTTTCCATTTTTATAAAAAAACCCATGTAAAGTATATACATATGTATCATATAGTATGTATAATCTATACCTATAATATACATATTCAAGTTGAATTTTAAATTTTGTTTTTTTTCTAAAAACATAAAAAAAATTTTAAAATATAGTTTGCATAGTGGGAAATATAAATTTCACAATATAATTGAATATAAACGTCAAAACTTCAGTGGGGAGTTTGGTGCAGTAGTAGAGTGGCCGCTTCTTATACTTTAAAAGTCTTAAGTTTGCAAGTTCGATTCTATTCTACTTCTTTATTTCTAATATTTTATACGAAATAAATTCTTACATATCATAATATTTAATCTGTAAATGACAGACATTTAAAACCATTTTACTCAATGATTTACCAACCAACTTTCATTTTTTTCTTTTTAAATGATAAATATTCAGTATAGCCATCTTACAAAATTAATATTTTTCCAAAATTTTCTGATTTTCATTAATAATTTTCCATTTTTATAAAAAACCCATGTAAAGTATATACATATGTATCATATAGTATGTATAATCTATACCTATAATATACATATTCAAAAACGACGCTCTTTTATTCCGTTGAATTTTAAATTTTGTTTTTTTTCTAAAAACATAAAAAAAATTTTAAAATATAGTTTGCATGGTGGGAAATAGAAATTTCAAAATATAACTGAATATAAACGTCAAAACTGCAGTGGGGAGTTTGGTGCAGTGGTAGAGTGGCCGCTTCTTATACTTTAAAAGTCTTAAGTTTGCAAGTTCGATTCTATTCTACTTCTTTTTTTTTTCTTTATTTCTAATATTTTATACGAAATAAATTCTTACATATCATAATATTTAATCTGTAAATGACAGACATTTAAAACCATTTTACTCAATGATTTACCAACCAACTTTCATTTTTTTCTTTTTAAATGATAAATATTCAGTATAGCCATCTTACAAAATTAATATTTTTCCAAAATTTTCTGATTTTCATTAATAATTTTCCATTTTTATAAAAAACCCATGTAAAGTATATACATATGTATCATATAGTATGTATAATCTATACCTATAATATACATATTCAAAAACGACGCTCTTTTATTCCGTTGAATTTTAAATTTTGTTTTTTTTCTAAAAACATAAAAAAAATTTTAAAATATAGTTTGCATGGTGGCAAATAGAAATTTCACAATATAATTGAATATAAACATCAAAACTTCATTGGGGAGTTTGGTGCAGTGGTAGAGTGGCTGCTTCTTATACTTTAGAAGTCTTAAGTTTGCAAGTTCGATTCTATTCTACTTTTTTTTTTTTTTTTTATTTCTAATATTTTATACGAAATAAATTCTTACATATCATAATATTTAATCTGTAAATGACAGACATTTAAAACCATTTTACTCAATGATTTACCAACCAACTTTCATTTTTTTCTTTTTAAATGATAAATATTCAGTATAGCCATCTTACAAAATTAATATTTTTCCAAAATTTTCTGATTTTCATTAATAATTTTCCATTTTTATAAAAAAACCCATGTAAAGTATATACATATGTATCATATAGTATGTATAATCTATACCTATAATATACATATTCAAGTTGAATTTTAAATTTTGTTTTTTTTCTAAAAACATAAAAAAAATTTTAAAATATAGTTTGCATAGTGGGAAATAGAAATTTCACAATATAATTGAATATAAACGTCAAAACTTCAGTGGGGAGTTTGGTGCAGTGGTAGAGTGGCCGCTTCTTATATTTTGGAAGTCTTAAGTTTGCGAGTTCGATTCTATTCTACTTTTTTTTTTTTTTTTTATTTCTAATATTTTATACGAAATAAATTCTTACATATCATAATATTTAATCTGTAAATGACAGACATTTAAAACCATTTTACTCAATGATTTACCAACCAACTTTCATTTTTTTCTTTTTAAATGATAAATATTCAGTATAGCCATCTTACAAAATTAATATTTTTCCAAAATTTTCTGATTTTCATTAATAATTTTCCATTTTTATAAAAAACCCATGTAAACTATATACATATGTATCATATAGTATGTATAATCTATACCTATAATATACATATTCAAAAACGACGCTCTTTTATTCCGTTGAATTTTAAATTTTGTTTTGTTGTTTTTGCTTTTTGTTTTTTTTCTAAAAACATAAAAAAAATTTTAAAATATAGTTTGCATGGTGGGAAATAGAAATTTCACAATATAATTGAATATAAAAATCAAAACTTCATTGGGGAGTTTGGTGCAGTGGTAGAGTGGGCGCTTCTTATACTTTAGAAGTCTTAAGTTTGCGAGTTCGATTCTATTCTACTTTTTTTTTTTTTTTATTTCTAATATTTTATACGAAATAAATTCTTACATATCATAATATTTAATCTGTAAATGACAGACATTTAAAACCATTTTACTCAATGATTTACCAACCAACTTTCATTTTTTTCTTTTTAAATGATAAATATTCAGTATAGCCATCTTACAAAATTAATATTTTTCCAAAATTTTCTGATTTTCATTAATAATTTTCCATTTTTATAAAAAACCCATGTAAAGTATATACATATGTATCATATAGTATGTATAATCTATACCTATAATATACATATTCAAAAACGACGCTCTTTTATTCCGTTGAATTTTAAATTTTGTTTTTTTTCTAAAAACATAAAAAAAATTTTAAAATATAGTTTGCATGGTGGCAAATAGAAATTTCACAATATAATTGAATATAAACATCAAAACTTCATTGGGGAGTTTGGTGCAGTTGTAGAGTGGCTGCTTCTTATACTTTAGAAGTCTTAAGTTTGGAAGTTCGATTCTATTCTACTTTTTTTTTTTTTTTTTATTTCTAATATTTTATACGAAATAAATTCTTACATATCATAATATTTAATCTGTAAATGACAGACATTTAAAACCATTTTACTCAATGATTTACCAACCAACTTTCATTTTTTTCTTTTTAAATGATAAATATTCAGTATAGCCATCTTACAAAATTAATAATTTTCCAAAATTTTCTGATTTTCATTAATAATTTTCCATTTTTATAAAAAAACCCATGTAAAGTATATACATATGTATCATATAGTATGTATAATCTATACCTATAATATACATATTCAAGTTCAATTTTAAATTTTGTTTTTTTTCTAAAAACATAAAAAAAATTTTAAAATATAGTTTGCATAGTGGGAAATAGAAATTTCACAATATAATTGAATATAAACGTCAAAACTTCAGTGGGGAGTTTGGTGCAGTGGTAGAGTGGCCGCTTCTTATATTTTAGAAGTCTTAAGTTTGCGAGTTCGATTCTATTCTACTTTTTTTTTTTTTTTTTATTTCTAATATTTTATACGAAATAAATTCTTACATATCATAATATTTAATCTGTAAATGACAGACATTTAAAACCATTTTACTCAATGATTTACCAACCAACTTTCATTTTTTTCTTTTTAAATGATAAATATTCAGTATAGCCATCTTACAAAATTAATATTTTTCAAAAATTTTCTGATTTTCATTAATAATTTTCCATTTTTATAAAAAAACCCATGTAAAGTATATACATATGTATCATATAGTATGTATAATCTATACCTATAATATACATATTCAAGTTGAATTTTAAATTTTGTTTTTTTTCTAAAAACAAAAAAAAAATTTTAAAATATAGTTTGCATGGTGGGAAATAGAAATTTCACAATATAATTGAATATAAACATCAAAACTTCATTGGGGAGTTTGGTGCAGTGGTAGAGTGGCCGCTTCTTATACTTTAGAAGTCTTAAGTTTGCAAGTTCGATTCTATTCTACTTTTTTTTTTTTATTTCTAATATTTTATACGAAATAAATTCTTACATATCATAATATTTAATCTGTAAATGACAGACATTTAAAACCATTTTACTCAATGATTTACCAACCAACTTTCATTTTTTTCTTTTTAAATGATAAATATTCAGTATAGCCATCTTACAAAATTAATAATTTTCCAAAATTTTCTGATTTTCATTAATAATTTTCCATTTTTATAAAAAAACCCATGTAAAGTATATACATATGTATCATATAGTATGTATAATCTATACCTATAATATACATATTCAAGTTGAATTTTAAATTTTGTTTTTTTTCTAAAAACATAAAAAAAATTTTAAAATATAGTTTGCATAGTGGGAAATAGAAATTTCACAATATAATTGAATATAAACGTCAAAACTTCAGTGGGGAGTTTGGTGCAGTGGTAGAGTGGCCGCTTCTTATATTTTAGAAGTCTTAAGTTTGCGAGTTCGATTCTATTCTACTTTTTTTTTTTTTTTTTATTTCTAATATTTTATACGAAATAAATTCTTACATATCATAATATTTAATCTGTAAATGACAGACATTTAAAACCATTTTACTCAATGATTTACCAACCAACTTTCATTTTTTTCTTTTTAAATGATAAATATTCAGTATAGCCATCTTACAAAATTAATATTTTTCAAAAATTTTCTGATTTTCATTAATAATTTTCCATTTTTATAAAAAAACCCATGTAAAGTATATACATATGTATCATATAGTATGTATAATCTATACCTATAATATACATATTCAAGTTGAATTTTAAATTTTGTTTTTTTTCTAAAAACAAAAAAAAAATTTTAAAATATAGTTTGCATGGTGGGAAATAGAAATTTCACAATATAATTGAATATAAACATCAAAACTTCATTGGGGAGTTTGGTGCAGTGGTAGAGTGGCCGCTTCTTATACTTTAGAAGTCTTAAGTTTGCAAGTTCGATTCTATTCTACTTTTTTTTTTTTTTTTTATTTCTAATATTTTATACGAAATAAATTCTTACATATCATAACATTTAATCTGTAAATGACAGACATTTAAAACCATTTTACTCAATGATTTACCAACCAACTTTCATTTTTTTCTTTTTAAATGATAAATATTCAGTATAGCCATCTTACAAAATTAATATTTTTCCAAAATTTTCTGATTTTCATTAATAATTTTCCATTTTTATAAAAAAACCTATGTAAAGTATATACATATGTATCATATAGTATGTATAATCTATACCTATAATATACATATTCAAGTTGAATTTTAAATTTTGTTTTTTTTCTAAAAACATAAAAAAAATTTTAAAATATAGTTTGCATAGTGGGAAATATAAATTTCACAATATAATTGAATATAAACGTCAAAACTTCAGTGGGGAGTTTGGTGCAGTAGTAGAGTGGCCGCTTCTTATACTTTAAAAGTCTTAAGTTTGCAAGTTCGATTCTATTCTACTTCTTTTTTTTTTCTTTATTTCTAATATTTTATACGAAATAAATTCTTACATATCATAATATTTAATCTGTAAATGACAGACATTTAAAACCATTTTACTCAATGATTTACCAACCAACTTTCATTTTTTTCTTTTTAAATGATAAATATTCAGTATAGCCATCTTACAAAATTAATATTTTTCCAAAATTTTCTGATTTTCATTAATAATTTTCCATTTTTATAAAAAACCCATGTAAAGTATATACATATGTATCATATAGTATGTATAATCTATACCTATAATATACATATTCAAAAACGACGCTCTTTTATTCCGTTGAATTTTAAATTTTGTTTTTTTTCTAAAAACATAAAAAAAATTTTAAAATATAGTTTGCATGGTGGGAAATAGAAATTTCACAATATAACTGAATATAAACGTCAAAACTGCAGTGGGGAGTTTGGTGCAGTGGTAGAGTGGCCGCTTCTTATACTTTAAAAGTCTTAAGTTTGCAAGTTCGATTCTATTCTACTTCTTTTTTTTTTCTTTATTTCTAATATTTTATACGAAATAAATTCTTACATATCATAATATTTAATCTGTAAATGACAGATATTTAAAACCATTTTACTCAATGATTTACCAACCAACTTTCATTTTTTTCTTTTTAAATGATAAATATTCAGTATAGCCATCTAACAAAATTAATATTTTTCCAAAATTTTCTGATTTTCATTAATAATTTTCCATTTTTATAAAAAACCCATGTAAAGTATATACATATGTATCATATAGTATGTATAATCTATACCTATAATATACATATTCAAAAACGACGCTCTTTTATTCCGTTGAATTTTAAATTTTGTTTTGTTGTTTTTGCTTTTTGTTTTTTGTTTTTTTTCTAAAAACATAAAAAAAATTTTAAAATATAGTTTGCATGGTGGGAAATAGAAATTTCACAATATAATTGAATATAAAAATCAAAACTTCATTGGGGAGTTTAGTGCAGTGGTAGAGTGGGCGCTTCTTATACTTTAGAAGTCTTAAGTTTGCAAGTTCGATTCTATTCTACTTTTTTTTTTTTTTTATTTCTAATATTTTATACGAAATAAATTCTTACATATCATAATATTTAATCTGTAAATGACAGACATTTTAAACCATTTTACGCAATGATTTACCAACCAACTTTCATTTTTTTCTTTTTAAATGATAAATATTCAGTATAGCCATCTTACAAAATTAATATTTTTCCAAAATTTTCTGATTTTCATTAATAATTTTCCATTTTTATAAAAAAACCCATGTAAAGTATATACATATGTATCATATAGTATGTATAATCTATACCTATAATATACATATTCAAGTTGAATTTTAAATTTTGTTTTTTTTCTAAAAACATAAAAAAAATTTTAAAATATAGTTTGCATGTTGGGAAATATAAATTTCACAATATAATTGAATATAAACGTCAAAACTTCAGTGGGGAGTTTGGTGCAGTAGTAGAGTGGCCGCTTCTTATACTTTAAAAGTCTTAAGTTTGCAAGTTCGATTCTATTCTACTTTTTTTTTTTTTTTATTTCTAATATTTTATACGAAATAAATTCTTACATATCATAATATTTAATCTGTAAATGACAGACATTTTAAACCATTTTACGCAATGATTTACCAACCAACTTTCATTTTTTTCTTTTTAAATGATAAATATTCAGTATAGCCATCTTACAAAATTAATATTTTTCCAAAATTTTCTGATTTTCATTAATAATTTTCCATTTTTATAAAAAACACATGTAAAGTATATACATATGTATCATATAGTATGTATAATCTATACCTATAATATACATATTCAAAAACGACGCTCTCTTATTCCGTTGAATTTTAAATTTTGTTTTGTTGTTTTTGCTTTTTGTTTTTTTTCTAAAAACATAAAAAAAATTTTAAAATATAGTTTGCATGTTGGGAAATATAAATTTCACAATATAATTGAATATAAAAATCAAAACTTCATTGGGGAGTTTAGTGCAGTGGTAGAGTGGGCGCTTCTTATACTTTAGAAGTCTTAAGTTTGCGAGTTCGATTCTATCCTACTTTTTTTTTTTTTTTTTTATTTCTAATATTTTATACGAAATAAATTCTTACATATCATAATATTTAATCTGTAAATGACAGACATTTAAAACCATTTTACTCAATGATTTACCAATCAACTTTCATTTTTTTCTTTTTAAATGATAAATATTCAGTATAGCCATCTTACAAAATTAATATTTTTCCAAAATTTTCTGATTTTCATTAATAATTTTCCATTTTTATAAAAAAACCCATGTAAAGTATATACATATGTATCATATAGTATGTATAATCTATACCTATAATATACATATTCAAGTTGAATTTTAAATTTTGTTTTTTTTCTAAAAACATAAAAAAAATTTTAAAATATAGTTTGCATAGTGGGAAATATAAATTTCACAATATAATTGAATATAAACGTCAAAACTTCAGTGGGGAGTTTGGTGCAGTAGTAGAGTGGCCGCTTCTTATACTTTAAAAGTCTTAAGTTTGCAAGTTCGATTCTATTCTACTTCTTTATTTCTAATATTTTATACGAAATAAATTCTTACATATCATAATATTTAATCTGTAAATGACAGACATTTAAAACCATTTTACTCAATGATTTACCAACCAACTTTCATTTTTTTCTTTTTAAATGATAAATATTCAGTATAGCCATCTTACAAAATTAATATTTTTCCAAAATTTTCTGATTTTCATTAATAATTTTCCATTTTTATAAAAAACCCATGTAAAGTATATACATATGTATCATATAGTATGTATAATCTATACCTATAATATACATATTCAAAAACGACGCTCTTTTATTCCGTTGAATTTTAAATTTTGTTTTTTTTCTAAAAACATAAAAAAAATTTTAAAATATAGTTTGCATGGTGGGAAATAGAAATTTCAAAATATAACTGAATATAAACGTCAAAACTGCAGTGGGGAGTTTGGTGCAGTGGTAGAGTGGCCGCTTCTTATACTTTAAAAGTCTTAAGTTTGCAAGTTCGATTCTATTCTACTTCTTTTTTTTTTCTTTATTTCTAATATTTTATACGAAATAAATTCTTACATATCATAATATTTAATCTGTAAATGACAGACATTTAAAACCATTTTACTCAATGATTTACCAACCAACTTTCATTTTTTTCTTTTTAAATGATAAATATTCAGTATAGCCATCTTACAAAATTAATATTTTTCCAAAATTTTCTGATTTTCATTAATAATTTTCCATTTTTATAAAAAACCCATGTAAAGTATATACATATGTATCATATAGTATGTATAATCTATACCTATAATATACATATTCAAAAACGACGCTCTTTTATTCCGTTGAATTTTAAATTTTGTTTTTTTTCTAAAAACATAAAAAAAATTTTAAAATATAGTTTGCATGGTGGCAAATAGAAATTTCACAATATAATTGAATATAAACATCAAAACTTCATTGGGGAGTTTGGTGCAGTGGTAGAGTGGCTGCTTCTTATACTTTAGAAGTCTTAAGTTTGCAAGTTCGATTCTATTCTACTTTTTTTTTTTTTTTTTATTTCTAATATTTTATACGAAATAAATTCTTACATATCATAATATTTAATCTGTAAATGACAGACATTTAAAACCATTTTACTCAATGATTTACCAACCAACTTTCATTTTTTTCTTTTTAAATGATAAATATTCAGTATAGCCATCTTACAAAATTAATATTTTTCCAAAATTTTCTGATTTTCATTAATAATTTTCCATTTTTATAAAAAAACCCATGTAAAGTATATACATATGTATCATATAGTATGTATAATCTATACCTATAATATACATATTCAAGTTGAATTTTAAATTTTGTTTTTTTTCTAAAAACATAAAAAAAATTTTAAAATATAGTTTGCATAGTGGGAAATAGAAATTTCACAATATAATTGAATATAAACGTCAAAACTTCAGTGGGGAGTTTGGTGCAGTGGTAGAGTGGCCGCTTCTTATATTTTGGAAGTCTTAAGTTTGCGAGTTCGATTCTATTCTACTTTTTTTTTTTTTTTTTATTTCTAATATTTTATACGAAATAAATTCTTACATATCATAATATTTAATCTGTAAATGACAGACATTTAAAACCATTTTACTCAATGATTTACCAACCAACTTTCATTTTTTTCTTTTTAAATGATAAATATTCAGTATAGCCATCTTACAAAATTAATATTTTTCCAAAATTTTCTGATTTTCATTAATAATTTTCCATTTTTATAAAAAACCCATGTAAACTATATACATATGTATCATATAGTATGTATAATCTATACCTATAATATACATATTCAAAAACGACGCTCTTTTATTCCGTTGAATTTTAAATTTTGTTTTGTTGTTTTTGCTTTTTGTTTTTTTTCTAAAAACATAAAAAAAATTTTAAAATATAGTTTGCATGGTGGGAAATAGAAATTTCACAATATAATTGAATATAAAAATCAAAACTTCATTGGGGAGTTTGGTGCAGTGGTAGAGTGGGCGCTTCTTATACTTTAGAAGTCTTAAGTTTGCGAGTTCGATTCTATTCTACTTTTTTTTTTTTTTTATTTCTAATATTTTATACGAAATAAATTCTTACATATCATAATATTTAATCTGTAAATGACAGACATTTAAAACCATTTTACTCAATGATTTACCAACCAACTTTCATTTTTTTCTTTTTAAATGATAAATATTCAGTATAGCCATCTTACAAAATTAATATTTTTCCAAAATTTTCTGATTTTCATTAATAATTTTCCATTTTTATAAAAAACCCATGTAAAGTATATACATATGTATCATATAGTATGTATAATCTATACCTATAATATACATATTCAAAAACGACGCTCTTTTATTCCGTTGAATTTTAAATTTTGTTTTTTTTCTAAAAACATAAAAAAAATTTTAAAATATAGTTTGCATGGTGGCAAATAGAAATTTCACAATATAATTGAATATAAACATCAAAACTTCATTGGGGAGTTTGGTGCAGTTGTAGAGTGGCTGCTTCTTATACTTTAGAAGTCTTAAGTTTGGAAGTTCGATTCTATTCTACTTTTTTTTTTTTTTTTTATTTCTAATATTTTATACGAAATAAATTCTTACATATCATAATATTTAATCTGTAAATGACAGACATTTAAAACCATTTTACTCAATGATTTACCAACCAACTTTCATTTTTTTCTTTTTAAATGATAAATATTCAGTATAGCCATCTTACAAAATTAATAATTTTCCAAAATTTTCTGATTTTCATTAATAATTTTCCATTTTTATAAAAAAACCCATGTAAAGTATATACATATGTATCATATAGTATGTATAATCTATACCTATAATATACATATTCAAGTTCAATTTTAAATTTTGTTTTTTTTCTAAAAACATAAAAAAAATTTTAAAATATAGTTTGCATAGTGGGAAATAGAAATTTCACAATATAATTGAATATAAACGTCAAAACTTCAGTGGGGAGTTTGGTGCAGTGGTAGAGTGGCCGCTTCTTATATTTTAGAAGTCTTAAGTTTGCGAGTTCGATTCTATTCTACTTTTTTTTTTTTTTTTTATTTCTAATATTTTATACGAAATAAATTCTTACATATCATAATATTTAATCTGTAAATGACAGACATTTAAAACCATTTTACTCAATGATTTACCAACCAACTTTCATTTTTTTCTTTTTAAATGATAAATATTCAGTATAGCCATCTTACAAAATTAATATTTTTCAAAAATTTTCTGATTTTCATTAATAATTTTCCATTTTTATAAAAAAACCCATGTAAAGTATATACATATGTATCATATAGTATGTATAATCTATACCTATAATATACATATTCAAGTTGAATTTTAAATTTTGTTTTTTTTCTAAAAACAAAAAAAAAATTTTAAAATATAGTTTGCATGGTGGGAAATAGAAATTTCACAATATAATTGAATATAAACATCAAAACTTCATTGGGGAGTTTGGTGCAGTGGTAGAGTGGCCGCTTCTTATACTTTAGAAGTCTTAAGTTTGCAAGTTCGATTCTATTCTACTTTTTTTTTTTTATTTCTAATATTTTATACGAAATAAATTCTTACATATCATAATATTTAATCTGTAAATGACAGACATTTAAAACCATTTTACTCAATGATTTACCAACCAACTTTCATTTTTTTCTTTTTAAATGATAAATATTCAGTATAGCCATCTTACAAAATTAATAATTTTCCAAAATTTTCTGATTTTCATTAATAATTTTCCATTTTTATAAAAAAACCCATGTAAAGTATATACATATGTATCATATAGTATGTATAATCTATACCTATAATATACATATTCAAGTTGAATTTTAAATTTTGTTTTTTTTCTAAAAACATAAAAAAAATTTTAAAATATAGTTTGCATAGTGGGAAATAGAAATTTCACAATATAATTGAATATAAACGTCAAAACTTCAGTGGGGAGTTTGGTGCAGTGGTAGAGTGGCCGCTTCTTATATTTTAGAAGTCTTAAGTTTGCGAGTTCGATTCTATTCTACTTTTTTTTTTTTTTTTTATTTCTAATATTTTATACGAAATAAATTCTTACATATCATAATATTTAATCTGTAAATGACAGACATTTAAAACCATTTTACTCAATGATTTACCAACCAACTTTCATTTTTTTCTTTTTAAATGATAAATATTCAGTATAGCCATCTTACAAAATTAATATTTTTCAAAAATTTTCTGATTTTCATTAATAATTTTCCATTTTTATAAAAAAACCCATGTAAAGTATATACATATGTATCATATAGTATGTATAATCTATACCTATAATATACATATTCAAGTTGAATTTTAAATTTTGTTTTTTTTCTAAAAACAAAAAAAAAATTTTAAAATATAGTTTGCATGGTGGGAAATAGAAATTTCACAATATAATTGAATATAAACATCAAAACTTCATTGGGGAGTTTGGTGCAGTGGTAGAGTGGCCGCTTCTTATACTTTAGAAGTCTTAAGTTTGCAAGTTCGATTCTATTCTACTTTTTTTTTTTTTTTTTATTTCTAATATTTTATACGAAATAAATTCTTACATATCATAACATTTAATCTGTAAATGACAGACATTTAAAACCATTTTACTCAATGATTTACCAACCAACTTTCATTTTTTTCTTTTTAAATGATAAATATTCAGTATAGCCATCTTACAAAATTAATATTTTTCCAAAATTTTCTGATTTTCATTAATAATTTTCCATTTTTATAAAAAAACCCATGTAAAGTATATACATATGTATCATATAGTATGTATAATCTATACCTATAATATACATATTCAAGTTGAATTTTAAATTTTGTTTTTTTTCTAAAAACATAAAAAAAATTTTAAAATATAGTTTGCATAGTGGGAAATATAAATTTCACAATATAATTGAATATAAACGTCAAAACTTCAGTGGGGAGTTTGGTGCAGTAGTAGAGTGGCCGCTTCTTATACTTTAAAAGTCTTAAGTTTGCAAGTTCGATTCTATTCTACTTCTTTTTTTTTTCTTTATTTCTAATATTTTATACGAAATAAATTCTTACATATCATAATATTTAATCTGTAAATGACAGACATTTAAAACCATTTTACTCAATGATTTACCAACCAACTTTCATTTTTTTCTTTTTAAATGATAAATATTCAGTATAGCCATCTTACAAAATTAATATTTTTCCAAAATTTTCTGATTTTCATTAATAATTTTCCATTTTTATAAAAAACCCATGTAAAGTATATACATATGTATCATATAGTATGTATAATCTATACCTATAATATACATATTCAAAAACGACGCTCTTTTATTCCGTTGAATTTTAAATTTTGTTTTTTTTCTAAAAACATAAAAAAAATTTTAAAATATAGTTTGCATGGTGGGAAATAGAAATTTCACAATATAACTGAATATAAACGTCAAAACTGCAGTGGGGAGTTTGGTGCAGTGGTAGAGTGGCCGCTTCTTATACTTTAAAAGTCTTAAGTTTGCAAGTTCGATTCTATTCTACTTCTTTTTTTTTTCTTTATTTCTAATATTTTATACGAAATAAATTCTTACATATCATAATATTTAATCTGTAAATGACAGATATTTAAAACCATTTTACTCAATGATTTACCAACCAACTTTCATTTTTTTCTTTTTAAATGATAAATATTCAGTATAGCCATCTAACAAAATTAATATTTTTCCAAAATTTTCTGATTTTCATTAATAATTTTCCATTTTTATAAAAAACCCATGTAAAGTATATACATATGTATCATATAGTATGTATAATCTATACCTATAATATACATATTCAAAAACGACGCTCTTTTATTCCGTTGAATTTTAAATTTTGTTTTGTTGTTTTTGCTTTTTGTTTTTTGTTTTTTTTCTAAAAACATAAAAAAAATTTTAAAATATAGTTTGCATGGTGGGAAATAGAAATTTCACAATATAATTGAATATAAAAATCAAAACTTCATTGGGGAGTTTAGTGCAGTGGTAGAGTGGGCGCTTCTTATACTTTAGAAGTCTTAAGTTTGCAAGTTCGATTCTATTCTACTTTTTTTTTTTTTTTATTTCTAATATTTTATACGAAATAAATTCTTACATATCATAATATTTAATCTGTAAATGACAGACATTTTAAACCATTTTACGCAATGATTTACCAACCAACTTTCATTTTTTTCTTTTTAAATGATAAATATTCAGTATAGCCATCTTACAAAATTAATATTTTTCCAAAATTTTCTGATTTTCATTAATAATTTTCCATTTTTATAAAAAAACCCATGTAAAGTATATACATATGTATCATATAGTATGTATAATCTATACCTATAATATACATATTCAAGTTGAATTTTAAATTTTGTTTTTTTTCTAAAAACATAAAAAAAATTTTAAAATATAGTTTGCATGTTGGGAAATATAAATTTCACAATATAATTGAATATAAACGTCAAAACTTCAGTGGGGAGTTTGGTGCAGTAGTAGAGTGGCCGCTTCTTATACTTTAAAAGTCTTAAGTTTGCAAGTTCGATTCTATTCTACTTTTTTTTTTTTTTTATTTCTAATATTTTATACGAAATAAATTCTTACATATCATAATATTTAATCTGTAAATGACAGACATTTTAAACCATTTTACGCAATGATTTACCAACCAACTTTCATTTTTTTCTTTTTAAATGATAAATATTCAGTATAGCCATCTTACAAAATTAATATTTTTCCAAAATTTTCTGATTTTCATTAATAATTTTCCATTTTTATAAAAAACACATGTAAAGTATATACATATGTATCATATAGTATGTATAATCTATACCTATAATATACATATTCAAAAACGACGCTCTCTTATTCCGTTGAATTTTAAATTTTGTTTTGTTGTTTTTGCTTTTTGTTTTTTTTCTAAAAACATAAAAAAAATTTTAAAATTTAGTTTCCATAGTGGGAAATAGAAATTTCACAATATAATTGAATATAAACATCAAAACTTCATTGGGGAGTTTGGTGCAGTGGTAGAGTGGCCGCTTCTTATACTTTAGAAGTTTGCAAGTTCGATTCTATTCTACTTTTTTTTTTTTTTTTTATTTCTAATATTTTATACGAAATAAATTCTTACATATCATAATATTTAATCTGTAAATGACAGACATTTAAAACCATTTTACTCAATGATTTACCAACCAACTTTCAATTTTTTTCTTTTTAAATGATAAATATTCAGTATAGCCATCTAACAAAATGAATATTTTTCCAAAATTTTCTGATTTTCATTAATAATTTTCAATTTTTATAAAAAACCCATGTAAAGTATATACATATGTATCATATAGTATGTATAATCTATACCTATAATATACATATTCAAAAACGACGCTCTTTTATTCCGTTGAATTTTAAATTTTGTTTTGTTGTTTTTGCTTTTTTTTTTTTTCTCTAAAAACATAAAAAAAATTTTAAAATATAGTTTGCATGGTAGGAAATAGAAATTTCACAATATAATTGAATATAAACGTCAAAACTTCAGTGGGGAGTTTGGTGCAGTAGTAGAGTGGCCGCTTCTTATACTATAAAAGTCTTAAGTTTGCAAGTTCTATTCAATTCTACTTTTTTTTTTTTTTTATTTCTAATATTTTATACGAAATAAATTCTTACATATCATAATATTTAATCTGTAAATAACAGACATTTTAAACCATTTTACGATTTACCAACCAACTTTCATTTTTTTCTTTTTAAATGATAAATATTCAGTATAGCCATCTTACAAAATTAATATTTTTCCAAAATTTTCTGATTTTCATTAATAATTTTCCATTTTTATAAAAAACCCATGTAAAGTACATACATATGTATCATATAGTATGTATAATCTATACCTATAATATACATATTCAAAAACGACGCTCTTTTATTCCGTTGAATTTTAAATTTTGTTTTGTTGTTTTTGCTTTTTGTTTTTTTTCTAAAAACATAAAAAAAATTTTAAAATTTTAAAATTTAGTTTGCATAGTGGGAAATAGAAATTTCACAATATAATTGAATATAAACATCAAAACTTCATTGGGGAGTTTGATGCAGTGGTAGAGTGGCCGCTTCTTATACTTTAAAAGTCTTAAGTTAGCAAGTTCGATTCTATTCTACTTTTTTTTTTTTTTTTTTATTTCTAATATTTTATACGAAATAAATTCTTACATATCATAATATTTAATCTGTAAATGACAGACATTTAAAACCATTTTACGCAATGATTTACCAACCAACTTTCATTTTTTTCTTTTTAAATGATAAATATTCAGTATAGCCATCTTACAAAATTAATATTTTTCCAAAATTTTCTGATTTTCATTAATAATTTTCCATTTTTATAAAAAACCCATGTAAAGTATATACATATGTATCATATAGTATGTATAATCTATACCTATAATATACATATTCAAAAACGACGCTCTTTTATTCCGTTGAATTTTAAATTTTGTTTTTTTTCTAAAAACATAAAAAAAATTTTAAAATATAGTTTGCATGGTGGGAAATAGAAATTTCACAATATAATTGAATATAAACGTCAAAACTTCAGTGGGGAGTTTGGTGCAGTGGTAGAGTGGCCGCTTCTTATACTTTAGAAGTCTTAAGTTTGCAAGTTCGATTCTATTCTACTTCTTTTTTTTTTCTTTATTTCTAATATTTTATACGAAATAAATTCTTACATATCATGATATTTAATCTGTAAATGACAGACATTTAAAACCATTTTACTCAATGATTTACCAACCAACTTTCATTTTTTTCTTTTTAAATGATAAATATTCAGTATAGCCATCTTACAAAATTAATATTTTTCCAAAATTTTCTGATTTTCATTAATAATTTTCCATTTTTATAAAAAACCCATGTAAAGTATATACATATGTATCATATAGTATGTATAATCTATACCTATAATATACATATTCAAAAACGACGCTCTTTTATTCCGTTGAATTTTAAATTTTGTTTTTTTTCTAAAAACATAAAAAAAATTTTAAAATATAGTTTGCATGGTGGGAAATAGAAATTTCACAATATAATTGAATATAAACGTCAAAACTTCAGTGGGGAGTTTGGTGCAGTGGTAGAGTGGCCGCTTCTTATACTTTAGAAGTCTTAAGTTTGCAAGTTCGATTCTATTCTACTTCTTTTTTTTTTCTTTATTTCTAATATTTTATACGAAATAAATTCTTACATATCATGATATTTAATCTGTAAATGACAGACATTTAAAACCATTTTACTCAATGATTTACCAACCAACTTTCATTTTTTTCTTTTTAAATGATAAATATTCAGTATAGCCATCTTACAAAATTAATATTTTTCCAAAATTTTCTGATTTTCATTAATAATTTTCCATTTTTATAAAAAACCCATGTAAAGTATATACATATGTATCATATAGTATGTATAATCTATACCTATAATATACATATTCAAAAACGACGCTCTTTTATTCCGTTGAATTTTAAATTTCGTTTTGTTGTTTTTGCTTTTTGTTTTTTTTCTAAAAACATAAAAAAAATTTTAAAATATAGTTTGCATGGTGGGAAATAGAAATTTCACAATATAATTGAATATAAACATCAAAACTTCATTGGGGAGTTTGGTGCAGTGGTAGAGTGGCCGCTTCTTATACTTTAGAAGTCTAAAGTTTGCAAGTTCGATTCTATCCTACTTTTTTTTTTTTTTTATTTCTAATATTTTATACGAAATAAATTCTTACATATCATAATATTTAATCTGTAAATGACAGACATTTTAAACCATTTTACGCAATGATTTACCAAACAACTTTCATTTTTTTCTTTTTAAATGATAAATATTCAGTATAGCCATCTTACAAAATTAATATTTTTCCAAAATTTTCTGATTTTCATTAATAATTTTCCATTTTTATAAAAAAACCCATGTAAAGTATATACATATATATCATATAGTATGTATAATCTATACCTATAATATACATATTCAAGTTGAATTTTAAATTTTGTTTTTTTTCTAAAAACATAAAAAAAATTTTAAAATATAGTTTGCATAGTGGGAAATATAAATTTCACAATATAATTGAATATAAACGTCAAAACTTCAGTGGGGAGTTTGGTGCAGTAGTAGAGTGGCCGCTTCTTATACTTTAAAAGTCTTAAGTTTGCAAGTTCGATTCTATTCTACTTTTTTTTTTTTTTTATTTCTAATATTTTATACGAAATAAATTCTTACATATCATAATATTTAATCTGTAAATGACAGACATTTTAAACCATTTTACGCAATGATTTACCAACCAACTTTCATTTTTTTCTTTTTAAATGATAAATATTCAGTATAGCCATCTTACAAAATTAATATTTTTCCAAAATTTTCTGATTTTCATTAATAATTTTCCATTTTTATAAAAAACCCATGTAAAGTATATACATATGTATCATATAGTATGTATAATCTATACCTATAATATACATATTCAAAAACGACGCTCTTTTATTCCGTTGAATTTTAAATTTTGTTTTGTTGTTTTTGCTTTTTGTTTTTTTTCTAAAACCATAAAAAAAATTTTAAAATTTAGTTTGCATAGTGGGAAATAGAAATTTCACAATATAATTGAATATAAACATCAAAACTTCATTGGGGAGTTTGATGCAGTGGTAGAGTGGCTGCTTCTTATACTCTAGAAGTCTTAAGTTTGCAAGTTCGATTCTATTCTACTTTTTTTTTTTTTTTTATTTCTAATATTTTATACGAAATAAATTCTTACATATCATAATATTTAATCTGTAAATGACAGACATTTAAAACCATTTTACTCAATGATTTACCAACCAACTTTCATTTTTTTCTTTTTAAATGATAAATATTCAGTATAGCCATCTTACAAAATTAATATTTTTCCAAAATTTTCTTATTTTCATTAATAATTTTCTATTTTTATAAAAAACCCATGTAAAGTATATACATATGTATCATATAGTATGTATAATATATACCTATAATATACATATTCAAAAACGACGCTCTTTTATTCCGTTGAATTTTAAATTTTGTTTTGTTGTTTTTGCTTTTTGTTTTTTTTCTAAAAACATAAAAAAAATTTTAAAATATAGTTTGCATGGTGGAAATAGAAATTTTACAATATAATTGAATATGAACATTAAAAGTTTATTGGGGAGTTTGGTGCAGTGGTAGAGTGGCCGCTTCTTATACTTTAGAAGTCTTAAGTTTGGAAGTTCGATTCTATTCTACTTTTTTTTTTTTTTTTTATTTCTAATATTTTATACGAAATAAATTCTTACATATCATAATATTTAATCTGTAAATGATAGCAATTTAAAACCATTTTACTCAATGATTTACCAACCAACTTTCATTTTTTTCTTTTTAAATGATAAATATTCAGTATAGCCATCTTACAAAATTAATATTTTTCCAAAATTTTCTGATTTTCATTAATAATTTTCCATTTTTATAAAAAAAAGCCATGTAAAGTATATACATATGTATCATATAGTATGTATAATCTATACCTATAATATACATATTCAAGTTGAATTTTAAATTTTGTTTTTTTTCTAAAAACATAAAAAAAATTTTAAAATATAGTTTGCATGGTGGGAAATAGAAATTTCACAATATAATTGAATATAAACATCAAAACTTCATTGGGGAGTTTGGTGCAGTGGTAGAGTGGCCGCTTCTTATACTTTAAAAGTCTTAAGTTTGCAAGTTCGATTCTATTCTACTTTTTTTTTTTTTTTATTTCTAATATTTTATACGAAATAAATTCTTACATATCATAATATTTAATCTGTAAATGACAGACATTTAAAACCATTTTACTCAATGATTTACCAACCAACTTTCATTTTTTTCTTTTTAAATGATAAATATTCAGTATAGCCATCTTACAAAATTATTATTTTTCCAAAATTTTCTGATTTTCATTAATAATTTTCCATTTTTATAAAAAAACCCATGTAAAGTATATACATATATATCATATAGTATGTATAATCTATACCTATAATATACATATTAAAGTTGAATTTTAAATTTTGTTTTTTTTCTAAAAACATAAAAAAAATTTTAAAATATAGTTTGCATGGTGGGAAATAGAAATTTCACAATATAATTGAATATAAACATCAAAACTTCATTGGGGAGTTTGGTGCAGTGGTAGAGTGGCCGCTTCTTATACTTTAGAAGTCTTAAGTTTGCAAGTTCGATTCTAATCTACTTTTTTTTTTTTTTGTATTTCTAATATTTTATACGAAATAAATTCTTACATATCATAATATTTAATCTGTAAATGACAGACATTTAAAACCATTTTACGCAATGATTTACCAACCAACTTTCATTTTTTTCTTTTTAAATGATAAATATTCAGTATAGCCATCTTACAAAATTAATATTTTTCCAAAATTTTCTGATTTTCATTAATAATTTTCCATTTTTATAAAAAAACCCATGTAAAGTATATACATATGTATCATATAGTATGTATAATCTATACCTATAATATACATATTCAAGTTGAATTTTAAATTTTGTTTTTTTTCTAAAAACATAAAAAAAATTTTAAAATATAGTTTGCATGGTGGGAAATAGAAATTTCACAATATAATTGAATATAAACGTCAAAAGTTCAGTGGGGAGTTTGGTGCAGTGGTAGAGTGGCCGCTTCTTATACTTTAGAAGTCTTAAGTTTGCAAGTTCGATTCTATTCTACTTCTTTTTTTTTTCTTTATTTCTAATATTTTATACGAAATAAATTCTTACATATCATAATATTTAATCTGTAAATGACAGACATTTAAAACCATTTTACTCAATGATTTACCAACCAACTTTCATTTTTTTCTTTTTAAATGATAAATATTCAGTATAGCCATCTTACAAAATTAATATTTTTCCAAAATTTTCTGATTTTCATTAATAATTTTCCATTTTTATAAAAAACCCATGTAAAGTATATACATATGTATCATATAGTATGTATAATCTATACCTATAATATACATATTCAAAAACGACGCTCTTTTATTCCGTTGAATTTTAAATTTTGTTTTGTTGTTTTTGCTTTTTGTTTTTTTTCTAAAAACATAAAAAAAATTTTAAAATATAGTTTGCATGGTGGGAAATAGAAATTTCACAATATAATTGAATATAAACATCAAAACTTCATTGGGGAGTTTGGTGCAGTGGTAGAGTGGCCGATTCTTATACTTTAAAAGTCTTAAGTTTGCAAGTTCGATTCTATTCTACTTTTTTTTTTTTTTTTTTTATTTCTAATATTTTATACGAAATAAATTCTTACATATCATAATATTTAATCTGTAAAT
This sequence comes from Poecilobothrus nobilitatus, assembly GCA_947095535.1. Classification (NCBI taxonomy): domain Eukaryota; kingdom Metazoa; phylum Arthropoda; class Insecta; order Diptera; family Dolichopodidae; genus Poecilobothrus; species Poecilobothrus nobilitatus. The sequence continues at coordinate 125,439,488 of OX352774.1, read as the reverse complement.
GACAGACATTTAAAACCATTTTACGCAATGATTTACCAACCAACTTTCATTTTTTTCTTTTTAAATGATAAATATTCAGTATAGCCATCTTTCAAAATTAATATTTTTCCAAAATTTTCTGATTTTCATTAATAATTTTCCATTTTTATAAAAAAACCCATGTAAAGTATATACATATGTATCATATAGTATGTATAATCTATACCTATAATATACATATTCAAGTTGAATTTTAAATTTTGTTTTTTTTCTAAAAACATAAAAAAAATTTTAAAATATAGTTTGCATAGTGGGAAATAGAAATTTCACAATATAATTGAATATAAACATCAAAACTTCATTGGGGAGTTTGGTGCAGTGGTAGAGTGGCCGCTTCTTATACTTTAAAAGTCTTAAGTTTGCAAGTTCGGTTCTATTCTACTTTTTTTTTTTTTTTTTTATTTCTAATATTTTATACGAAATAAATTCTTACATATCATAATATTTAATCTGTAAATGACAGACATTTAAAACCATTTTACGCAATGATTTACCAACCAACTTTCATTTTTTTCTTTTTAAATGATAAATATTCAGTATAGCCATCTTACAAAATTAATATTTTTCCAAAATTTTCTGATTTTCATTAATAATTTTCCATTTTTATAAAAAACCCATGTAAAGTATATACATATGTATCATATAGTATGTATAATCTATACCTATAATATACATATTCAAAAACGACGCTCTTTTATTCCGTTGAATTTTAAATTTTGTTTTTTTTCTAAAAACATAAAAAAAATTTTAAAATATAGTTTGCATAGTGGGAAATAGAAATTTCACAATATAATTGAATATAAACGTCAAAACTTGAGTGGGGAGTTTGGTGCAGTGGTAGAGTGGCCGCTTCTTATACTTTAAAAGTCTTAAGTTTGCAAGTTCGATTCTATTCTATTTTTTTTTTTTTTTTTTTATTTCTAATATTTTATACGAAATAAATTCTTACATATCATAATATTTAATCTGTAAATGACAGACATTTAAAACCATTTTACGCAATGATTTACCAACCAACTTTCATTTTTTTCTTTTTAAATGATAAATATTCAGTATAGCCATCTTACAAAATTAATATTTTTCCAAAATTTTTTGATTTTCATTAATAATTTTCCATTTTTATAAAAAACCCATGTAAAGTATATACATATGTATCATATAGTATGTATAATCTATACCTATAATATAAATATTCAAAAACGACGCTCTTTTATTCCGTTGAATTTTAAATTTTGTTTTGTTGTTTTTGCTTTTTGTTTTTTTTCTAAAAACATAAAAAAAATTTTAAAATATAGTTTGCATGGTGGGAAATAGAAATTTCACAATATAATTGAATATAAACATCAAAACTTCATTGGGGAGTTTGGTGCAGTGGTAGAGTGGCCGCTTCTTATACTTTAGAAGTCTTAAGTTTGCAAGTTCGATTCTATTCTACTTTTTTTTTTTTTTTTATTTCTAATATTTTATACGAAATAAATTCTTACATATCATAATATTTAATCTGTAAATGACAGACATTTAAAACCATTTTGCTCAATGATTTACCAACCAACTTTCATTTTTTTCTTTTTAAATGATAAATATTCAGTATAGCCATCTTACAAAATTAATATTTTTCCAAAATTTTCTGATTTTCATTAATAATTTTCCATTTTTATAAAAAAACCCATGTAAAGTATATACATATGTATCATATAGTATGTCTAATCTATACCTATAATATACATATTCAAGTTGAATTTTAAATTTTGTTTTTTTTCTAAAAACATAAAAAAAATTTTAAAATATAGTTTGCATAGTGGGAAATAGAAATTTCACAATATAATTGAATATAAACGTCAAAACTTCAGTGGGCAGTTTGGTGCAGTGGTAGAGTGGCCGCTTCTTATATTTTAGAAGTCTTAAGTTTGCGAGTTCGATTCTATTCTACTTTTTTTTTTTTTTTTTTATTTCTAATATTTTATACGAAATAAATTCTTACATATCATAATATTTAATCTGTAAATGACAGACATTTAAAACCATTTTACGCAATGATTTACCAACCAACTTTCATTTTTTTCTTTTTAAATGATAAATATTCAGTATAGCCATCTTACAAAATTAATATTTTTCCAAAATTTTTTGATTTTCATTAATAATTTTTCATTTTTATAAAAAACCCATGTAAAGTATATACATATGTATCATATAGTATGTCTAATCTATACCTATAATATACATATTCAAGTTGAATTTTAAATTTTGTTTTTTTTCTAAAAACATAAAAAAAATTTTAAAATATAGTTTGCATAGTGGGAAATAGAAATTTCACAATATAATTGAATATAAACGTCAAAACTTCAGTGGGCAGTTTGGTGCAGTGGTAGAGTGGCCGCTTCTTATATTTTAGAAGTCTTAAGTTTACAAGTTCGATTCTATTCTACTTTTTTTTTTTTTTTTATTTCTAATATTTTATACGAAATAAATTCTTACATATCATAATATTTAATCTGTAAATGACAGACATTTAAAACCATTTTACTCAATGATTTACCAACCAACTTTCATTTTTTTCTTTTTAAATGATAAATATTCAGTATAGCCATCTTACAAAATTAATATTTTTCCAAAATTTTCTGATTTTCATTAATAATTTTCCATTTTTATAAAAAAACCCATGTAAAGTATATACATATGTATCATATAGTATGTCTAATCTATACCTATAATATACATATTCAAGTTGAATTTTAAATTTTGTTTTTTTTCTAAAAACATAAAAAAAATTTTAAAATATAGTTTGCATAGTGGGAAATAGAAATTTCACAATATAATTGAATATAAACGTCAAAACTTCAGTGGGCAGTTTGGTGCAGTGGTAGAGTGGCCGCTTCTTATATTTTAGAAGTCTTAAGTTTGCGAGTTCGATTCTATTCTACTTTTTTTTTTTTTTTTTTATTTCTAATATTTTATACGAAATAAATTCTTACATATCATAATATTTAATCTGTAAATGACAGACATTTAAAACCATTTTACGCAATGATTTACCAACCAACTTTCATTTTTTTCTTTTTAAATGATAAATATTCAGTATAGCCATCTTACAAAATTAATATTTTTCCAAAATTTTTTGATTTTCATTAATAATTTTCCATTTTTATAAAAAAAACCCATGTAAATACCCATATAATATACATATTCAAGTTGAATTTTAAATTTTGTTTTTTTTCTAAAAACATAAAAAAAATTTTAAAATATAGTTTGCATAGTGGGAAATATAAATTTCACAATATAATTGAATATAAACGTCAAAACTTGAGTGGGGAGTTTGGTGCAGTGGTAGAGTGGGCGCTTCTTATACTTTAAAAGTCTTAAGTTTCCAAGTTCGATTCTATTCTATTTTTTTTTTTTTTTTTTTATTTCTAATATTTTATACGAAATAAATTCTTACATATCATAATATTTAATCTGTAAATGACAGACATTTAAAACCATTTTACGCAATGATTTACCAACCAACTTTCATTTTTTTCTTTTTAAATGATAAATATTCAGTATAGCCATCTTACAAAATTAATATTTTTCCAAAATTTTTTGATTTTCATTAATAATTTTCCATTTTTATAAAAAACCCATGTAAAGTATATACATATGTATCATATAGTATGTATAATCTATACCTATAATATAAATATTCAAAAACGACGCTCTTTTATTCCGTTGAATTTTAAATTTTGTTTTGTTGTTTTTGCTTTTTGTTTTTTTTCTAAAAACATAAAAAAAATTTTAAAATATAGTTTGCATGGTGGGAAATAGAAATTTCACAATATAATTGAATATAAACATCAAAACTCCATTGGAGAGTTTGGTGCAGTGGTAGAGTGGCCGCTTCTTATACTTTAGAAGTCTTAAGTTTGCAAGTTCGATTCTATTCTATTTTTTTTTTTTTTTTTATTTCTAATATTTTATACGAAATAAATTCTTACATATCATAATATTTAATCTGTAAATGACAGACATTTAAAACCATTTTACTCAATGATTTACCAACCAACTTTCATTTTTTTCTTTTTAAATGATAAATATTCAGTATAGCCATCTTACAAAATTAATATTTTTCCAAAATTTTCTGATTATCATTAATAATTTTCCATTTTTATAAAAAAACCCATGTAAAGTATATACATATGTATCATATAGTATGTATAATCTATACCTATAATATACATATTCAAGTTGAATTTTAAATTTTGTTTTGTTTCTAAAAACATAAAAAAAATTTTAAAATATAGTTTGCATAGTGGAAAATAGAAATTTCACAATATAATTGAATATAAACGTCAAAACTTCATTGGGGAGTTTGGTGCAGTGGTAGAGTGGCCGCTTCTTATACTTTAAAAGTCTTATACTGAATCCATCTTACAAAATTAATATTTTTCCAAAATTTTCTGATTTTCATTAATAATTTTCCATTTTTATAAAAAACCCATGTAAAGTATATACATATGTATCATATAGTATGTATAATCTATACCTATAATATACATATTCAAAAACGACGCTCTTTTATTCCGTTGAATTTTAAATTTTGTTTTTTTTCTAAAAACATAAAAAAAATTTTAAAATATAGTTTGCATAGTGGGAAATAGAAATTTCACAATATAATTGAATATAAACGTTAAGACTTGAGTGGGGAGTTTGGTGCAGTGGTAGAGTGGCCGCTTCTTATACTTTAAAAGTCTTAAGTTTGCAAGTTCGATTCTATTCTATTTTTTTTTTTTTTTTTTTATTTCTAATATTTTATACGAAATAAATTCTTACATATCATAATATTTAATCTGTAAATGACAGACATTTAAAACCATTTTACGCAATGATTTACCAACCAACTTTCATTTTTTTCTTTTTAAATGATAAATATTCAGTATAGCCATCTTACAAAATTAATATTTTTCCAAAATTTTTTGATTTTCATTAATAATTTTCCATTTTTATAAAAAACCCATGTAAAGTATATACATATGTATCATATAGTATGTATAATCTATACCTATAATATAAATATTCAAAAACGACGCTCTTTTATTCCGTTGAATTTTAAATTTTGTTTTGTTGTTTTTGCTTTTTGTTTTTTTTCTAAAAACATAAAAAAAATTTTAAAATATAGTTTGCATGGTGGGAAATAGAAATTTCACAATATAATTGAATATAAACATCAAAACTTCATTGGGGAGTTTGGTGCAGTGGTAGAGTGGCCGCTTCTTATACTTTAGAAGTCTTAAGTTTGCAAGTTCGATTCTATTCTACTTTTTTTTTTTTTTTTATTTCTAATATTTTATACGAAATAAATTCTTACATATCATAATATTTAATCTGTAAATGACAGACATTTAAAACCATTTTACTCAATGATTTGCCAAGCAACTTTCATTTTTTTCTTTTTAAATGATAAATATTCAGTATAGCCATCTTACAAAATTAATATTTTTCCAAAATTTTCTGATTTTCATTAATAATTTTCCATTTTTATAAAAAAAACCCATGTAAATACCCATATAATATACATATTCAAGTTGAATTTTAAATTTTGTTTTTTTTCTAAAAACATAAAAAAAATTTTAAAATATAGTTTGCATAGTGGGAAATATAAATTTCACAATATAATTGAATATAAACGTCAAAACTTGAGTGGGGAGTTTGGTGCAGTGGTAGAGTGGGCGCTTCTTATACTTTAAAAGTCTTAAGTTTGCAAGTTCGATTCTATTCTATTTTTTTTTTTTTTTTTTTATTTCTAATATTTTATACGAAATAAATTCTTACATATCATAATATTTAATCTGTAAATGACAGACATTTAAAACCATTTTACTCAATGATTTGCCAAGCAACTTTCATTTTTTTCTTTTTAAATGATAAATATTCAGTATAGCCATCTTACAAAATTAATATTTTTCCAAAATTTTTTGATTTTCATTAATAATTTTCCATTTTTATAAAAAACCCATGTAAAGTATATACATATGTATCATATAGTATGTATAATCTATACCTGTAATATACATATTCAAGTTGAATTTTAAATTTTGTTTTTTTTCTAAAAACATAAAAATAATTTTAAAATATAGTTTGCATGGTGGGAAATAGAAATTTCACAATATAATTAAATATAAACATCAAAACTTCATTGGGTAGTTTGGTGCAGTGGTAGAGTGGCCGCTTCTTATACTTTAGAAGTCTTAAGTTTGGAAGTTCGATTCTATTCTACTTTTTTTTTTTTTTTTTATTTCTAATATTTTATACGAAATAAATTCTTACATATCATAATATTTAATCTGTAAATGACAGACATTTAAAACCATTTTACTCAATGATTTACCAACCAACTTTCATTTTTTTCTTTTTAAATGATAAATATTCAGTATAGCCATCTTACAAAATTAATATTTTTCCAAAATTTTCTGATTTTCATTAATAATTTTTCATTTTTATAACAAAAACCTATGTAAAGTATATACATATGTATCATATAGTATGTATAATCTATACCTGTAATATACATATTCAAGTTGAATTTTAAATTTTGTTTTTTTTCTAAAAACATAAAAAAAATTTTAAAATATAGTTTGCATAGTGGGAAATATAAATTTCACAATATAATTGAATATAAACGTCAAAACTTCAGTGGGGAGTTTGGTGCAGTAGTAGAGTGGCCGCTTCTTATACTTTAAAAGTCTTAAGTTTGCAAGTTCGATTCTATTCTACTTTTTTTTTTTTTTTTTATTTCTAATATTTTATACGAAATAAATTCTTACATATCATAATATTTAATCTGTAAATGACAGACATTTTAAACCATTTTACGCAATGATTTACCAACCAACTTTTATTTTTTTCTTTTTAAATGATAAATATTCAGTATAGCCATCTTACAAAATTAATATTTTTCCAAAATTTTCTGTTTTTCATTAATAATTTTCCATTTTTATAAAAAACCCATGTAAAGTATATACATATGTATCATATAGTATGTATAATCTATACCTATAATATACATATTCAAAAACGACGCTCTTTTATTCCGTTGAATTTTAAATTTTGTTTTGTTGTTTTTGCTTTTTGTTTTTTTTCTAAAAACATAAAAAAAATTTTAAAATATAGTTTGCATGGTGGGAAATAGAAATTTCACAATATAATTGAATATAAACATCAAAACTTCATTGGGGAGTTTGGTGCAGTGGTAGAGTGGCCGATTCTTATACTTTAGAAGTTTGCAAGTTCGATTCTATTCTGCTTTTTTTTTTTTTTTTTATTTCTAATATTTTATACGAAATAAATTCTTACATATCATAATATTTAATCTGTAAATGACAGACATTTAAAACCATTTTACTCAATGATTTACCAACCAACTTTCATTTTTTTCTTTTTAAATGATAAATATTCAGTATAGCCATCTTACAAAATTAATATTTTTCCAAAATTTTCTGATTTTCATTAATAATTTTCCATTTTTATAAAAAACCCATGTAAAGTATATACATATGTATCATATAGTATGTATAATCTATACCTATAATATACATATTCAAAAACGACGCTCTTTTATTCCGTTGAATTTTAAATTTTGTTTTGTTGTTTTTGCTTTTTGTTTTTTTTCTAAAAACATAAAAAAAATTTTAAAATATAGTTTGCATGGTGTGAAATAGAAATTTCACAATATAATTGAATATACACATCAAAACTTCATTGGGGAGTTTGGTGCAGTGGTAGAGTGGCCGCTTCTTATACTTTAGGAGTATTAAGTTTGCAAGTTCGATTCTATTCTACTTTTTTTTTTTTTTTTATTTCTAATATTTTATACGAAATAAATTCTTACATATCATAATATTTAATCTGTAAATGACTGACATTTAAAACCATTTTACTCAATGATTTACCAACCAACTTTCATTTTTTTCTTTTTAAATGATAAATATTCAGTATAGCCATCTTACAAAATTAATATTTTTCCAAAATTTTCTGATTTTCATTAATAATTTTCCATTTTTATAAAAAAACCCATGTAAAGTATATACATATGTATCATATAGTATGTATAATCTATACCTATAATATACATATTCAAGTTGAATTTTAAATTTTGTGTTTTTTTTAAAAACATAAAAAAAATTTAAAAATATAGTTTGCATGGTGGGAAATAGAAATTTCACAATATAATTGAATATAAACGTCAAAACTTCATTGGGGAGTTTGGTGCAGTGGTAGAGTGGCCGCTTCTTATACTTTAAAAGTCTTAAGTTTGCAAGTTCGATTCAATTCTATTTTTTTTTTTTGTTTTATTTCTAATATTTTATACGAAATAAATTCTTACATATCATAATATCATCATAATATTTAATCTGTATTAATAGATATTTAAAACCCTTTTACTCAATGATTTACCATCTTAGGCTTCTTATAATATATACATATATAATAGGTATATATTGAGTTTCCAATACTCAATATATCAAGGGCAACTTCTAAAAGATAATAATAATCGTGTTTTTACAAAAAATATCATTTACAAAGAAATTTTAAATTCATAAAGGCTTTAATTATTGAAAATTGTATTTTTACATTTTAAATAAAATCATAAAGAAACTGTATATATTGTATTGTAATTGCTAATTAAAACACCTCGAATTTCGAGGGGCGGGTGAATACTAGTTAAAATTTAAATTACAAGTGAAACAAGTGTTTATTGGAAAAATTTTTAAATATAAACTTAATTTTTATTTTATTAATTAATAATTATTTTAATACATAAAGATCCATACATACATACATATGTGAGTAATTATTAATTATAGGTACTTATAAAAAAATAATATATAGGTACTTTCTATTTATTAATTAAATACAGTACACTTCATCAATAAAATCACTTTTTAACAAATAGTTAGCTTCTGGAAGTTGCCCAGATTTTATTTAAACTTGATTTGATTGATTTTAACAAGGTTTTTATTGATGTTAAAAAAATTTGGTCATGGTGTTAAATCATATTAAATGCTTAAAATTTTTTGAAATTTTTTTATCTGATTTTCTAAAGTCTTAATTATTTTAGAAAATGATTTTATTGAAGTAGGTACCTACTTATGTACATATGTAAATGGTATATTAGATTTTTAGTAAAATTGAGTAAGTATTTCATTGTATTTCATTGAGATTATATTTCAATTTTTTATAACAATTGGGTACGATTGCTGTTCTAAACCTTTGCCGTCAATTTGTATTTAATTTTAGTAAGTAAAATTTAGGGCAAAAGTTTAGAATAGGTACGAACATACATATCAGGGTTTCAATCATTTTTTTAACGGGGGTTTGGGGACGGCAGCCCGCACTTTATTAAATACAATATTATTGAAATATGTAAAAAAAAAATGGGATTTTATAGTTGATTATAAAATCAACGTCCCAATAATTTGTTTGGGGGTGGTAGTCCCACTATTTGAAATACTCTTCCACTACTCTTAATTTAAAAAAAAATTCATTATTTTAACTGAATTTTCATTGTGCAAAATTACAAAGGAATAGGACAATGTACAAAATAGCAAAATTTCAAAACAATCGGGCGTGGTTACTATTCTAAATCTTTGTAGTTATTTTATTGCATGTCTATACTTTCTATGTCTAATGCTTTCTATTTGCATGTGTATGTTTGTAAATATTAGAATGTTTAAGGATGTAACAAATGACTCACGTCGGCCAGGTATACCTTGCGTAGTATGCAAAAGAAGTAAACGGGACTTTGTTGGCAGGTTTTACTGTTCTAAAAAAAAACCTTTAATTGAAATTTGGGCAACAAAGTGTAGCGTAAGTATTGAAAATATAAAAAATAAAAAATTATTTATATGCGAAGACCACTTTGAGAAAAAATTTTTAGGACGAAAGCTAAAAAAAGGCGCTATTTCTTCTTTATTTTTACCTGAACTAAATATTAAAGAAACACAAACTCGCGATAATAATATTTTTGTGTTTAATGAAAACATTGATCTTTTGCTTCCATTTTCTCATATAAACTCACAGCCAAAAGAACATTCAACTTTTGGTAAAGAAAACCATAATTTTTCTGAAAACACGAAAACTTCGTATACAAGTCAAACTTATTCAAATATAAACATAGAAAAATTAAGTGTACCTTTTGAACATTTTCGAGCAGTATCAGTATCTCCGAATGAATTTAATTCAGAAAAACATGATTTTTGTAGGCATTGTTTAACATTTCAAAAAAAGGAAAATTTTTATTTCAAAAAATACTCAGGAGTTAATAAAACATTAGGTTTCATTAAAAAAGAAAATATTTATTTAAAAAAAAAAAATTTAGCTTTAAGAATTCAAAATAAAAAACTAAAACAACAAAGCAAAAAAGAAAAGCAGAATTCAACATGTAATTTAATTGATGAGCAATCTCATTTAGCAGACGAAGCCAAAACTTTTTTAAAAATGAATTCATGGTCAGATGATGAAAAGAAAGTAGCATTAAATATACATTTTAGTTCTCCTAAGGGTTATAAATTTTTGTGGAAGGCAATAAATTTAAAATTACCGCATTTTAGTTCTCTTAATAGGTGGATTCCAATTAAATATTTAAATGTAGGTCTTAACGACAAAAATATTAGAGAATTAGGTAATATATTTTCAAATAAGGGATCACTTGAAAAAGAAGCTAGATATATAGCTTCAAAGGTATGGATCGGATCAGAAAAAAATTCTAAGACTTTTGAGTCCGTCCGTCAGCACGCTAACTCAAAAATTAAGAAAGCTAGAATCTTGAAATCTACACAAAATATTCTAGGAGTAATTTGTAGGTTTCCTATTTTTTTTGGTTGAGTTTGGACCAAAACTTAGGGTAGCTCTCGAACACCTAACTTTTAGATCGCCACATTTTTTTTGAAATAGAGCTATAAAATTTTAACCGCTGATAGATCTCACAAAAATATTAATTTTATTTTTAATAACTTTTTTTTGTAGCCCCACCCGTTACGGAGCTACAGCTCCCCAAAGGTTCATAAAAGCTCTATATTTAAATTGTTATAGCACAAGTTATATAAAGTAAATCTTCATTTTGAAAACGCCAAACGATTATTACTTTTATTAGCTTTAAAAGTATATATACAATAAATATATATTTGTGGCATACGGTGTCTTAATTTACCGTTATGCGATACTAAAATTTTGCAAAATCCTTTAACCCTTCTATCTTCTAAACGCTTTAAGTTGGAAACTTGAAATTTTGACAGAAGTTAGATCTTTGAAAATAAGTATGAGTCATCTCGGAAATTTTTTTTGTATCACTCCCCGTTTAGGAGCTGTAAGGGGTCAAAAACTGAAAATTTCCTATTTTTAAACACCTGTAAAATTTTTTTGAAGTAATACACAAAAATTAAAGCTTCAACATTATACTTTTATTTCTGTTAACAACTTTTTTTAATAATATAGGGTTACTTTATAATTGACGCAAGTGTTACTTGATTTTTTCAAATTTTCTAACAAATTTTTTTAACGATTTTTTTTTTGCATTTTGTTTTACTCGATAATTTGAAATTGTTGAATAAACAACATAACGGTTGCTTGAAGAATTTTTATTTATATGATATTGTTATACATATGTACATACTTATATAATATCATGTTTATTTACATATCGTATATATCACTAGTGAATGAATGATAAGAGTATGTATGTATATTATATAGCGCCGTATTTACATACATATATATGTATTTTATTGTACTTATAAGAAATTATTCTCTCAATGGAATATTTAAATATAATATAATATAATATTTAAAATTATATTTACTATTTTGTACTAAGTAAATTTAATATACATTTACCGCTTAGCATTAAATGGTACTATAGAATATTTGAAAAAGTTTTGGATTGATAATCGTTATGTGGAAGGTTAGAATCTGCTTTTGAAGAATGTACATATAAACATATAGTTTGAATATATGTACAATCCATAGTACTAGAAATTATAAAATTCACCCAAATTATTTTAAAATACTAAAATATTAAAAAAATAATATTGTAAGCAGAGTGACAGGCTATGAACATACTAACGGTTCGTACGGGTATCTAAGAGTTGACAAAGGCAACTGTATTCTTCCTCGTTTTTTTTAATTCGACTGAAGGTGAAAAAAAAATTTTTGCGCTCTTCGATCCAGTGCATTTGATCAAATCTCTTCGTAACACACTTCTTAAATATGATTTTAATACCGTTGATGGCCAAGTTTCATTCAAAATCATCCAGTCTCTTTATTTTCATGAAAGGAACAATAGTAAAAAAATGTGCCCCAAACTTTCTAAAAAACATATTTTTCCCAATTCATTTCAAAAAATTAATGTACGATTGGCCACTCAAATTTTTAGTAATTCTGTTGCTGCTGCTATAAAAACTCTAGTTGCAACAAATAAATTTGTTGCTAGGAAATCTTGCGCTGAATCTACTGCAGAATTTGTATTCAAAATTAATAAATTATTTGACTGTTTAAATAGTAAAAAATTATACGATAGGAACCCATTTCGTTCAGCATTGCAGCAAAACAACTATATTTTCAAAAAACTGTTAGAAATGCAAAATTATTTTCAAAAAATAAGGCCTATCACATCTAAAAAAAATTATTGCATTGACGGTATGGTCCAGACCTTAACAGGGTTTACGGAATTAAGTTCCGACATCTTTTCATTTTATAACACAGGTGAGTGTTCATATTTATTACTATCGCGTTTAAATCAGGATGTCTTAGAAAATTTATTCTCTTTAATTAGGTATAGAAATAGTTGTAGCAATAATCCTTCGGTACAGGAATTTAGTAATATATTAGCAAAATTAATGTCTGTTAAATTAATTAATTATAATTGTGAACACTCTAACTGCGAAGAAGATGATGCAGAGTTTCTTAATATAGAAAATTTAAAAGATTACGATTAAACGATTAAAAATATTTTATCATGTTTTTTATAAGCCACAAAATAGTCCCCAATATATTCTACATGGTTCAGTGAAAATGATAATTGCTATACGCATAAAAAAAAAAATTTTAGAAATGTTAATAAATCTTTTATTAAATAAGAAAGCAAAGTCGTTAAAAGAAAAATTGTTAAATAATGAAAAGCAAAAATAAATAAATCGGATAGTTCTGTTAAAAGAAAACTTAAAATTATTAATTCTTAACTTAATAACTTTTCTTAGCCCCAAAAATTTTTCCTCACTATGAAGTTTTCTGTTTTAACAAATAATTTTTTCATATGTAATTATAATATATATAAATACCTATACCTAATTGTTTAATTATTTTATTTTTTATTTTTTCCATTATCAATTCACGAGCAACGGCATTTTAGCTATCAAAATTTTGTAAATATAATTAGTTGAAAATATATGTATGTACATAATATAGTTTGTTTTTATTTTTCCAGTAATGCATTTTATTTGCTTATATTTAGGTATACCTATGTTTAATTTTTTAGTGAATGAATTCTTTTTTGTTAAAAAATTGTTTTGTTATATAATATTTTATTGTTTTGTTATATATTTTATTTTTTTTGATATAATTTTATAATTATTTTTTGTTTTGATTTTGAATTTAAAAATATTTGAATTTTTATTATTTTTTAATTTTAAGTAATAAAAATTGGGGTTTTTACGCCAATTGGAAAATTGTTATTATATTATAATACACTATATTTTTAAATTTTCCAGTTGGCTTTTTCCCTGCTAAAATTGATCTTATTCTTTATTTTTTTTATTTATTATTATTAAAATAACATTCTTGGCTTTCAGTATATTCTTCATCTTACTTTAAAAAGCTTCAATAGGTAAATTGCATTTTTGATTTTTAAAATGCGATACTTATTAGCTAAACAAATAAAAAATTTAAACCCGACTTGTAAGTACCATAATGCTTGTAAGAGTTAAGAACGCTAGCAATTTAAAATAAAAAATCATGCAATTACGCAAATCATATATTATGAATTATATTTATTTAAAAATTGTTAACGAAAGAAAAAAGTATTAACGGTTTTTATTATAAAAATTATTATAAGAGTAACTATATTGTTAATATAATTTACACATTCAAACATTAATACATTCAACAATGATATTATACCATTTATATACTATTGCAAATTAGTTTCTATTCTTTATGTTAAATAAATTCTTTATTTACATTTTACACATTCATATTATTTTCATAAGTAATATAAATACATTTAAGTGTACATTTACGAGTACATTTACGAGTGTAAAAAATGATTTAGTCTCATTTACAAAATGCTTATAATTTATAAGTGAAAATATTTTGAGTATTGAGTAAATTTGGGTACAATAAAATGTATATTGAGTAATTTTGGGTACAAAACGTTTTTAAGATATTGACTAAAAAATTTTGTACTGGATGAATACTCTATGTATATAGTTTCTTTATGATTGTACATTAAAACGTTGTATTGGTACATAAATTTCTCTTTCTAACCTAAATACTTTTTGTTCGACACATAAATTTAGATATTCCCGAACATAGTCTTTTACATTTAACTCAGCAGATTTATAATAGGTCATCACTGCGTGAAGAAAATCGCTTAAATTGTAAAACTGTTCTGCTTCTTCTTTGTTAATACTTATACTTTGCCTGTTCGCTGATTTTAGCCCATGATGAAAGTTCTGTTTTATATCTTTTATTATAAGCTTATCGAGTTTTTTGTTAAATTCGTAATAAAATTTATTCCATTCATGATATTTTAAGACAATTGACTTTTTACCAATACGGTGAATTATACTTGAGGCTTCAAATGACTCACAGTCAAATCCAACAGCAATTTTTAATGTATGACTCTTATTGAGAAAATATGTGTAACTTAGCAATAAATTTGTGTTCTGACCTGGTGCTTCCATTCCTTTAATTTTACTAAAACCTGTTTATATTGTTTTTATTATTTATACGTTTTAGGAACACAAATTTGTAATGAGTTATATTTTCCAAATACATTTTGAAAGGTACTTAAAATATACTTATCGTTTTCTACTTGATTTCCTTTATTAAATTTTTTTAAAAAAGCGTTCATACTATAACCACAACATCTATACCACGTATAAACACAACAATATTGCCCACAGACATCTGAATAGTTACTTTGTAACTCTTTCTTATTAAAAATTATACATTGGTTTTTTAAGTAACTTAAAATTTCTAATTTATCTGGTTTTCTACCAAACGAATCAAAATATTCAACACAGCCATTCTTTGGCTTAAAAATAGCTAACCAATGTGTTCCCGGATCTTTTGATTTATCAGTGTTTACAATTAAAAAAGTTTGTTTTTCAATTATTCTGGGGAGTTGATCCAGAGCAAAAACTCCTTTAAAAAATTTACGTGTGTGTTTGTTACATCTTAATACGTCACTTATCTCTAGGGTATTCATCAATCAAATTGACTCAAGTCATATACTTTAGTTGTTTCTTTAATATAATTTGATAAAAACTCTTTTTTGATTTTTTATTTGTTATAATAACATCAAATTTTTCTAGTATTTGACAGAGCTCTTTATTTATTTTATCATTGTACACAGTTCCAAAAGAGTAATTATCAAAATTATCATTTATAAAATCTCTAGTTGGAAATTTATACTTGAGCTCTTTTACAAACTTTTTACAAGGTTCTTTAAAACCAACTATACAAATAACTTTCGCAAACAAGGTATTATTATCATCACTACAAAATGTTACATCCACAAGTGCACAAGATAGTGACATTTTGTCAAATATTCAAATTTACTTTTATGTATGCTATTTATAGGTTTGAGAATATATTTCGGTTTTTATCAATTTGTAAACTTGCATCAAATTCTCCATAAACAATAGCAGTCAGTGTAGATGTAAGTGGTTTTGATAGCCTTGCGGCAATTCTAACTGTACCTTGATTTAGTAGACCTTGACACACTTTATTTCCTGATGCATCTCGAGTTAAATCAAAAGCTAGAATGAAAAACCCATTACTAAACATGGTTTTTGTTAACTGATGACCTTTATCATTATGGTAAATTCCAGTTCCTGAAAAAAGTGTACTGTATGCTCTTGTACAGCAATTATTTTCATCTGAAAAACTGGTTTCAATTGCTGAATTAGGTATTTGAACACCATTTACGTTTAATACAAATTATGAAATATCAAAATGTTTAAAATTGTATGGGTTTTTTGACCTTTTTCCAGACTGTGTAACCTGCATTTTTTGTCATACAAAAAATGATTGTGTTTGGCAACTGTCCAATAAAAACATTATCAAGTGATATTGATGAACTATTCTGTGGAATGGTAAAAGTTTTTACCTCTACTCGTTTGTAATTGTACTTGGCATTAGTTTTTTCCAATACAGCATTATGTGCTAATACCACACTAGGATTAATTGTTACACGTCTCATAAATAAAGTGGCTTCTAAAATTTTCAGTTGAGATTCATCAGTATCATCTGCAAAGAGGTAAAAATCTGGTTTTTCTAATGTTAGGATAACTCGAACATCGACATTGGTTATGAGAAGTGTAGGTTGGTTAAACATATCTAAATGTAGTTTCCCCATAAGTTCCACTACATTGCTATTTTGGTATAATTTTTGACGTTCTTTTGAACCACTATTATCTGTTTTTCCTATATTTGGCTTATCTAGCATCCATCCACCACACTCCAAATGCGTTGTAGCGGCATCCGTACCATAATATAACAATGATTCAATATAAGCTCTGTGATGATAATTGCCATCTGATGGAGATATATTCTTTCCATTTAGTTGAACATTGTATTGTTTTATTAATGAATGTAACATATTATTAACCACACTTGGTTGTTGTATAGATGTTCCATCAGTTTTCTTATCTTTATTCCATTGAGTTCCATCTTTTTTTAAAATTTGTACTTTTAATTTTAGATATGTCGAAGACAAGTCTCTATATGTATCACCGTGCCCTAGTGAAACAAATTCTATGACAGACGGATTATCTAAAAAAGCAATAGGGTTATAGGAAACTTCTTCAGATCGTAAAATACTTGACTGAATAGGCTGTGTTTTAAAAATATCAAGCCCTGATTTCATACATAAAATCTTAATTATTCAAAAATATCATTTTGTTTGTTTTTGATATTAACTTTGCGTCGCTTCGACGTAAAATAATTTAAATTATTAATGAGAGGTCTTTTTGCAGGTTTTCTTCGTTTTCTTTTGCCTTGTCCATACATTTCATTGAGTTTCCGAACTGCACCACGTCTTACATTTTTCATTATCTCTTTACTTCGATCTTGAACCACTTCTTTTACATTTGCACCTGTGGCAATATCAGATAATGCATTAATACCAGAGTTAATAACCTCTTCTTTTAATATATTAGCTCCAGACGTAAATATTGGTTTTAAATATCTAAAATGACCAACGAAAAAGGTTCCTAACTCTCATCCGCTTTGGTAAGGTACAATTGAGTGTAACAAAGGACCAATATCCTCAAGACCTTTTCCTGATTGAACTAAATAATATTTGTAGTACGCTCTCTCCATAATGAATAAAATAAAATAATATATAGTTTTGTAAAATCGCTTTTGTTTATACTTTTTTAAAATGTAATACAATTTTTGTTGGAATTGAACTATTGCAAAAGTTTATTTTGTATCCATATTGATCACATAAAAGTAATGAAATGTTATTAAATGATTTCTCCATATTGCAATATTGAATATTACTGAATTCTTTTACAGTATCAGTGAAAGAATTTTGTATGTTAACAGATCTTAAACACCTTATATCTTTATCACCTATTTTTTGCGGTTCAATTATATCTGTGTATATAAAAAACACATCTGGTTTACTAATGGGAATCAATTGTACACTATCTATAAAAGTTTTGAAAGCTTCTATTACACGTGGTTTATATTTTTTAAAATCTGTAACTTTAAAAGATACTTGATTGAAACATGTTGTCAAAAGTCCTTCGAGGGTATAAGCGTAATTTGCTCTTATTTTTATATCTATTTTAGACTTAGTAACACATATTGTGGTGTAACTTAAATTTTTAGGCATCTTCTCAGGTTTTGTTGGTTGTGTATAATGAACTTCATCGTTTATAAAATTAAAAATTCTCCAAATCGGCTGTCGTTCAACTTCTTTTCTTGCAAATCTATTAAGTGGGCGTATATTTTGAATTAGTGTTGGTAGTAGAAAAACTTTCCAGTGGCATATCATTTGTTTTTCTATGTATGGAATATATGATGTTCCAACTCCTATCATATCTTTCTGCATACCTTTACTAAATATTTGAGTACTTTTTTCCCATTCTTCATCATACACATTTGGAACGAAATCATTAACATACATTTCTGAAATACCGACTTTCCACCTTGAATCACACATGTATTTATTCATTTTATTTGTAAAAGATGATAATGAATTTTCTGGATAATAGTTCATAGGTGAATCACTGAATAAAGGGACATAAAATTCATCATTTACTTGTATGTTGTCCATGAGGTTGTAGATTTATTTTTACGAATTGGAAAATTAAGTTCTGTTTGAGTATTAACTGCTGCTGACCTTCAAACACGTCTTGATGAATTATTCAACTCTTTGCTATTTATAGTTTTGTTTTTTTTGTTGGTGGGCTTGGGCTATCTAAAGGAACAGTTATAATGTCTCCTGTATCAGTTTCAAAAATTTGTACATTTTGATTTTTAATTGATTTTATTTTTCTAAGACGTTCTCCAACTGAAGCAGCTGACAATGCTTTTGTTAAAACATTTTCCTGAATTTTATCATCAAATACTTCGTGATCAGCTCTTTTTCATATACTTCAACTTCTTGAGGAACAAATTGTATTCCAACATTCTTATATTCAGGAAAATGCGATTGAGCTTCCGTATCTATATACATTGGTTTTGCACGAGTTTGAGTACCTTTTGTTTCCGTAATTTTTATTTTCTCCTCTTTATTTCTAGGAAGTTGTCGTTTTTTGTTTCTTATTTTAAATAAATTTTGTCTGTATAAATACCATTTTTGAGTATCCTTGAGATGTTTATTTAACAATATTTTTTTCATATTTTTATCCAATTCATTGAGTTCAATGTCTGCATTTTGCTTCATTCTTTCATAAATCTCAGGTTTTAAAATTATCATTATATTAAATGTTGTATTATTCATTTTATAAAATTTCCGATTATCCCTGATAGTATTCCACCAAGAAGTGTAGGTAAAAATCCACCACGTTGAATAATAATTTTTCTTTTGCTATTTATAGATTTTTTCCGGCAAATAAGTGATCTTAATTCTTTTTTATACTTTCGTAATTGGGTTGTTGCTTTTTTACTCAGATTACAATTACCTTTTAAAATATTTAAGGAGATTTCGCAAAATATTTTTATTACTTCAGGGTGTCAGTGTTTTATAATTACTTTCTGGAATTTTGGTTTAGAGGTTTTTAATAGGTGCAATATATGTCGAATGGTCTTCAAACGTTTCATATTCCTCCCCAAATTGTTCTAATTGATCTCTTGTACAATAACACAAACCTTTCCCAAATATATCACTTCTTAATCGTAATATATCATTAACGTCTTGAGTAAGATCTATTAATATATAGCCATATGGGACTGACGTCACATCATTATATGCTTTTTCAAATGCTTTAATTTGATTGGGATATATTTGGCGAGCTAGAGGTAATATCTGCGATTTATCTCTTGGATTTTTGAAAAGTACTGAATATTTACAGTTGAGTGAAATATCTCTTGAAAATTTACCCTGGTAAAAAACATTTTGTGTTACAAATATTACAGATAAATTTCTATGATGTGATCCTCTAGTAAATAAATCACATACAAACTTATCATGAGAACTTAACACCATATCATCGATAGTAACTAACAAAGGTTCTTGATTATCATTAAAATCTGGAATAGTGTTACTATATTCAACATGTTTCATATATAGTGGAACAGCATTTTTGTCTGGATTACACCAAATAATTCTATTAATATGTGGTAGTAATTTTCTTCTTTATATTTTATTAAATTACGAATAAATGTGGTTTTACCACAGCAGGATGGCTCCGCCACCATCATTGTAAATGGGTGAAACAACATAGTTGTATTAGTTAAAACAATCATTGCTAACCTTTATTTATATGAACAGCTCTTTTTCGAAATTAATATAAATGTAAATTTAGTTATTTCATTGAACATTCTTTTACAAACCTTCGACTTGGTTAAACAAGTTTTTATAGTTGACCTACAATTTTTGCAAGGAAATGAAAAGCTATATAAGCCCCGCAGAAGAGCTTAGTCAAGATGTGAAATATAATAACCAGTATTGCGAAAATAAAATAAATGGACTTAAATGGAATAACGGTTTAGTTGAATATTTAGATGTAAAATGTATATTAAAACACTATTTAGAAGCAGCGGAAAAAATTTATGTTAAAGGAGAACAAAAAAAACTTTTCCTTCAAAAGTACATTGACAGTGTTAAAATAGAAGATCTAAGCAGAGATTTGCCATCATTACAAAAGATTGAAAACTTTAATTCAAATTGTCCTATACACTTATCAAACAAGAGTTTCAGATGTCCTGTTAAAAATTGTTTTAATGTATATATGCATCTTTTAAAAGAAAAAATGTTAGATTACGACCTTCAATTTTAATACTTGCACAATATGAATTTAAATAACAAAAAAAAAGTTTACTTCAACACAAAACAAGAAATTCACGTTATGCATGTATGGGTCTATGCTTACAGATTAGCAAGGAAAGGTCATTGGGAAGAATGCGCACGTGATAGAAGTAGATTTCAAAGACGTATAGAAAAAGTTGGTCTCGCTATTTCTAAAATCTTAACATCTGATCATCGTAAAAAAATTTTCCAACACAGATTTCTGTAAAATTGTAAAATATTTTCAAATACAAAATTATTTCAAACATATAAATAAATTTGTTTTATTTTTGTTTTCAAATAGGTACCAAAAGTAATTAACTTGCCTTTTTGATTCGTTACAGTATAGAATGTAACGCAATAATAACAAAACCAAGTAAATCAAAGATTTCCGGTTACTTTCTCAATCTTCTTATAGAACAGAAAAAAGAAATCCTACATAACAGATGCACCTATAATTATATAATTTTTTTTCTATTTTTTGTTTTATTTTTACTTTTTTACTGCATTCATAAATTTTATCATTGTTTAAAAGAGTCAAACTAGTTTTAACAATTTATTTTACACCAGGTAAACAGAAATTAGAAAAATGCAAAATATTTTTTAAGTTTATATGTACTTAGAACAAAATATAGAAAATAGAGAAACAACTCATATCCCAAAATAGGTACCTAACATATTTTTCTTATTTTTATATATTTTGCACCTTAAAGCTATAATAACAACTTTTAACAATTATTAATCTTCTTTTTTAATAGCCAAACTACACTTTGTACCTACTTCTTGTTTACGTTTTGTTTTTATTTTTATTATTTACATCTTGGTATTCAAAAGTACCTATGAATATTTTTCTTATTAAATAATAAAAACAAGTTTTTTTCGTTTCTTTTATATCTCCTTTTACGTATGTAGTTATATTTTATTAAACATGCGATTTTTCGCAATTTAAAAAAATAAACTTGATTTGACCTGAAAAAAATGATCTTTCTATTTGTATGATATCCTATTACAAACTATCAATGAATTTATTGAAAAACCTAAATATCCTAAACTTGTTCAGTTCATTAACCTTGCCTAACAACTTCTACAGTACCAACAACCTTCATTTCCTACTATACAACCACTTGCAACTTATAAGTTAACAACCCATGCTTATAACCTAAACCAAAACAAACAAAACAAGTTTTTGACCTACTAACCAAGAATAACCTACATTAAAGCCATCAATCAAAATATAGGTCAGTGGGCGTGGTCTTCGGTGAGATATGGCATGATTTTTTCCCATCCCCAAGTGCAAGATTACCTACTTGTGTCAACTCTGGGATGCCCGTATGAACGTAATATATCCTGTTTCTATAAAACTTGCTCATCTTTGAAAAGCATTCGGATGTTTTAGTGCCGACGTTAACTACAGAGATATATTTATTTAAATTGTGCAGTTCTGTGACAGCTACCCGAACCTGTTGCATCAGCACAAATAAATTTTATAGAAGTTGTTTCCATAAAACTGCATCATCATTTATAAGATTTTAGACGCCCAGCTTCATTAAGTTCCAAGAAATGCAAGAAGCTGAACCGGCTGCTTTAGACCAATCAAATTTTACAAAAGTTTTTGGCAAGTAACTCGATACCTTTTCACTAAATTTCAGATAGCTAACTTTAATAGACACTGAGTTATTTTCATTTAAAAAGAGAAGTTGCATAACAGCTTCCCAAACCTGTCGTACCATAAAACTTGATCATCATTTGCAAAATTTCAGATACCTAGCTTGAATAGACACTGAGTTATTTCCATTTAAAGAAAGAAGTTGTATGGCAGCCACTCGAACCCGGCGGCCTAAAATGCTGGATTTAAATAGCAAAACTAACAATTTTACAAAAGTGACTTAAAAAAAATTTAGCCTAGTTCCTTTATTTTTTGAGTTATCGTGCGGACGTACAGATCAACGTGCATGGCTTAATCGACTCAGAATTCGATTCTGGGCCGATCCATACATTTGACACTATATCTAGCTCGACTTTTTTAAGGTGTCACAAACGTAATGGCAAACTTATTATACCCTTGAACATAGTTCATACGGGTATAATAATGATGTTGCTGGTAAATTATTGCTGGTGTTGAACTTATTCCATGTGGTTTGAAAAATAAAACGAAGAGAAGTTTTGCTGTTGTTTTTACCGTATCATATTTTTTTTATTGAAATATTTTTCTGGCAAATTTTAGAAAAGTATAACTTTTTTTTTTAAACAAAATTTTTCCTTTTACAAAATTGTCTTCTTCTAATCAAACTTTTAGTTCTTTCATGTAAGTGCATTGTTGTAAATACACTGTCACCTTTTTTAAATTAATATTTATTAGTTTAATTGGTGGTTCTTGGTGTTTTAGATAGCTATTGCTAATTTTAACAGTTCACTTATAAAAATATATATAAATATACTAAAAATAAATTTATTGTGAATTTAATTGTTAAATTAATTAATATTAAACATTTCACCATCACCATCACCATCACAACTTTTTTTTTTTTTTTTGAACACAAGACAGGATCGATTTTAATTTAAGATTTCGATTTAAAATTTATTTTTTTATGATTAATTTAATTAATTTGCTTTTATTTTTTTTTATTTGAAATTATTTTATTTTGGATAATTTATGCTCTTGGTCGGGGTCACCATTATAATATTAAAATATGGTTTTATTTAATATTATTTTATTAGCATTATTCTATTAATTAAATGTTTATGGTTTTACCACTTAACCTCTTAAGACTGACTGAAGACTAACTGTGCTAGGTTTTATATAGTATAATTTATTGTATAACACTTAATTATAACATTTAGTAAGAAATTTTATTATACATTATAAATATAATTTAAGAGAAAGTACTGTAACTGATGCGAGTTTGTATATTATATTCATATGTTTATCAATGACATTATGAATATGAGGTGACTACATAGCGCTTTTTATTTTTTCAGTAGATTTTGTAGATTTTTATTTATAATAATTTTTCATTCATTGAAAAAGAAATAAAGTATGAATTATACAAATATAATCCATTACAATGTTTGATATAGATTTGTATTTTTTTTTTTTATAGATTTATAATTTTTTTTAGATTTTTTTTTTTATAAATTCATATTTTGTAGATTTCCACAGTTTTATAGATATTTTTTATTTTTATAGATTTGATAGATTTTTTTTATTTAATTTTTTTTTTTGGATATCACCCACTATCAAAATACTGTGGATTCTTTATTTTATAACACTTTAACACTTTTAGCTTTTTATTTCACAGTTCATCACTTCCTCGTGTAACACCGGATACATTCTGGTCACTGCTCGGGCGCCACTTAGATTTCCCTGTTGATCAGTAAAAACAAAATAAAAAGAAAGAAATATTATTAATCTCTAATGTGTCTTTCTTAATCGACTTCCAAACTTATTCTAAACATAAAAATTTTTTTTTGTACCTCTACTTTCTTGTTTGAACGCGTCACCTATAAAAATACTTACAAAGCGCATTTTAATTTTTTTGAACTGATAAAAATAAAAACGATATTTTGAAATAATAAAGTTCTTTGTCCTAATTTAATTTGAAACCAATTTTTGTTTATAAAACATTTTGTAATAAAAAGAATTACAATCAATTTTGTTCATAAAAAACATTGTTACGTTTTTAGATTAGGAGGATTATGGTTACTTTTGGTAACTTATACTATGCTTTTTAGCACATTTAAAAAAAAAAAATTTTTTTTCTCTCTGTCCGTCTGTCTGTCTATCTGGTTTGTGGTTCTGGTGTTTACGAAGCTGTTTACGAACTTGACGAAAAGGTGACTTTATTTTTTCCACTTCTTTCTGAACAAAACAAATCTAACAAAAACATTTATTTTTTGTATATGAAACTAAATTTTTGTGAAGAAGTATCGGAATCGGAAGTATATGGAATTTTTAAAAACAAATTCAAATTTAGTTTGTTTAAGATTTTGATTGCATCCTTTCTACCTTTCCAAAGATTATTATCAACATTTGATTATGGTAATTCGAGTTAATTTATATTTCAATAAAAACAAACTGTAACAATCATAATCATAAAAACTAATTTAGACTATGTATAACAGTTTAACATATAAAAAATATTTTAACTTTTACCAATTACTCCCGAAATATTTACTTGCTGTATTATAAAATTCCTTTTATTATAATATTTGAAATTTTTTGATTTATATAGGTACGTATAAATATTTAAACAAAAGTACGTCTATTCCCCACTGCCATTTTAAAACTACGCTTTTCGGTTATCATAGGTAGTGATAATAAATAGTCTAATAATATAACACGTAGGGCTAAGGGTAGGGAGATATATATGTATATATTTTTAACTCCTTATTTATGCATAATTGCACGCACTGAAAAGTTACGAAATAACACAAACAAATAAAACCGTAACAAGCAGTTGCATTAAAATAGTTTAATAAAAATTCATTCATTTCTGGTAATCACATTTCAATTTTAGATTATTAATATGTTATTTTTAAGGATTTTAAAATTAAATTGAAAAAATACAATTTATTATTACAATATTGAATATTATTGAGTTGTCAGTACATTCAACAATATTTTTATTTCTTTGTATTTCAAGAAATATTTTAGAAAGTTTACAAAAAATTTTCTTTAAATAAAAAGTATAAAAGTTTAAGCAAAAAAATAAATTAAATATTTAATGTATAGAAAATTACTGTGCTAAAAATGTATGAAAAGCTTCGAAGTTTAACTTATCAAAAAAAAAAATTAAATTAAGGTAAACAAAATTTTAATTTTTTTTTTTTACCTTTCGATTCTACCTTTTAATTTTATTTGTTTAAAAAAAAATAATATGTAAAAAAAAAAATATTTTTTAAAATATGCTTTTATCAAAATTGAACTTGTCCCCTAAAAAGTAGAAAATAAAATAAAATAAAGTGATTATAGATCTTGAGCATCTTGGCCTGTTATAATACAAAAGTAAATTGCTGAGTAAGATAAACGGAAATTTGGGGTTCGTGGTTCTTTTTTATTCGATACTCACTATTGTATCTTGGCAATTTTCTAAGTCGTTTCATTTCAGAAAGAGCATCGTCATTGCAAATTTGACCTTCAATTAATCCATTAGGTGCAATTGCGTCAATTTCAATACTATTTAATGATGTACAACGACTTAATGCGACAAATTTTTGTCCAGGGGCAAAATATTTTGGTCCTAAATTAACTACTGCTGATTCAATGGTACAACCTTGAAGCTTATGCACTGTCACTGCATAACATGGTACAAATGGAAGCATATGTCTTTCAATAGGTCCATATCCAAATTTAGCGTCAAAACATAATTCGATTGGTCTAATAATGTGCTTTCCAATTTTATTGTCAAACTTTATTTCTACACTCGGAATATCTTGATCATAAATTTGACCATGTCTCATACCAGGACATATAATACTAATTACTTTGCCCATACTACCATTTACTAATCCGCGTGATATGTCATAATTTCGTCTTAGCATTACTCGTAATCCTATATATAGTGTAATTTCTTTCGGAACTCCACCGGTTTTATTTATTTGTTGTGGTATAATGTCTTGAAATGGGCGCTTAATATTTCGTGCATCCTGCTCTAACAATCGATCTTGTGCTACTACGACATATTTTTTAATAGCTGGATCTAGAGTATTTATAACCGATTCATTAAATTTTTTTACTAAAACATTTGTTGGTAAAATTCGTAAAGATCGTCCATATACCAGTTCATTTTCTTGTTTATATGTGGACTGTTTTGCTGTACTACAGTATTATATTATATTGTTCTACAGTAAGACGTCCTTCACGTAAATTGTTTATAAATCTACAAATTCTTTATCGCCTCGTTGTCGAACAATTTCAGTTAGTTCACAAAAACTAAATTGTTTGAACAAATGAAGAGAACCTTCAAGATTTTTGGGCTGTTGGAAAATTGGACAAACAACTACAGGTGGAAGTTGAATAAGATCACCAAACAATAAGACATTGAGACCCCCAAATAATAGTTCATTATTTTTTATTTCTTGCAGACGATAATTAATATGGACCAACATTTCATAAGGAATCATAGATACTTCATCAATAATCATAAAGCGAACATTTACCCATTGCCGTCGTAATGTTTCAAGATATATACCAGTAAGTTTATGATAATTAGGCATTGTTTGGGTTTTTTGTATTGGAAGTTTTAATAAACAATGTAAAGTTAAACCATTCACAAGTAATGCAGCGACACCAGTGGGAGCAGCGATTTTGACGAAAATTCCATTGCTATTAACTATTATAAAGCTACGTTGAATTTGTTCAGTTATTAATTTTAAAGTAAATGTTTTTCCAGTACCAGCACTTCCTGTAATGAAAAGAGGTAATGGCTGTGGATTTTCATTATTAATGTCACGCAAAATTTGTCGTTTAATACAGTCAATAAGCGTCTGTTGTTGTATATTAAGTCGTTCTACATTCATTTCATAAAGCTGATCGGTCATTTGTACTAGAGTATTATTTTCTGGAAGTTCCGCAATCAAATCTTCATCAATTGTATTTATATTTTCGTCACTAATTGTTTGCATATGCTCTAAAGCAGCATCTAATTCGTCAGAAAAGGTTCTGAAAGACCTTAAAGATTCAAGACGTGCTTCTAATTCTGTTTTTCTAGCCTCAAATGCAGATGTAACAGATTCGTAATTTGAAATAAGATTTGATTCCTGTCTAAAAGGTATATGACATACTAATTGGTGATATAAATGAGAATTAAGATTTGTACGTACAGAAAATTTGGGAGTTTTTACTATAGCTGCTCTACTACGTTTACGCATCCTACTTCTACGTTGGTCTTTTAGAATGATAATATTTGAACGAGTTTCTTGTTCGTCATTATTTAATTCGTATGCGTCATCATCTCCCTCATCGTGATCGTCAGTTCGAATATTCGGGCATACATAGGTTCATACCACATTGCAAATTCAAACAAAATCATGTTCTCAATCAAAGGCAATATTCATTATCATGTTCAGTATTATTAGAAAATTGAATTACATTATATCGTTTTTCTGGTACACGAGTATTGAGAAAAACGCTTTTACGGGAACTTTGTTTAACTTTAATATGACATAAACGTAATGCGCATTCACATGCCGAAACTTGTCGCCTATTTAACATTTCCATACAAATTTTGAAAATATTTCGTAACGGGTCTGACAGTTCTTTTTGAATAGATGATATAACGTCACGAAGAGTTTTGTCAAGTATTAAGGGCTCCCCTTTGGAAACATATTTTGCAATGTAATATGCAATGGATAAAGTTTCCCCGCAAGGTTGGATATCCATATTCCCATTCCAAAGACGAAGCAAAACTGGATGATAGTTATTAATCCATTCCTCACCTCGTCGTCTTTCTAATAAACATATTCTACCACCATTATTCATTAATTCATTTGAGTCAAGGTCAATCATTTTTGTTCTATCCGTCAATCTTCAAGGAAATCCAAATCTACAGTACTCGGTATTCTTATAGCATAAATGAGTATGTCGACGTATTTGGCAATCTTTGACTATTTTATGAAAAGCCTCATCTACATTTGAATCAGGCAATTGACAAGAAATAATGGAATCTAGTAATGCTACAGTTTTAGGATTTGATAATGATGGAAAATTTTCCACCCAAATAATCATATGAAGATGTGGAGAGCCTCTATGAAATTCTATGCGCCACTGAAATCATTAACCTTACCAACAAATAATGTATCATCGCTGAGAATAACTTGCATTAAAGCTTGAACTCTATTTTCAAAGTGCCGCCTCGCAACTACAGTGTATTTTTCAAATCATTACTTGTGTATTTTAAATCGTTAGGACTGAACGTTAAAAAGAAAGTCGGGGTGCCTAACTGTTTAATCATAGCAATAATTTCCTTACCACATTCTGTAAAGTATGCTCCTGATCCTCGAAGATTTTTAACATACAAATGTAAATCTTCAACAACATGTCCGTTTTGCCGTACCTTTTTCCCACAAACGTTAATATTAGACTTGGTTCTACAATATTCATACATAGCTAAAGAATACATTAAAAATTCGGGAGTTTGGAAACGTGTGTCACTACCCATAATTCTTGTTTGAAAATAGTCAAGAGGGGTTATATCCACTTGCCGATGTTCTTGAAAACCATTAATTCCGTATGAAAAAGAAGTGAAACCATGCAAGTTCTTCTGACTTTAATTCATAAGAAATATTAACAATAGAATCTGTTTTACGTCTAATTTGATTTAAATTTATTTCAAGCTGTTGATTTGGTATTTCTACAATATCTGATACGCTTGGCTGATTATAATCTGCATGAAGCATTATACTATGATTAAATGGTATATATGTGCCTTGAAATGATGGTGCATGTTCATTTTCATAAAGATTTGAATTACCAATAGCAATTGCATTGAAATCAAGAGAAGTGTCGTATATTATTTCCATATTTATTGCATCAATAGTAAATTGTGCATTTCTATTACTACCACCAATACTTAATTTTAATAATCGAACTAATACTATTTGAGATTCTGTTTCAACGACGCAAGCTTTTCCTGTGTGAAAATTTTTATGAGTTGAAGTACCGCCTGGACCACACGAATGTGAATCAAATAAATAATATTTCGTTATATTGTCAGTAAAAATTTTTCCAATCAACCGCGAATAGTCATTACAAATAATATAATACCAAATTCTTGTTCAATAAAAAAAGTAAAAACTACAGTTTCGAGAGGCAAGCTATTTGAGTTACCATCAACAGTACCAAAAAATTCAGGATCATGTGAAAATTTGAAATTTACTCGTGTATTAAATATGTCTGTACTACGAGGTAATTCATTCACATATAAATGGCGAGTATTTTCGTGTACAATATGTTTATATAAATTATTACCATCAAGAAGTATCTGGTCAACAGTAGTCGAAGTCCAGTCATTAATTGGCAATAATTTAAATTTAACAAGAGCGAAAGCAGTCATAGCAGTACATTGTTGCCCTGCATATATTCCAAAAATTTGATTAGTCTGGTGAAAATTAGCGGGGAGGACGCGCGTTTGATTACCTTTTACTTTCCATTCACTTCGAACAGCAGAAAGGGGAAAGATTTGTGGAACACGACAAATATTTTCAATGTTGATTTCATCAGACATTTGAATAGTTACGGTCGTTGTAAAATAGGTTATTTGTAATAAGCCAGCGAAGGCCAGTTTCAAGTCTAGAAAAATCGATATTTAATTGTCAAATAGTATTAATATTTTTTTTTTTTTTTTATTTATTTATTCAATTCTCAGAGAGCCCAATCGCTCGTACAGAGTATACATAGTTATATAAAAAATAATAAAATTAAAAATAATTCAGTGCAAAAATAATGAATGGAAAAACTATAAACAACGATTAACAATGTATTAAAGACAAAGAAAATATACAATTAAAACAATATACAACAAAATTTTCTAAAATTTCCGTTATTACGACTATGCCACATTTGCCAATAGGTCGAGGTAAAATTGTTCAGCTATTTCTTGGACGTCTTGAGCAAAATGAATAGCTTGTCCCTTGAGTGCTTTTTGCCCAAATCGTCCATGAAGTTTTATAATTTTAAGATATAAATTTATTCTGGAAATTAATCGCCGTTCAATTGAAGTAAGTTGAGCAATTTCGTCAGGTATCGAACCGGGGTCTAGTGCATTCCAGTCAGCTCGAGAAAGATGAGAGTCTTTATTGTTATTGGTCAAGTGAATTTTGCAACGATTGCATAATTTTAAAGAAATGTTTTGTAATTCAGGTTGCAAATAATTGAGTCCAGAACGACTTAAATTTTTTTCTAATAATGTAACAACCTGACGTGAATATAAATGTTATTTACATACCATACATGGAAAATCAGCAAAACTATTTATCCGTTTACGAAATGTATTAACGAAATGTATTAATTATTATTAATTAAATGTATTTTTTATTAAATTGCATGTTTTTGAATACTAGTTTCACTTTGACGTCTTTGTGTTTGTGCAATGCGATCAGCTTCTTGTCTGTTCTTACGATTTTCCTTTGATTCATTCAAAAGCCTTTGATGTTTCAAGATTCTAACAGCTTCTAATCGATTTCAACGTTGTTTTTCTGTTTCATTTAAAACCTTTTGTTGTTGTGTAACTCTACATGCTTCTAATCGATTTGACCGTTATTCTTCTGTTTCATTTAAAAGCTTTTGTTGTTGTATACTTCTAGCAGCTTCTAATCGATTTGAGCGTTGTTCTTCTTTTTCATTCATCAGTCTTTAATGTTGTGAAATTCGAATAGCATATAGTCGTGTTTCTTTCTCTTCTAAAACTTACATTCTTCGTTTTTTCCGTTGAACTAATTTATTAGATTCCTGTCTATTTTTTTTTCTATTACAGATTCTTTTGCACGACGACCAGAATCGATTACAGACGATCTTTTGCTAATCGATCCTCACGTTGTTCAATAGTTTGCGCACCCCGTTTACGTTGGTGCCTTTCACTACTGTTTTCTCGATTGCTTTTAATTATGTCAGAATTGTTTTTACTACTACCTTCCATTTTCACGACAAATTAACACTCAAATTAATTTACACTAAAATCAATTTTATGCACACTTTAATTTCTATTTAATTTTATCGCAGTTGATAAAAAATATTTTTTTTTTAATTTTGTATTTATTTTTGAAATTTATTTAGTGATATAATTATTATTTAACTAAAGAAGAAAACGAAAAATGTTTATATATGTATGTACGTACATTATTTTTTTGTTTGCACTGATTTGTTAGATTAAGTAATGCAATTTTATTACTTTTTGAAATATTGTTTACATACCTATGTACTTTGTTTGTATTTCCTAAGAACATACATATGTATGTATGTATATAAAGGCATATTTTTTTCTAATTCTGAAAATAATTTTTTCAGAATAATTTTTTTTCTAATTCTAATTCTGATCATAAATTTAACGGTAATTTATTTTTTATATTATCTACATACTATTAGGTACATATAGTATTATTATTTTAGCTTTACGTAATATTAATTTTGTGTAGGTACCCTGTTATATCAGATTTTGATTTCATATGAATTTTTTTAAAAGTGAATTAATATAATGCATCTGTTTTCATCATTCGTTTTGTATATATACGCAACATTTGTAATACGTATGATATTTTATTGTATTCCTATAGTTTGTATAATATTAGTAGTCTATATACATATACAAACAAACATAACTAATCTTAAACCTACTTTACCTAGTAATCGCTTAATAAGATCATCAACAAAAAATATTGACAAATATTTTGATTTAAACTATAAATAAAGGTAGCGGAACAGAATAATTTGACAAATTTGTTAAACATTTCCATGCATTTATTATACCCTACACCTAAAGTATAGGGTATATTAACTTTGGTATGGTGTTTGTAACCACCAAAAGGAAGCGAGTTAGGTATAGACATGTATATATATTCTGAATCAGGATCACCGCCGGAGTCGATTTAGCGATGTCCGTCCGTCCGTCCGTCCGTACGCACGATAACTCAAAAAATAATGATGCTATCTTGATGAAATTTATATAGTAGGTTACTAATTACGAAAGAAAGGTTAAGTTCGAATCTGGACAAAATCCGTCCATGGGTTCGGATTCTGGAAGCTTCCGAATGATTCCGGGCTTTTGGAGATAATCTCCGCAAACGAGATTATCTCCAAAAGCAACAAAGATAGAACCTTCAAATTTTGTACAATGATGTTTCTTCCCGTTCGATTTATGTCTCTGAAATTTAAGAGGATTTGGTCCATGGGTTTGGGTTTTGGAAGCTTCCGAACGAGCACCAGAGCAAATGAGATTATTTCCAAAACCAACAAAGATAGAACCTTTAAATTTTGTACAATGATGTTCCTTCCCGTTCGATTTATGTCTCTGAAATTTAAGAGGATTTGGTCCATGGGATTGGATTTGGAAGCTTCCGAACGAGCCCCAGAGCAAATGAGATTATCTCCAAAACCAATAAAGATATAACCTTTACTTTTGGCAGAATGGTGTTCTTTCATGTATGATTTAGGCCTCTGAAATTTAAGAGGATTTGGTCCATGGGTTTGGATTTGGAAGCTTCCGAACGAGCACCAGAGCAAATGAGATTATCTCCAAAACCAACAAAGATATAACCTTTAAATTTGGCAGGGTGGTGTTCTTTCATGTTTTATTTAAGTCTCTGAAATGTGAGAAGATTTGGTCCATGGGTTCGGGTTTTGGAAACTTCCGAACGAGCCCCAGAGCAAACGAGATTATCTCCAAAACCAATAAAGATAGAACCTTTAAATTTTTTATAATGATGTTTCTTCCAGTTTGATTTATGTCTCTAAAATTTAAGAGGATGTGGTCCATGGGTTTGGATTTTGGAAGCTTCCGAACGAGCCCCAGAGCAAATGAGATTATCTCCAAAAACAACAAATATATAACCTTTAAATTTGGCCGAATGGTGTTTTTTCATGTTTGATTTAAGTCTCTGAAATTTGAGAGGATTTGGCCATGGGTTTAAATTTGAAAGAATTTGAACCGTGGATTCGAATTTTGGAAGCTTCCGAACGAGCCGCAGAGCAAATGAGATTATATCCAATACGAACAAAGGTAGAACCTTTGAATTTGGTACAATGGTGTTCTTTCGTGTTTGATTTATGTCTCTGAAATTTAAGAGGATTTGGTCCATGGGTTTGGTTTTGGAAGCTTCCGAACGAGCCCCAGAGCAAATGAGATTATCTCCAAAACCAATAAAGATATAACCTTTACTTTTGGCATAATGATGTTCTTTCATGTATGATTTAGGCCTCTGAAATTTGAGAGGATTTGGTCCTTGGGTTCGGATTTTGAAAGCTTCCGAACGAGCCTCAGAGCAAATGATATTATCTCCAAATGCAACAAAGATATAACCTTGAAATTAGGCAGAATGGTGTTCCTTCATGTTTGATTTCTGAAATTTGTGAGGATTTGGTCCATGGGTTCAAATCTTGGAAGCTTCCGGACGAGCCCCAGAGCAAACGAGTATATCTCCACAACCAACAAAGATAGAACTTTTATTTTTAGTACAAAGGTGTTCTGTTATGTTTCCTTTTCTGTAAAATTGGAAACTGACATTTGAAAGAATTTGAACCATCTGTTCGTATTTTGGAAACTTCCGGACGAGCACAAGAGCAACGAGCATATCTCCAAAACCAACAAAAGTAGAACCTTTAAATTTAATAGAATGGTGTTCTGGCAAGTTTTCTTTATGTTCCTGAAATGGATTCGATGAATTGGAGTGGCAATTCGGGTAGCTGACACAAACATCCCAAGGACTACCAATCTTCGAAAATAATTAAGATAGAAACTTAAAATTTTATACAAGGGTGTCAAGCATATCCCAAGCGGATGCCTCTTTTACGTTCTTGAAATTCGAGTTGAATAAGACAGAAAAGGGAAGAAGTTCAAGCAGCTGCCAAAAACACTTATGGATTTTTAATTTAATTCGAATTATTCAGGTGTAGGGTATTAATAAGTCGGTTGCATCGACTTACTGTTACATTTACTTGTTTTTTATATTCTCTGCCAAATATGTAAGTAGTTTGGATTTGGCAATTGGAATTATTTTTTTTGAATAAAATTTTATGTTAATAAATTACACATACTTATTATGTACATAATAAACGTTCCTAAATAAAACACAAAAAATATTAATTTTTATTTCCCTACTAAGGCCATGCATATACAATATGCATTAAAAATGTTGACAACAAATATTCTGATTTAAATCCTAAACAAATGTTTTAAAACAAAATAATTTAGCAACATAAAAATATTGTACCTATATATTTTGTGTTTTGCTAAATCCTAATACAAAACACATGTACACATCACGATTGATTGAACTAAATTATTATAGGAGGAAAGATCAAATAATATGTGTGTATTATATGCATGAATAAGAATAAAAATTAAGTTTTGAATCTATTCTCCATAAAATTTTATTACAAAAAAAATGTTGATGAATAGAGTTAAAAAAAAAAGGTATACATACGGATTGAATTCGACCCAAATTACCCTCACTTTCAAAACCTGTACACTTTCCTCTTCATCGTACAACACTTAAATGCTTTATGAACACATTACGAACATAAAATCTTAATTTTTAAGACTATGCATATTCAATATGCATTAAAGAATGTTGACAGCAAATATTTTGATTTAAATCCAAAACAATTGTTGTAAAACAAAATAATTTAGCAACATACATAAAAATATTGTATGAATTGTGTTTTGCTAAATATATGCTAATACAAAACACCATGTGCAATGGACATCGTCATTATATTATTATAGAAAGAAAGATCAAAAATATAATGTGTTTGTATTGTATGCATGAATAAGAGATAAAAATTTAAGTTTTAAATTCATATATGTATACATGACACATATTATATTCAAAAAATGTTGATGAATAGATAGTTAAACAAGTAAGTTTGAAATTTTATGAAAAATAAAATTTAAGGACTGGCGAAATATTTTCTAGTATGGTTTAAACTTTGTCACATATTTTAATTAATACATATGTAAATAGACCTCTTATTGAATGTTTATTTTCGAATACTTCTATTTTCAACAATCAGATTTCTAATTCTTAACAAATTTTTAAGAGAAATAAATATTTGATTTGAATGAAAAAAGTGCAATATTATTGAATTTGTGATGCATAAATAATATACATATGTATCTATGTATCATAATATTAATTTTGATGCAAACTTCAACAAATAATTTTGTGAATTGCATGAAAATTATTTTGTACATTTATTACCTATAAATTTTACAAAATTTTTTATTCTTAAAAAATTTCAAAAATAAAGTAAAAAAAAAAAAGGTAAAAAACAAGTACATACATACATATGTAGGTACATATGTATGTATGTACTTGGTTTTTACTGGTTTACAATTAAATTAAATTTTTAAAATAAAAAAATACAAATCATTTTTCATATTATATTACATACCTCAATGGAAGCGACGAATTTTTATTAGAATAATTACGAATACTCATTCCAATAATAGCAAATTTTTATATATGTACAATGCACACATTTTTTAACTTTTATTTTTACAAAATGTACTTTCATACACAATTATTATATGTTCACATTCATTCTTTACACAAAACAGAAATAAAGAAAAAAAACATAACAAAACAAAAAATATGTAGATAAATACTTAACACTACATAGCTACATATTATGTATGCATATAAAATACAAACATATCTATACTATTCCGTATCAAACTCCATGTATAGCAATAGCGTGTATTGCATAGAAACATAAAAAACAAATTAAAACAAAAAATACGTATAGCCATAGACTATATATATAGATACCTAACACTGTAGCTATATAAATACATATAGAAAATAAAACAAAAAATACGTATAGCTATATGATAGATACCCAACACTAATTCAAATTTCAAACTACATAATATGTATAGCAATAGCATATATTGTATAGAAACATAAACTTCGGAAAAAAAAAAAGGAGGAAAACAAAGGCCAAATATATTTCGTATAAATATATTTTTTTCATATATTTCGCCAAAAAAAAAAGTTCCATATGAATTGGATATTACTCGCACTTTCGAAACCTGTACACTTTCCTCTGCACCATACAACACTTATAAATGTTGAGAACAGATTACGAACATAATAAGAAGCGTGACAGAACGACAAATAAATAAATAAACCGACACCGACGAGTTAATATAAAAGCATATAATATAATACAAGTTACTTTGTTCATTCATTTATTGATGTAGTACCTACTATATATATATACAAAATTTGCTTTTTTGATATTTTTTAAGGTTATTAATACGTATTATAAGTTTAGGTATTAAAGTTTGTTTTACGTTTGAAGTAATCTTTAATTTTATTTTAAAAACCTAAAAAACAAAGGGGTATTTCTGAGTATATATACAAGTATATATACAGATCCAAGAATTGGACACAATTTGTTTACAAAAAATCTTTAAAGGAATCAATAATCTATTAAGTATATTTACTATTAAGGCGAAGTTAGTTTTCACAATATATTATTCGCTAATACCGAAACATAAAATCGCATTTCAATTATATAAGACCATAATATACCTAATACATTTTCTTTCGTAAGTAATGTCACCTTATGTT
Source organism: Poecilobothrus nobilitatus (assembly GCA_947095535.1). NCBI lineage: Eukaryota > Metazoa > Arthropoda > Insecta > Diptera > Dolichopodidae > Poecilobothrus > Poecilobothrus nobilitatus. The sequence continues at coordinate 125,402,449 of OX352774.1, read as the reverse complement.
TTTATGAATTATTCTTTTAAGCACATTTTGAAAAATTGGTATTAGGTTCGCCCTATCCATCCGTCTGTTTACAAAACTTATATACTGTTTAATAAAGAGCAATGAAATATTAACCATGCATAGGTTTTTTAAAAGAGTAGTATTGTAGAATTAGAACAAATTTTTTATGTAACCTCTCCCTTGGAGATCCTACATCACTTACAGCTCTTTAAGTTTTGAAAAAACTTCTTTTTAAATGCATATATCTCAGGTACTGTTTAACATATTTTTAATATAAAAAATAGAATATTGTTTTACCTTTATAAATCAATTTCAATGATATTTTTTTGGAAATATGTTATACACATATGTACATCTTATATAAGTACACAACATGTTGGTAATGCATTCCTCAATGATGACATAATGATTGACGTATGGAGGAGATTATTTCGGTTTTTTAATAACTGCCGAAAATTTTATGTTCTTAAAACTTGAACACAGTATTATTAAGATACTTAAAAAGGTTATTTCAATTACTATTATATATTAGAAATTTGCATTGAAAGCTTTTTATGGAATATCAAAAACAATATAGATAAAATTAAAGAGTGTTGAAAATATCTCTTTAATAATAATAACAATACAAAAAAATTGGCAGAATATTTTTAATAGGTACTCGTGCGGAAATGGGTAAACGAACATTAACAAAAATTTTGTCACAGGCTTTATTTAGAACCATAAATTCATCCTACCAAGCACAACACAAATTAGACACATATTAGAAACAAAAAATCGTGCCGAAATGTGTAAATGTACCACGGCAAAATTAATTGAATGAGTTTGTGTGGCAAAGTGCAATACTTGTGCAAATTTTCAATTGGACAAATCGTTTAAGCACAACAAAAAAAAATGAGAAACTTCATCGCCTGAGGCCTGATGCTGAAACGAGTTAATGTATCGTAAACAAATCAACTCAGAAAGCTTTTGTGATAAAGAGCTACACTTTTGTAAATTTTCAACTCAATTGGTCAAATCGTTCACGCGCTACAACAAAGTAAATAACAAAATTTCACTCAGCCCTGAAGCCGAAACGGGTTAATTGATCGTAATTAAATTAACCTACTGAGCTTTTCTACTAAAGAGCAACAATTTTGCGAATTTTCAGATCAATTGATTAAACCGTTTAAGCAGGACAACCAAAAAATTTAATGAACTTCGCTTGGCTCTCGCGCCTAGACGGGCTTTATTTTTTTTTTCTTTATTATAAATTCATTCAAATTTGCTAAAAACTAAATATGTATAAACTATTATAGTAAAGTATAAGAATATAAACAATAAATTAACTAATTTAAAAAAATTAAATTCAAACAGAAATTAATTTAAACATAAATAGATTTTTTTTTAAATTAAATTGATTGTTATAACGACCTTAGCCTGTATTGGCTGTCTGGTCTAATTATTTAAAAAAACAAACAAAAATAATAAAATAATATTGTTTTCTCCTTTTACCTAAACATTCACCAAAAATTTGTTAGTTATAAAAATTGAAATTATTAACTATACCAGAGGGCTACCAGAACTTCATAAAAATTTGTCACAAACTTTTTTCAGACCATAAAGGTTAGGTTAGGTTAAGGTGGCTGCCAAAAAGGCACACTTATACCGTATTTGCTCCATTGTGATACCACATAGAAGCTTTTCTATCCCACTCGTTAAAACCAATTTGAGCTTTTTGCAAAGCGAAGAATACTCTTCACATTTTTACCTGACAGGTCGCTAAGGCTGTCGAAGAGATATTGCCCCAAATGGGTATTCCTTCTTGCCGACAAGGCCGGGCATGTGCAAAGGAGATGAAGAGTAGTTTCCTCCTCTTCTTCATCCTTGCAGGCTCTAAAATAGTCGCTTGCGGATAAGCAAAGTCTTCTGGCATGCTTCCCTATTAGACAGTGACCGGTGATTATACCTATTGCCATTCTAATGTCTGCCCTTTTGAGAGAAAGCAGATCATTGGATCGTCTTAAATCGGTTTTGGGCCATATCAATCTTGTGATATTACACGAGGTTAAGTTTGACCATTTGTAATTTACCATATCCGTTATTTCCTTAAGAAATAACATTTTGCTTGTGGATAGAGGTACCCCTAGTCCTGCCCTATCCGGCAGAACTTGTAAGGTTGTACCAATTCTTGCGAGTTCATCACCTTTTTCATTTCCCGGAATACCTCGATGACCTGGTACCCAGCAAAGTTGAATGCTAAACTGCCTGGCCATCTCGTTAAGAAGTTTTCGGCAGTTTATTACAGTCTTCGAGTTTGTGCATGTTGATTCCAGAGATTTTAACGCAGCCTGACTGTCTGACAGAATACGTACTTGCTTCACAGTCAAAACGCTTCTATTCAGTAGAATCAAGGCTTCTTGAATTATCATAATTTCCGCTTGGAAGACGCTACAATGGTCTGGTAATCGGAAATTATGACTGATATTCAGATTATCTGAGAAGACCCCGCATCCTACACTGCTGTTCATTTTTGAACCATCCGTGTAGAATTGTACTCCTTCGAAGGTCATCACTGTGTTCGAGCTCCAACTCTCACGGCTTGGTATGCTCGTCACATGAGATTTCCCGAAGAAGTAAGTGGGGGACGTGTAGTCCACCAAGGCGGGAGTGGACTTGAATTGGTTTATGATATCCGAGTGACCTTCTCGTGAATTGATCAACTGGGATGTAGCTTTTAATCTCACAGCTGTGTTTGCGGCTGCAAATTTACTATAATATTCTACAGGCATCAGATTAAGCATGATGTCTAATGCCGCAGAAAGGGTTGTTATTAAAGAGCCACCAATACATAGTGTGGTAGTTCTTTGGACCCTAGCGATTGCTTTGCGGTTGACCTCTTTATAGATAGCCTTCCACCATACTAGGACTCCGTACATAAGAATGGGTCTTACTGTATAGCCAGTAAGTCATGTATGGCTGAAGCCCCCATTTCCTACCAATGGCTTTTTTACACGAGTAGAGTGCTATTGAGGCCTTCTTCACTCTTTCTAAGATGTTAGCTTTCTAGCTTAAGTTCCTGTCTAGAGTTAGACCCAGAAATTTCGCCGTTTCGTTAAAGGCAAGAGTGCAGCCATTTAATGAAGGCGGTTTTATTTTAGGAATTTTATATTTCCTTGTAAAAAGGACCAGTTCTGTTTTCTGTGGATTTACTGACAGTCCACAGTCTGTAGCCCATGTTGTGATTTTGTTTAGTGCAAGTTGCAAAACGTCCCTGAGACTGTCTGGAAACTTGCCACTGACCACGACAGCAATATCGTCCGCATAGGCAGCCCTATGCCAGCCCTATAGTTGTGCAGCCCACCTCTTCCAGAATTTTAAGCAGTTTATTTACTACCATATTCCAAAGAAGGGGAGATAGCACCCCTCCTTGCGGAGTCCCTCTTTTCACAAACCTTTTTGCTGAAGCGTTGCCAAAGTTGGCACTGATGGCCCTGCTATTTAGCATATTAGCTATCAGTGCTCTTACCTCCGGTTCAACTCCTAGGTTTATGAGTGCGTCCACAATTGCTGCCTGATTGACGTTATTAAACGCTCCCTCAATGTCTATAAAAGCTGCAAGAGTATACTCTTTGCAATTTAAAGATCTTTCAATCGAGCTTGTCAAAGTGTGAAGTGCAGTATCCACTGACTCCCTTTACAGTAAGCATGTTGAGAGGCTGACAACAGATTTTTATCTAAGTTGCAGCGGATATGGATGTCGATCAATCTTTCTAAGGTTTTTAGAAGGAAGGATGACAGGCTTATAGGTCGAAAGTCCTTCGCATGGACGTGACTACTTTTGCCGGCCTTGGGTATGAACACTACTCTGACCTGTTTCCATTTATCCGGGATAAGCCCCAAATTAAGACAACCACAGAAAATACTTTTTAACCAAGCCAGGGTAGTAGATGCATTTTGCTGGATCTCAGCGGGTATAATTCCATCCGGTCCGCTTGACTTGAATTGTTTGAAACTATCTATAGCCCATTGTAGTTTGTCCCCTGTAACCACCACCTCTGAAATAGTAGGGAGAGGATTCAGAAGACAAGCCACCTCTGAGCTGTTATTTGAGCACCCAGGAAAGTGGGTTTTTAAAAGTAATTCCAACGACTCCTCGCTTGTGGTAGCCCAGCTGCCATCCTCTTTTTTAAGAAGACTGTGTACCGTGGGGTTTGTCGATAGAATTTTCCTAAGTCTAGATGCCTCGGAGACGTTCTCTATATCTCCGCAGAACAGTCTCCAGGTATCTCTTTTCGCCTTTTTAAGTGCTTTTTTGTACTGACTAAGAGCTGTTTTATAAGAGCTCCAGTCCTGTATCTCATTTGTTTTTTTGGCATTATTAAAAGCCCTCCTACTATATTTCCTTAGAGCTTTGATTTCATCATTCCACCAAGGTGGTTTAGGTTTACCCCTAGGTTTACTGATGGGACATGAATGCTCTAAGGACTTATTACAGGCCTTAGTAAAAACGTTTACTAGACTATTTAGATCCTTGATATTTTTAGGAATTTCAGGTATTAAGGAGGGAAGCGTTGACTTTAAGTGCTCCCTATATTTGTTCCAGTCAGTTCTCTTATGATTTCTATAGATTGACTTTGTTGGAGGACTTTCGTCCAGACTGAACTCAAGGTATCTGTGATCTGAAAAGGAATGCTCATCAGAAACTTTCCATGAGTTTATTTTAGAATAAATGAAGTCCGAGACTAAGGTTATGTCTAGGACTTCTTGCCTATTACTAGTAACAAAGGTAGATTCCCTGCCAATGTTACAGATTAGAAGGTTAGTACTTAAAATGTAATCAAAAAATGACTCACCTCTTTCGTTGGTATCCGAACTACCCCAGATGTCATGGTGAGCATTGGCGTCGCAGCTTATGATGACCCCAATGTTCATCCTCCTAGCATCCTCTATCAACCCTGCCAGATTGGATGGAGGGAGTGGATCCTGCGAGTGGTGGGGAAGTAACGCCGCAACAACCCAGAGCCTTAAGTTTTTTAGCTTTAGGCTCGCCGCGACCAGATCAGCATCACTGTAATTATACATAAAAGTTAAATTTAATGTATTTTTAGCAAGTATGCACGCTCTAGGTCTGCATACCTCTTTATTGTACAACAACGTGTACCCTGGTATCTTGAGTCCATGAACCTGTTTTTTTATCACCCATGGCTCTTGGATCAAGATAATATCCTCGCCCGTTTTCCTGAGGCGGATTTCAAGTGCGGCGGAAGCCGCTTTGGAATGATGGAGATTAATTTGGAGTAGCTTCATTACCTGAGCCATCCTTAATCTCCACCACCGTCGCGTTAGCTTCATCCTCGAAGTCCATTGAGAAGCTTTTGGCATCATCAAAGCTGTCGGAATCAGATCTAAGTAGATCTTCTTCATCGTCAGCCTTGATGACATCGTTCACTCTCTTTGGAGCCGAAAAGGATGCTCCGTCAACGACATCGGATCGGTCAGAGTCTGCCTCTTGGGCTTGACTTGGGCCTTCCTCGATGCTCCTTGAGGCCTCCACCTCATCCTTTTTATACACCTTCAGTGTAACCGCTGTGAAGCCGTAATTTATGACCCCTTTGGCTTTCGCTAGGGGTTGTAGGGAGTCCTTATTGACAATGACTAACGCTTGTTGGGATTCTCCTACTACTTCCCCTAGTTTGGCAATCTTCCAATTGTGAGTTGGAAGTTGGGGGTTTGACACTTTCATCATTTTGATGATCGTGTCTGCAGGTTCCCTCGGCAGCCATACCCTAGCTCTTGGCCTGCTGGGGATTTCATCCCTGCTTACGGCTTTGAGCTTGGCCCCTGGCCACAGACTTCCCACCTTACCTATCGCCTGCTTGTAGAGATCTGCCGATCTCTGATCAGCACAAGCAGTCAATTTGACGTGGCCCTGATGCCAGCCAGCGTCTCTACAGGAGGGTGGTGGTCCCGGGTTTTCTTCCAGTACCTGGAAGAAAGTTGTGTTTAAAGCAACAACAACTTTCTTCCAGTTACTGGGAGAAATACCCCCATCCTCTAACCCATCATCAATGATTGCCAGAATTAAACTATCCTTTGCAATTTCATTGAATGGCCTGGTTACCTGGTTGCTCCCTAGCAACCTAGCCTTTTTGGAACTACCCTGTAGCTCATCTTGTGACCTCTGTCTCTTGGACATAAGGCCCTTCGATGAACCTGGGATTTGTCCTTCTTGGGGCTTCACCTGGCCTACTACTGTTTTGGCCCAGGCTAAGGAATTCTTTTGTGCCTCAGATAACTGACCATTATTGAGAGAGCTTAACCTCTCAATAATTTTATAGGCCGACCGTTTATCAAAAAAGGCTTGTTTCGACGGGCGCAATTTGCGTACCGTCTTTGGTTGTTCGCGACTTTCCTTTGCACTGTCAGTGCCCGGTTTGGTCGCTTTACTTGCCGACTTTTGGGAAGTGCCGGCTAACTCTTTTTTCGAATCTTTTTTTTTATTTTGTTCCATATTTGAACCCACGAGTACGAAGAAAAGGGAGGTCCACCCTATGCAGAGATTCGTATACATAGGGTAAGGCTAATTAATTCGGAGGGTCGCCAGGTACTGCGAATACTCCGTTCGCGACTGGGCTATTTTTAAGAATGGGCCCCCAGCCAAGCTGATCATCGGCACGGGTCGTATAACACCTTGAATCCGGCCCAGGTTTACCCCAATCCGATGGTTCCGGTAAAAAAACCGAGGTGTCAGTAATACGATACATAAAGACAGACTCAGTTTACCTTTCCCTTAGTACCTAACCACCTACCTGGTGATTATTTCCGGTCGGCACCCATGAGGAGGGTGTGGATTGGGGATTTTTGCCGACCTTCAGACCATAAAACTACCATACAAAATGGGACACAAATCGGAAACAAAAAATTTTTTGGAAGCTCGCCCGACCGAAAATGGGTAATATATTGCAACTACATTTCTTCGGTACACCTCTAAGGCTAAAAACAACATTTGTGCAAATTTTAAACTCAATCGGCCAAACCGTTTAGGTATAGGACAAGGAAAAAACCAAAAAGCTTTAAAAGGTCTTTGGGCCGTAATGGGTTAATGAACGGAAATGCGATATAACATATAACACTTTCCGGGATCGTACAAATGTTCCTGCAAAATTTGGTTTTAATCGGACTGGTGGTCTTTACATGAATCGGGCACAAACAAACAGAATTTCTTTCTTATTTATTAGAAGACTAGCAGAGTACCCGGCGTTGCCGGGAGTATTTTTTCGGATTTATGAAATAAAATTTATTAATTTTTGCTTTTGCGTTAATATAATTACAGATCCTGGTAGTTAATATTTTAATTTTTATTACCTACATTTAATTATATTTCATTAAATTTTTTTTAGCGAACTGAATAAACAGAGCGAAGAATTAGAGAAAATTCGTTTACAAAAAAATTTCTAAAGGAATCAGTAATCTATGAAATACGCTATTAGGGCGAAGTGAGTTTTCACAATATATTATTCGCTAATACCGAAACATAAAATCGCATTTCAATTATAAAAACTATTTATTTATTTATTACTTAATTCAAGCATTTACATATTACAGTTAGATAATTATACTTAATCTAAAATTAATATTAAGGTTAACTTAAATATATTAAGTTATTCAAAGCAAAATTTATTTTATAAAAAAAATGCTTTATATTTAATATTTCACAAAATTTTTACAACAAAATAGTGTTGAACAATTACGGAATTGTTTTGAATAGTGATTTTTTTATTACATCTTTACTCATGTTTATATTTATTATAATTTTGTTTATATTACTCGTGTTTATATTTATTAGTTTATTGATTTATTTATTCATCACCATTCTATTAATCGGCTCGTATTTTTCGTAATTAGTCCTATGGTATCTAATCGAAAATGTGTTTTCGGACCGAAAACGTGTTCGTGTGTTGATTGAGTTAATTAATATGTTGTTAATGTAGTGTACTATAATATAATACATTTCTTTTCGTAAGTAATGTCACTTCATGGTGGCAAAACGGGTTAACGGATCGCAACCAAATCAACTCAGTGAGCTTCTGTGGTGAAGAGCTACACTTTGATAAATATTCGACTCAATTGGTCAAACCGTTTAAGCGCGGCAACAAAGTAAATTACAAAATTTCACTGACCCCTGTTGCCGAAACGAGTTAATGGATCGTGAACAAGTTAACCTAGTGAGCTTTTCTGTTAAAGAGCAAAAATTTTGCGAATTTTCAAATCAATTGATTAAACCGTTTGAGGAGAACAACAGAAAAATTGAATGAACTTCGTTCGGGTAATATATTTCTCCAAATTTATAGGTAATATATTTCATCTGGGTAATATATTTCAGGGGAATCTGGGTAAGGGGAATCTGGGTAATATATTTCATCCAAATTTCTGCGGTATCTGCCTAATGCTAGGAAGAACATTTAATCTTCAACGCAATCTCATGGTTTCAAACTCAATTAAATGGTTTAGGCAAGACAACGTAAAAACCTAAAAGCTTTAAATGGCTGTCGGGCCGCAATGGGTTAATGAACCGAAACACGATGTAGCCTATAAGACCTTCCGGGGTCGTAGAAATGTTCCTGCTAAATTTGGTTGCAATCGGACTAGTGGTTTTTACGTGAAAAAGGCACAAACAAACAAACAGTATTTCTTCTTTAAATATTAGACCAGCAGAGTACCCGGCGTTGCCCGGAGTATTTTGTTGGCTTTATTATAATTCACATATTACTATGCATTTACAGATGCTGATAGTTAATATTTTAATTTTTATTACATTTAATTACATTTAATTAATTTTTTTTTAGCAAATCGAATAAAAAGAGCAAAAAATTAGGGACAATTCGTTTGCAAAAAATCTTTAAAGCAATTAGGAATCAATTGAGTATACTATTAGAGCGAGCGAAGAGCGAAGTATACTATTAGAGCGAAGGGAGTCACAATAATATTATTCGCTAATACTGAAACATAAAATCGTATTTCAATTATAAAAGACCATAATGTAATACTTTTTTTTTCGTAATAAAGTAATGACACTTCATGTTAGTCACTTCATATTTTGAAAAATTTCAATTCGAAAAGTTTCACTCTGTTCGTTCGTCGATTTACAAACCTTATATAATGTTTAATAAAGAGCAGTGAAATATTAACCATGCATAGGTCTCTTAAAAGAGTAATGTTGTATTGACAGCTTTTTATGGAATATCAAAAACAATGTAGACAAAAGTAAAAAGTGTTGGAAATATCTTTTTAATAATAATAACAATACAAAAAATTAAGCAGAAACTTTTTAATATAGGTACTCGTGCGGAAATGGGTTAATGAACGTTATTATGATTACTAATATAGTATATTGTTTGTATTATTTACTTTACATACTTTCTTAAATTTTTTAATTATTTCTACATATTATAATAACTAGTATTTCTACCTAGATCTAATTATAATACCTATTTTGTTAAAGTAAACTCTTAAAACTGCTTAATAATAATATTAACCTATACGACCACACAGCTTAGGCTAAGGTCTGAACAAATCTAATTAAATAAATATATATATAACAATGTAACTATATATCTAATTTAAAAACTTTTTTTTATATTTATTTATATTTTTTATATCTTTTTATATCTTTTATCTTTTTCGAATTAACGTAAAACTTAGATATAAGTTAATTATTTTTTGTAATACATATTAAATTAAATAAATGAAATAAAGAAAAAAAAAACAAAAATTACCTAGAACCATAAATTCATCCTGCCAAATTAGACACAAATTAGAAACAAACATTTTTTTGACAGGCTATCGTGCCGGAATGTGTTAATGTACCACGGCAAAAGGAATTGAATGAGTTTGTGTGGCAAAGTGCAATACTTGTGCAAATTTTCAATTAGTCAAATCGTTTAAGCGCAACAACACTAAATAAGAAACTTCATCGTAATCAAACCAACTCAGTAAACTTTCGTGATAAAGAGCTACACCATTGTAAATTTTCAACTTAATTGGTCAAAACGTTTAAGCAATTAACAAAGAAATTAAAAACTTCATTGGGCCCAGGTGCCGAAACAGGTTAACGCATCGTAACCAAATCAACTGAGTGATGTTCTGGGGTGAAGAGCTACACTTTTGTAAATTTGCAACTTAATTGGTAAAACCCTTTAAGCGCCGCAACAAAGAAATTAAAAAACTTCATTGAACCCTGGTGCCTAAACGGGTTAATGGATCGTAACCAATAAATTTTCAACTCAATTGGTTACTTGTTACTTGCTTTTTTTCAGACCATAAAACCACCATACAAAATTGGACATAAATTTTGGAAACAAAAAATTTTTTGTTAGGTCAGTATTAAATTATTCAAAAATGCTAACTTAGCGATAAGATTCATCACCTATACTTTTTATTTAAATTAATAAGGGCAATCATTATACTATACTTTAGTTATATGTATTATGTATTATTTTGTATTACATCTTCCTCCGAAAGAAAATGGAAAGGGGAACAAAAAATATTCAAACAGAAAGTTTGCTTTTGTTTACAAAATCTTAATTAATTTAAAATAATTTTAAGTTGTAAAAAAAATCTTATGATAAAATTTATATTTAGGTTATATGCTTTGCTTAAGTTTGCATAATTTTTTTTTCATTTCATTTTTATATTATATTTTTCTGAACCCAGCTTCATTTAGTTAATGTAGGTCAAGTAAATCTATTTATATTACATAATAATAAAATTTAAAACTGATAAGAATTAAGTTATATCAATATAATGCTTTACTTTATAAATTAACTAATCTATTCTTATGTACAATTTCTTCTTTGTTTTCTTGATTTCTAATGGTAATGTTTGAATCTTTAATATTTGTTATTAGCAGTGGACCATTATATATTGCATCTAATTTATGTGCATTTTTTCTTCTCAATAAAACTTCATAATTTATTTTAAAGTACCCTTTTGTATTTTTATCATAAATTCTTTTGTTGTCTAGCTTGGCTTTTTGTAGTAAGTATTTTGCGTTTTTATTCATGACTTGTAAATTGTATTTAAGTTCTTTACTGTAGTTGTCAAAGTTATATATTGATTCAATTTTACTGTTTTTACAAAAACCAATTTAAATGGAGCATATTTTTCTTGAAAACTCGCGTTTGGTGTGGAATTATGACAGTATGTAAAGTATGGTAAATACGTCCCAATTGTCTTTGTTTTCGTTTATATACGAACGTAAGTATTCATTAAGAACTCCATGATTTCTTTCTATAGTTCCTAATGTTTCATGGGGATATGCTGTTGAACACTTATGTTCAATATTTAACAAAGTAAGTACTTCTCTCATTATTTGATTTTTATATTCGGTTCCTCTATCTGTTAAAAGGTCCTCTATGTTGTTCATAGGTCCGAATATCAAAACACAATTCTCAAAAATAGCTTTAGCAACTGTTTTAGCATCTTTGTTTGGAATTGGTACCGTTATTAAAAATTTAGTCAAATCACAAATAATTGTTACCGCATATTGATTATTTTATGGTCCTTTAATGGTTAATGGGCCAATTGTGTCAACTACTACAACGTCAAAAGGTTTTTGAGGACTTTGAGTTATTTGTAATGGTTCTTTATGTTTCATTTTACTTTTATTCAATGGACATTTTTTAAAATTTTTAATATATTTTGCTATGTCTTTTGACATATTTTTCCAATAATATTTGGATCTCAATTTAGCATATAGTCGTTGTTGTCCAACATGTCCCCCGAAAATAGGATCATTATGATACTTGTCTAGTATATCATTTATTTCTATTAAATTTTCAATAACTTTCTGTTTATTTATGATCGCGATTTTTAATTTATTAAGAGCTCTATTACCTATGTCTTTAAAATTGTTTATTGTATATTGAGTAAATATTAAATCATTATTATCGATTTCTATTTCATTTATATTTATTTTGTTGGTTTCTTTTTATAATCCACGGAGAAATAACTCTAATGTTATTTTCTTTTTAACCATAAATTTACTCATTTTCATATTAATTGCGCATTTTCTTTTTCTAAATACTTTGCTTAGGATTTCATTATTATTTTTCAATATTTTTATTATGGGAACGCTCCAATTTTATAATGATTCATAAATTTCTATCTTTTTATTTTCATTACAATCTTCCTCAGAATATTGTATTTTATTATCTGATTTTTTATTTTCTTTTTCATTTTTATTATTTAACTTCATATTATTGGTTGTTGATCTAGTCTGGACTTTCATCATTTAAACAGTATTATTATTATCATGGGCTAATTAAAAATCTTTTATATTTATGCGCGACAACGCATCAGCTACTACGTTTAATTTCCCTTTAATGTATTCTACTGTAAAATTATATTCTTCTAAATCTAATCTCATACGTGTTAATTTGGATGACGGATTTTTTAAAGAAAACAAATAGGTTAATCGTTTATGGTCACTTTTAACGACGAAATGTGTCCCATAAATATATGGTCTGTAATGTGTTATTGTGAAGTGGATAGCTGCTAACTCTTTTTCGATAGTTGATTTGTTAGATTCACCTTTTGTAGATCTAGAAGCGCTCTAGAAGCGAGTGAAATTGGCAAATAATTTTCCAAATGCATCTTTGGATGCATCATCTGTTACAATGCATGCATCTGTTACAATAATGTTGTCCATAAAAACATTGTAAAGGTTTTGCACCTGCGAAGGCAAGTTGCAACATTCTAAAAAAAAAAATTTGGAGAGACGTTAAGTCCAAATGGAAGTACTTTCCATCTATAACTACCTGATTGTGTACTGAAAGAAGTTATGTCTCTAGATTGTTCATCTAACGGTACTTAATGAAAATCGGAGTATAAATCCAATAATGAGAAAAATTTTGTTCTACCTAAATTATCGAGAATATCTTCTATTCTTCGAAGAGGAAACTTATCTGCTATTAATTTTTTTTTATTAATTCAATATACATTCTCCATTTATTTTTTTTTCTTTTTAGGTACTAGGATAATTAGGGCTATTATAGTTTGATTGATTCGATTTAATCAATTTATTTTTTTTATAATTTGTTAACCTGCCTATTTCTATTTGCGTATAATCTTGGCAACAGTTTTTAATGTATACAGGATTATCACCCGATTAGAATTAACATTATAATTTTGTTTTAACTTTATTATTTCAAAATCAGACAATGGTAAAGTTTTGAGTTTTAGATTTTGTGAAATTAATTTATTTTCTGAATTCGTAGTTTTTTTTTTTTTATTTATTTATTTCAATTTTAGATAATTTTACATTGTATATAAAATTATGTATAAGAAATTAAATTAAAACTAAAATTACAAACTAATAAACAAAAATTTACAAAATTTAAATTACATTTTTTTGGTTTAACTTACTTTTTACTTATTTCAACCTTTACTTTCTAAAATTTTTTACGTGTTCTTTAAGTTTTCTATTGAATATTTGCAATTTCTGACAATTTCTAATTTCTATTGGAAATGAATTAAACATTTTAATAGCACTGCATCTTAAACTTTTTTGTTTCATTGTTCTTCTAGCCTTAGGAATTTCAATATTTTTTTTATTTCTAGTATTGCATTTATGAATATTTTCTCTATTTTTTAAAATTAAGTTTGATTTAAGATTAGTATTTAGAATTTTATAAATATATTTGCATTTATCAAAGTAGATTAATTGGTTTATATCCAATTCATTAATAGTTTTATGTAGATAATTAGTACTTGTTCTGGGATTACATTTGAAACGAATTTTAAGCGCTTTGTTCATTAAAATACCAATTTGGTTAATATGAAAATTTGAGCAATGGCTCCAACTACATATATTTTACCTTATTCTTGAAAAAATGTGCCCATTATAGATAAGCTTAGCTGCATATTCGGGAATGCCGCTAGATCTTTTTATAGCCAATATAATAGGCATCACTTTTCTTCATGTTTCTTATATGATTGTCCCATTTCAAATTATCACCAATAGTTATTCCAAGATATTTTATATTATCTACTCTTTCAATTGTTGTTTCTCTTATCTTAAGAGTAATATTTTCATAAATTTTTTTTTAGTTTTAAAATAATAATAAATAATTGGTTTTTTCAGCGTTTATGCAGAGTTCATTATAATCAAGCCAATTGCATATTGTATTAAGATCCTGATTTAGTATGTTTTCTAGTTCTTTTACCGATTTAGCTTTTACTATGATATCAGTATCATCTGCATATATATTATAGTTTGAAATGATATTACTCTTTGGTATATTCATAATATACACAAAGATATAACAAAGGTCCCAGGAGAGAACCTTGTGGTACACCAGTTTTTATAGTAAGGTCACCACTTAAAACTTTGTTCACTTTAACACAGTGAGTTCGATTTGTTAAGTAACTTTTTAATAAAAGATTACAATTACCTCTTATACCCAGCTTGTCTAGGAAATTAACTAGTCTACTATGATTTACTACATCGAAGGCTTTTGTAAGATCGATAAATACTGCACCCACAAAATACCCTTCATCAAGTGCATCATAAATTTGTTCCAACGTAGCTGTAATTGCGAATTCTGTACCACTATTTTTTAGGAAACCATATTGATTTGGATCAAAACCAACTGTTTTTGTTTATCTTTATATTAATTGCTTTTTCAAAAATTTTGGAAATTGAATTTAATATGGAAATTGGTCTATAATTTCCACATTCATTTTTAGAACCATTTTTATGAATCGGAACTATATATGCTTTCTTTAATAAATCTGGGAATGTTCCTTCCATAAAGCATTTATTGATTAATTTTGCTACAGGTTGTTTGATGATGTTAGCTAATTCTTGTAAATCCTTTACTGTTATTTTATCTAATTCTGGAGCTGAATTTCTGTTTAACTTCATAATCATTTTATAAATCTCTGTTTCCGTAACTGAGTATAAAACTAACGTTTGGTTATTTCTTTAATGTTGAACAGAATTATTATCTACATTATTTTTTTTATTCCTTTAATGACGGATTTTCCTACTTCATTAAAATATGCATTTAACTTATTTGCCGTTTCTTTTTCATTCTTTGTCTTTTCTCCGTTTATTTTTACCACACTAGTAATATGTTCAGAAATATCGTCGTTAGAATTCCTTATAGTATTATTTAATACTGCCATAATTGTTACTTCCGGCATTCTCAATACTTCTATTGATATGGTTTATTTTTGCCTCCTTTATTAATTTTTCCACCTTTTTCTTGAATTTTTTATATTTTACCCTTTTATCAGTGTTCTCTGGATCTTTTTCATGGTTCTCATATAGTGTTTTTCCAATTTTTAATTTTCATATATCACCGGCGTTATCCAAGAAATATTTCTAGTCCGCACTGATACTGAAGTTTTACATAAAACTTTGCTTCCTGTATTATCTTAATTAACGTATCATTTTCAAAAATATTTGTATTTTCTATTTTATTATTTACAATTTGAGACATCTGGTTATAATCAGTTTTACTTATAGTATGTTTTTTCATTGGAGTTTTCATAATCCTAACTGTTTTTAGTGATGCTATTGCCAGATGGTGATCAGATAGATTATTATTTTCTATTGAAAAAGTAATATTATATTTATCGGTAAAGTTTGTTACAATATGATCAATTAAGGTATTGGAGTGAACTGTATTTCTGGTACTTTGTGTTGTGTTTATTATACTATAACCAGATGTGGCTATCATATCTTTATACTTTATTACTACATTATGTAGTTTCCTTTATCCCTTAGCTTATTTTCCAAATTCATAACTTGAACAAAATATTTTTAGAAGCCACTATTGCTCTTGGTATAAATACTTCTTCTGAAATATCTTGATCTAAAATTAAACAATCGCCATCAGAGGGTAAGTAAAATTGCCTTAAAACCTGCGCACGGGCTGGTAATACTATTGTTTGACTACTAGGTCCACTATAAAATAGAATTTCTAAAATATTGTGGTTTGTTTTTATTGAAACTATCACATCATCATAATCGATATTACATTTATAAAATTTTATGAAATCTTTACCAAGAATACCATCAGCTGGTATATCAAAATTGTCTGGTGCAACATCAAAGTTACATGTTAGTTCAAGATATTGTATGTACTGTACGCAAAGACTCAATATAATTATGAGTAATTCCTTTAATTTTTATTGTATTATTTTTGTCTATTTTGAAATTACTTTTAATTGATGAAATTTTTATTAAAGAAATGTTCGCTTGCGTATCTATCAAAAAGTTTAATTTGGGCATTTTAGTTTGGTAAAAATTAGAACGTAGTCTGCAAAATTTAAATTTAAGGTGTAAATATTTTTCATTTGATTATTTACTGTTCTTCCTCTATATCTTGAATTTCTACCCCTTCTCTAACATACCTTTGAGGGGTTGTACAGTTTTTCGCATATCTAACATTTCTAAAGTTCCTATTATTATTTCTATAACGTTGGTTATTAAAATTATTATTATTAGGCCTATTGACATTATTCCTAAAATTTTTAGAATCATTATTGAAGGATAAAACTTGTCTTTCTTTTGATTCAGTATTAGTTTCTACAATGAATTTTGCAACAACTTCTTTCGGATGGTCAAATCTAGAAGCTGCTAAAACTGACTCTATCCGTTCCTTCCTTGCATCCTAAAATTCTATTACTTTAGAGCTTTCCGTTTTTATTTTTCGTTTTAATGTTTCTATAATTTTTTCTGGCGTATCTTCATCAGTTATTATTTCTCGTGCTTTTCCTTCTAATTTTGATAGTAAGAATGATTTTAACAGATTTTTCAGTGGTTGTGTTGTCGCCATTTTTTCTAGTAAATTAATTGAATTTATAAGAAATTGTAAATCTAACAGGTCACCATTATAATTTTTGTTAATGGTACACGAAGCTAATTTTAGAAATTCTTGGTGAAACAGAGCCATTGCTTCTATTACAGAGTCGTCATTTTCGGATTTTTAAACTTTCGGAGTCAGAATTTTCATCATTTGACATACCCACTATAAAAGAAACATTTTCTGGAATTTTTGTGTCCCAGACTAATATCTTGTATACCCTTTTTGATCTGTCTCTAGTAAAATTGAAATGTTCTAGTAAGTTTTTTCCATTGTCAACTCTTCCCCACAATACTTGTATAGTCTCAATCAGTTTATTACACCTGTTGGTAATTCTTATTGTGTTTTTATTTAAGGTAATCGGATTTTTTAACCTAAACGAAATTAGTTTTGTGAAAGGATAAATGCATAGTATTTCAAAATTGGAAAAACTGTATATAAGTGGCAACGCCTTTTGTAGTTTTAAGTACAAGCAACATGTTATGCAGTAAGCGTTCAAATAATAAAATAAATATGTTCATCGATAGAATAAATTTAAAGAAAGTAGAAGTGTTTCATTTCAAGATCATAAGAAATATAATAAATGGTGTCAGAAGTGAAAGAGGAATTACTTTATTAATTGTTTAGAATTTGAAATAAAAACATACATAAATTAATAAATGGAATATATAAGTAATATATTTAATTTAAGCAAAGTGAAATAAAATATTAAGTAACCTTCAATTTCTAAAAAAAGTTTAAATACACACAACCATAGTTTTTCTTCCTTCGGAAAGTACAGTCAACATAGATAAAAGAAAAAAAAATAATAAGATTCATATTACAAATGATATACTCATACATTTAAAAGAAAATGTAATAAAGAATACATAATAAAAATTGTGGAGAACTTTGCATGGTGTAAAGTAAATTCTAAAAAAGTCTAAGAATTTTGATTTTAAGAAATTGAGAAATAAGTTTTAGTAAAAACAAAAAATAATAATAAGAATATTGAAAATTTAGAGCAGTTAGTTGCACAAAAATCCAAAAACTTTATTAAAAATAAGTCATTGCCAACATATGGCACTAAAGCCAAATTAATAGCCAGAATTATAGAATCAGAACATACAGCGCATCATACTAATAAAGTGGACCCCCTTCAGTAACAACCCCTAAAATTCAAATCGAGGTACCACGATCAAGTGTGTCTATTCAGATGAAATTGAAACTAATTAGGCTACCGTATCGCATTATTTGGGTTGGAAGCAGGTAATAGAATTATTACCAATTTTGATCCAGATAGCGAAGGTTTCAATATTAAATTGTAATATTATATTATTATTCAATATTATATTGGATTAAAAGGGCCAATCTCTTAAAAAACGAGTTTAAGATAATTGATGATCTATTGTTATCGTGTGTAGTATTCAAACTAAAGGGAACAGCAAAACTATGGTTTTATTTCCTGCAAAATATCAATACAGATTGGTATAAATTCTGTACGGATATAAAGGCGTATTTCCTTGGAAGAGGAATTGAAGCGGACTATCATTTGTTAATGCAGCGGAGAAAACAAAACACAAATAAAAATACACAACATTACATTATGATCATAAATTAGTTAGGAAAAAATGGTCAGTATTACAACGGTAATCCAATATTTCAACGCAACTATAATAAAAGTAAATTTAATATTTGTAAAAGGAAGGGACACGACATTAAGATTTGTTGGTACAATAACAAATACTCAAAACATTGCTACAACTGCAAAAAACTGCAAGAAATTGTTCCGTAAAGCAACATGATATTTTGCCACCAATAACAATCAATTTGTAAAGCAAATTCTTTTTGATAAAAGAATTATTATGACAGCGTTAATTGATACTGGGTGCAGTTTAAATTTAATTAAAAATTCAAAAACAATCTTATTAAACGGCGAAGCTGAAAGGCAAAACAGTAGCCCAAAATTAAAAGTCTTGGCAAATTCGGAAGTGAAGGTCAACGGAAAAATTAATTTAAAATTTTAAATAAATAAGAACGAGCATTTCTCTATATTTTATATTGTAGGTGACAATGCTATTCCACATGAAATAATACTAGGACAAGAATTTATTTCTGAGGTCCCGTTAATAAAAAATAAATTAAATATATTTACAAACAGATTCAGATTCATTGGCAGATTCATTTAATATTTTATACATAAATACTTCCGCAGATGAAATCAATATACAAACCGTAAATTCAGAATACATAAAAATTATAGATAATTGTGTCAATAAATATCCATCAAAGAATAGAGAAAAAAGAGAAGTCCCAAACTAGAATTAACAGATGATAAACCTGTCTTTCAGCCTGCGAGACGTTTATTAATCATAAACAAAATAATAGTGGGGAATCAAATAGAGACGTGACTTAAAGAAGGAATAATTACAGAATCAATATCCAGTTACGCCAGTCCTATAGTGATAGTAAAAAGGATGGCACTAAACGCCTTTGTATAGATTATAGAGCATTAAACACTAAAATTATCAAAGACAGGCAACCAATGCTTTTGATTGAAGATCTACTTGACCTGTTGGGCAAACATAAATTTTTTTCAACTCTAGATTTAAAAAATGGGTTCTTTCATGTGGAAATAGACAAATCAAGCAGACATTACACCTCGTTTATAACCCATAATGGTCAATTCGAATTTACAAAAACACCATTTGTGTTGAGTACTTCACCTACTATATTTCTCAGATATGTAAATTATATTTTTAAAGACTTAAAGAAAAAACAAAAATGTACATATATGGATGATATATATGGATGATATATATGGATGATATAATTATACCCAGAATGAATGCTAAAGAGGCGATTGAGAATTTAAAGGAAATTTTAAAAAAGACTGCAAAATATGATTTAGAAATAAACTGGAAAATATGTGTTTCTTTATCACAACAAACCGAATACCTAGGTTATGTAATTTCAAATGGTCAAATACAACCGTCACCAAATAAAATACAAGCAGCTAAGGATTTTCCAAAAATAACTACATTTAAACAACTGGAAAGTTTTTTGGGCCTAACAAACTATTTTAGAATATTTATAGCGGATTATTCAGTAATAGCGAAAACATTAACATATTCAAAAAAGGAAAGGTACTGTATTCAAAATTGGTAAAAAACAACACAGACTTTAAAACTTATATATACTTATATTTATATATATATTTGACATATTGAAATAAACTTTTTCAAAGAAATCTCGATTGTAACAATATAGTTTAGAAAATTACAGAAAAATTTGCTATTAAAAATTTATTTTCTACTTTTTAGTTCAAAAAAGCTGTTTTTTTAAAAATTTTTTTATTTATTTTATTTTATTCTTTCTAGTAACGACAAATATAAGTATTAAATTGATATTTTTTTTTTCCTTGTTTAATTTTGAATTTTTACAGTTGCCCTTACAGTCTATAATTATATTATTACCTGTATAATTTTTTTATTATTAATTTATTGTGGCAACATTTTTAAAAAATTAAGAAAACGTTGCATAGCTAAATTCAAAATTTAAATAAAAATATTGCAATTTTATAATGTTCTTTATCTCCACTTAAAATGCGACCCTTTAAAAACTTTGATTCATACACTTCCTTGTTTTTTCTTTTTTTTTCATAACATAACATTTTAATATTTTTTTTTTATCTGTTATGCACGGAAATATCAGATCTGCACATATACATAAGAAATAGCCTTTAAAAATATTTAAAAACAATCAAAGTAACATTTTTTGTTCTCCTTTTTTTCTATTCGTTTTTATTTTTCTTCCAGTATTACATTTTACTTTTTTATACCCTATACATTAAGTATAGGGTATATTAACTTTGGTATGGTGTTTGTAACCACCAAAATGCAGCGAGTTAGGTATAGACATGCATATACATTCTGAATCAGGATCACCGCCTGAGTCGATTTAGCGATATCCGTCCGTCCGTCCGTCCGTTTACACGATAACTCAAAAACTAATGAAGCTATCTTGATGAAATTTATATAGTTGGTTACTAATTACGAAAGGAAGGCTAAGTTTAAATCTGGGCAAAATCCGTCCATGGGTTTGGATTCTGGAAGCTTCCGAATGATTCGGGAGCAAACAAGATTATCTCCAAAACCAACAAAGATAGAACTTTTAAATTTTGTACAATGATGTTTCTTCCCATTCGATTTATGTCTCTGAAATTTAAGAGGGTTTGGTCTATGGATTTGGGTTTTGGAAGCTTCCGAACGAGCACCAGAGCAAATGAGATTATCTCCAAAACCAACAAAGATATAACCTTTAAATTTTGTACAATGATGTTCCTTTCTGTTCGATTTATGTCTCTGAAATTTAAAAGTATTTGGTCCATGGGTTTGGATTTAGAAGCTTCCGAACGAGCACCAGAGCAAATGAGATTATCTCCAAAACCAACAAAGATATAACCTTTAAATTTGGCAGAGTGGTGTTCTTTCATGTTTTATTGAAGTCTCTGAAATTTGAGAGGATTTGGTCCATGGGTTCGGATTTTGGAAGCTTCCGAACGAGCCACAGAGCAAACGAGATTATCTCCAAAACCAGCAAAGATAGAACCTTTAAATTTTTTATACCATACACATTAAGTATAGGGTATATTAACTTTGGTATGGTGTTTGTAACCACCAAAAGGAAGCGAGTTAGGTATAGACATGTATATATATTCTGAATCAGGATCACCTCCTGAGTCGATTTAGCGATGTCCGTCCGTCCGTACGCACGACAACTCAAAAAATAATGAGGCTATCTTGATGAAATTTATACTGTAGGTTAACAATGACTAAGGTAAGGCGAGGATTGTAAATAGGCGAAATCGGACAATGCGTTCGAGTACCTCCGATACTCCCCCAAATTTGAGATGAATTGGAGTGATTGTTCGGGTACCTCCCATACAAATCCCAAAACCGAACAAGCATATATTCGAAATTAATAAAGATAGAAACTTCAAATTTGGTACTAGGGTGTTGTTTCCTGAATCCCTGATTTGACCAAAATTTTAGATGAATTGGAGGAGCTGTTCGGGTACCTCCCATACAACTCCCAAAACCGAACATGCATATCTTCGAAATTAATAAAGATAGGAACTTCAAATTTGATACGAGGGTGCTGTTTTCTAAATCCCTGATTTGCCTAAAATTTGAGATGAATTGGAGTGGTCGTTCGGGTACCTCCCATACAACTCCCAAAACCGAACAAGTATATAGTATAGCATATCTTCGAAATTAATAAATATATAAACTTGAAATTTGATATAAGAATGTTCTACCCTGTTGATGTCTCCAAAATTTGAGATGAATTGGGGTCGTGGTCCGCGTGCCTTCACACACTTCCCAAGACCTAACAAGCATATTTTCGAATTTAATAAAGATAGAAATCTGAAATTTTGTACAAATGTTGTAAAAGCATTTATTTTTTTAGCTTAGTTATATTTAATATCTAACTAAAATAACTTATGGATTTTTAATTTCATTTGAATTTTTTAGGTGTAGAGTATAGATAAGTCGGTTGCATCGACTTACTGTTACTTTTACTCTGTTATTTAGGTACGCTAAGAACTTATTTTTTTTTTTAATATTAAATTTATGCATACAGTCTATTTCAAAAATAGAAATTATTACCTATAGAACATTCTGATTTTTTTTTTGATGGTTTATGTTAACCGTCCATATGCATACATAACATTTTTTTTTGTTCGTTTATGTTTACCGTCCATTCATATAAATATAACTGTTGCCTATATATTAAAAAATAATAAATCGATAAATCAACTAAATAATAATAGTTGGGAATTTGGGAATTTGGTGTGACTGTGTTAGCAGATTTTTAATAGTACAGCACACATAAAAATATGCATACCATTTTTGTACATGTTTGTACCTACATGCGTAGTAAAAAAGTTTGGTTTTAAAAGTATGTAATTGAGAATATATTAAATTGCTTACTTCTAAATGCTAATGTTTTTGAATTAAAAAAAAATTATTTTGCTTTCTCTAGACGATGTAGATATATATGTATGTATGTACATAACATATAGTTTATGATTAATTCATAATTATTGTTATTGAAAAGAAAAATATTGTTGTTATTTACTATTTTTAAAAAAGACTGGATTTCTTATTATACCCGTATGAACTATGTTCAAGGGTATAATAAATTTGCCATTACGTTTGTGACACCTTAAAGGAGTCGAGCTAGATATAGTGTCAAAGGTATGGATCGGCTCAGAATCGAATTCTGAGTCGATTAAGCCATGTACGTCCGTCCGCCCGTCCGTCCGCACGATAACTCAAAAAATAACGGAGCTAGGGGGCTGAAATTTTTTTTACGTCACTTTTGCAAAATTGTTAGTTTTGCTATTTAAATCCAACATTTTCGGCCACCGGGTTCGAGTAGCTGCCATACAACTTCTATCTTTATATAGAAATAACTCAGTATCTAAAATTTGGTTGTGCTGGTACGGCGGGTTCGGGTAGCTGCCATACAACTTCTCCGTTTAAATGAGAATAACTCAGTGTTTATTGAAGCTAGGAATCTGAAATTTAGTAAAGAGGTGTCGAGTTACATGCCAACAACTTTTGTAAAATTTGGTTGGTCTAGAGCAGCCGGTTCAGACTTCTTGCACCTCTTGGAATCTAATGAAGCTAGGCGTCTGAAATTTTGCAAATGATGATCAAGTTTTATGGCAACAACTTTTGTAAAATTTGGTTGTGGTGGTGCGACGGGTTCGGGTAGCTGCCATACAACTTCTCTTTTTAAATGAAAATAACTCAGTGTCCGTCCGCACGATAACTCAAAAAATAAAGGAGTTAGGAGGCTGCAATTTTTTTACGTAACTTTTACAAAATTATTAGTTTTGCTATTTAACTCCAGCATTTTCGGCCACCGGGTTCGAGTAGCTGCCATACAACTTCTTTCTTTAAATGGAAATAACCCAGTGTCTATTCAATCTAGGTATCTGAAGTTTTGCAAATGATGATCGAGTTTTATGGCAACAACTTCTGTGAAATTTTGTTGTGATGATATGACAGGTTCGGATAGTTGCCATACAACTTCTCTTTTTAAATGAAAATAACTCAGTGTCTATTGAAGCTAGCTATCTGAAATTTAGTGAAAAAGTGTCGAGTTGCATGCCAAAAACTTTTGTAAAATTTGAATGGTCTAAAGCAGCCGGTTCAGGCTTTTTGCATTTCTTGGAACTTAATGAAGCTAGGCGCAATAGATTCGGGTAGCTATCATACAACTCCACAATTTACATAAATATATCTCTGTAGTTCGGTACTAAAACTCTGAATGTTTTTAAAAGATGATCAAGTTTTATAGAAACAGGATATATTACGTTCATACGGGTATCCCAGAGTTGACACAGTCTACTCTACTGCACTCTTCCTCGTTTTTAATATATTCTTTTTGTTGTTTAATGTTTTTACATAATTGGAAATATGTTCTTAGTTTTTATACTTCATAAAAAGGCATTAGTGGTGCAGATCATCATTCCCTAATAGATCTTAATTTAAAGGCAGCTCCCAATTTAGATTTCAATGTTAGGGCCATAATATGCGATTTTAATATGTTAAGAGTTTCGAAAGAAAAGCCCTATTTTAATTATAATTAAGAAAGGAAAAACACATATCTATATAAATATTATAAATAAACACATTGCTTTTTGTACACAAAATGTATACTAAAAATCAATTGATTTGATGAAAAAAAACTAAATTTAACACTTGCTTCCTAAATTTTAAGTAAATGAATATTAAATTTTACACTGTGTTCTCAAGTGCGGCACATTAATTTGTTTACACATTCATATCTTTCAAATTCATCGCTTTCAAACCAAAAATATTTTCGAAGCACATATTATTACATATTTTGAAGTATGTACCTATGTATATGTACGCATAGAATGCAATGCGGGCTACATAAAAAACAATAGCTTTTATAGAAAAAAAAAACATTTATGTATTACGTATACGTATACGTATTGGTATTGGTGAGTTTAGTAAATTTAGATAAAGTTTTTTATTTTGGTTCTGTAATAATTCTGTTAAGAATTCTGTTATATCTTTGTATGAAAATTTAATTTTGAAATTAAGCTACTTTCTCTAATGTTTTTCGATATTATTATTTTAAAATAATGTATTGTCATTGGGATCTTATCTAGTGAAGAAAATTTCAAGTCTCTAGCTCAACGGGAAGTGTGTTTAAAATGGCTTCTAAGATTCCATCCTTTACCCAACCAAGTTAATAAAAAGCTGTTAAAAAATGAAAGAATTAATCCAGAGAAATTATTATATCTCTAAATTAGACGAAAAATTACTACAATATAAAAAATCTTGCCTAAAGTGTATACTGATTGATAAGAAAGTGGGAAAAAAATAAGGTTACTTACATCCTCTACCAAAAGTGAATGCACGTATGATCACGTTACACATTGATCATATAGGACCTATGACATATACAACAAAACAATATAAATACATTTTAACAATAGTAGACGGTTTTACTCGGTCAACATCTTCAAAAGAGGTCATAGATGAAATGCAGCTACAAATAAATAATTTTGGGATTCCGAAAAGATAATGGACAGGGGTTCAGCATTTACGAGTTTAAAGAATATATGGTAAATTACAGTATTCACCATGTTTTAATACCAACGGGCTTACCTAGAGTTAATGGGCAAGTGGAACGAATCAATTTGATAATACTTCTTGTGCTAGTCAAACTAACTATTGAAAATGAAATCCATTGGTATAAATAAATAGGTAAAGTACAATCAGCAATAAATGGTACATATCAAAAAAGTATTGGTGTTAGTCCATACGAGTTATTATTTGGAGTTACAATAAAAACAAATAATGATTTATAAAATGTCATTGATATAATCGAAAAAGAGTTAATAGAAAACTTCATTGCCAAAAGAGATGAGTTGCGTTAACAAGCACCAATCAAGATCAAAAAATTTCAAGAAAAATGTAGTCACTATTATAATAAAAAACGTAAAATAGAAATGGATTATAAAGTTGATGATATAATAATGCTATAGAGATCGCAATATAGTCAAGGGTCTAAATTATTAAAAAAAATGTTTGGGTCGTTATAAATTAGATTAAGGAAAATATCAGGCGAAGGACCTAACGAAACAACTGCAGTTGCTGATCAGGTAAAACCATATTATGTAATAAAAAGTTACGAAAAGATGTAAAACAAGTAAATGTAACAGTAAGTCGATGCAACCGACTTATTAATACCCTACACCTGAATAACTACAATTAAATTAAAAATCCATAAGTTTTTTGGCTGCTGCTTCAACTTCTTCCCTTTTCTGTTTTATTCAACTCGAATTTCAGGAACGTAAAAGAAGCATCCTCTTGGGATATGCTTGAAGCCTTTGTAAAACATTTTAAGTTTCTATCTTTATTAATTTCGAAGATCGTTAGTCCTTAGGAGGTGTAAGTCAGGTACCCGAAATGCCACTCCAATTCATCGAATCCATCTCAGAAACATAAAGAAAACATGCCAGAACACCATTGTACTAAATTTCTAGGTTCTACTTTTGTTGTTTTTGGAGATATGCTCGTTGCTCTTGTGCTCGTTCGGAAGCTTCCAAAATCCAAACCCATGGACCAAATCCTCTTAAATTTCAGAGACATAAATCGAACCGGAAGGAACATCATTGTAAAAAATTTATGGTTCTATCTTTGTTGATTTTGGAGATAATCTCGTTTGCTCTGGGGCTCGTTCGGAAGCTTCCAAAATCCAAACCCATGGACCACATCCTCTTAAATTTTACAGAGATAAATCAAACTGGAAGGAACATCATTATAAAATATTTAAAGACTCTATCTTTGTTGGTTTTGGAGATAATCTCGTTTGCACTGGGGCTCGTTCGGAAGCTTCCAAAATCCGAACCCATGGACCAAATCCTCTCAAATTTCAGAGACTTAAATAAAACATGAAAGAACACCACTCTGCCAAATTTAAAGGTTATAGTTTTGTTGGTTTTGGAGATAATCTCATTTGCTCTGGTGCTCGTTCGGAAGCTTCCAAATCCAAATCCATGGACCAAATCCTCTTAAATTTCAGAGACATAAATCGAACGGGAAGGAACATCATTGTAAAAAATTTATGGTTCTATCTTTGTTGATTTTGGAGATAATCTCGTTTGCTCTGGGGCTCGTTCGGAAGCTTCCAAAATCCGAACCCATGGACCAAATCCTCTCAAATTTCAGAGACTTAAATAAAACATGAAAGAACACCACTCTGCCAAATTTAAAGGTTATAGTTTTGTTGGTTTTGGAGATAATCTCATTTGCTCTGGTGCTCGTTCGGAAGCTTCCAAAATCCAAACCCATTGACCAAATCCTCTTAAATTTCAGAGACATAAATCGAACCGGAAGGAACATCATTGTAAAAAATTTATGGTTCTATCTTTGTTGATTTTGGAGATAATCTCGTTTGCTCTGGGGCTCGTTCGGAAGCTTCCAAAATCCGAACCCATGGACCAAATCCTCTCAAATTTCAGAGACTTAAATAAAACATGAAAGAACACCACTCTGCCAAATTTAAAGGTTATAGTTTTGTTGGTTTTGGAGATAATCTCATTTGCTCTGGTGCTCGTTCGGAAGCTTCCAAATCCAAATCCATGGACCAAATCCTCTTAAATTTCAGAGACATAAATCGAACGGGAAGAAACATCATTGTACAAAATTAAAAGTTCTATCTTTGTTGGTTTTGGAGATAATCTCGTTTGCTCCCGAATCATTCGGAAGCTTCCAGAATCCGCACCCATGGACGGAATTTGCCCAGATTTAAACTTAGCCTTCCTTTCGTAATTAGTAACCAACTATATAAATTTCATCAAGATAGCTTCATTAGTTTTTGAGTTATCGTGGAAACGGACGGACAGACGGACGGACGGACGGACATCGCTAAATCGACTCAGGCGGTGATCCTGATTCAGAATATATATACATATCTATACCTAACTCGCTTCCTTGTGGTGGTTACAAACACCATACCAAAGTTAATATACCCTATACTCAATGTGTAGGGTATAAAAACACAACTGTAATACAAAAGTACAAATACAAAATATAAATAACAGGTATATGTAATAATAATTGGATTTAGTAGTTTGATATATTAAATTATTCATTATAATTTTTAACAAATATATTTGGAAATGAAATATGTATATATATTGATGTATCCCAAAGTTAAAAGGCAAAATGTGAATTAAAAAAAGAAAAAAAGAGATAAGAGGAAGGAGGCCGATAGTATTTGATGGTATTTACAAAAGAAAAGCAGAGAAATTAATCTTGAAAAAGTTGATAGGTTTTGTCCAATCCGTTCGCAAACATTGATCCTCCCTGGTAAAATATTATCAGTCAGTCTTCCTGGTAAAATATTATTTTATATACATATGTAGTATCATAAATGTAAATATTTATTGATTTGACATTTTGATAAATTTATGTTCGGGTATTGTCCTGAATCATTATGTTATGTTCGGGTACCGTCCTGAATTATTATGATAAGTTCGGGCATTGTCCTGAATTATTACGATATGTTCGGGTATTGTCCTGAATTATTATGATATGTTCGGGTATTGTCCTGAATTATTATAATATGTTTGGGTATTGTCCTGATTTATTGTTATATCTTTGGGTATTGTCGTGAATTGTCAGTATCTGGTAAATTTGGTAATATGATAGAATAGTTAATGAAGATACAATATTGAGTTACCGTCCCAGAATAAAAAATATCGATTAGAAAATAATAATAGTAATAAAGAAAAATGTATATAGTTATATATTTAGAATGAGATTTCTGAGAAAATTAATATTAAAATTATTATAAAGAAATTAAATTTCACTTATCTTTTTTTCTATTCTACGTGCGGCATTCGAACTTGATGCTTTTTCTGTGGTATTGATATATAATGGTGAGCAGCTCTACGATTTTTATTATTGTTATTATGATGACCAAAATTTTAATGCTGCCATGGTTATCCTGGAGTGTTTCAATTATAAACTGTTGTTATTGTCTCCTTCAGTGTCCCGCTTGGACTTTGATCCACCCATTTAAACACGTTTTTTAGCACATTTCCAAAAAAAATTTGAAAAAATGTGCTTGTTAGTTCACTCTGTCCGTCGTTCGTCTGTTTACAAAACTTCTACACCGTTAAAGATAGAGAAAATTTTAACCATGGGTAGGTCTCATAAAAAAAATAATTTTGTGGAAAACTTTTTCATGTAGCCCCATCCATTACGGAGCTACAGCCCCTCAAACTATGAAAAAGCGCTATTTTTAAATGCATATATCTTATGTTCTGCTTAAGATTTTTTCAATCTGAAAACGTCATTCGACAGGTATTTTTTTTAACTTTGTAAATTAATATCAAAATTATACAATTTTTTTAAATTTAGTATTTAAATTTACCGTTACGTGAAAACCAAATTTTGCATGATTTTTCTATTTTCATAACTCCGTCACGCTTTTAGATAGAGGCTTGAAATTTTGAGGCAGGAAAGAACTTTTAGATTTAGTATAAGTTTACTCAGAAAATTTTTTTGGATCACCCTCTGTTTATGAGCTATTAGGGCTTAAAAATTGAAAATTTGCTATTTTTAAACACTTGTAACTTAGGAACCTGTACACATTTTACTTCTGCAAGATATAAAAATTAAATCTACAGTAATATATTTTTACGTGTGTTAAAGGTTTATTTTACTTATAAAGGGTTCCAAAGTTGCAGCTCTTCAAAATTGCGAAAAAGCCCCATTTTCAGATGTATATATCTCAGGCTCTGCGTAATAGTTTTGCAATATAAAACCGCCAGAAGATCGAAAATTTTATTATCTATATAAAACAATATCAAAATTATGTAATATTTTGTAATTTACTATTTAAATTTACCGTTATGTGAAAACCACATTTTGCATGAAATTTCTTTTTTCATAACTCCGACACGCCTTTAGATAGGAACCTGAAATTTTGAGACAAGAAAGAACTTTTAGAATTAGTATAAGTTTTCTCAGATTTTTTTGGTAGCACTTCCTCTTTAAGAGTTATTACATCTCAAAAATTGAAAATATACTATTTTTAGACACCTGTAAGTTAGGAACCTGTAAAAATTTTTCTTCGGTAAGACTTGAAAATTAAAGGTTCCATAATATATTTTTACGTGTGTTAACGGTTTTTCTTAGTTATATAGGATTCCGGACTTACGGCCCCTCAAAATTTCAAAAATGTCATATTTTCACGTTTTTTCTTATTTCATGAAATTTTCAAATTTTTGTGCAAGTCACAATTCTAAACAGTTTGTATTAAGTTTTGGAAATGTGCGCTTTTAAAAACCGTTGGTTTACATCTACCTTGTTTTTATATTTTTTAGCAAGATTGATTATTATTGTTGTTCATATAGTTTTATTTATTTTATTTCTAGATTTAAAAATTATTCATTTGTACATACATTTTATTTATTTTATTATTAAAAAAAAATTTCTTTTTTTTTAAGTTCATTAATATTTTACATTTGTATTAATTTTTAGTTTTATTTAGATTTTTTCAAAATATTTATTTAATTATTTATATTTCACCTTTATATTCACATTTATTTATTTATAATATATAATAATCTTTTATAAGTTTATTATTATTTTTTTTTTAAATATTTAATGTTTTTATCATTTCTGTTATTTCTATTTCTTCCGTTTTTCTTTTTATCCAACTATATTCTTCTACTGAAATTTGAGTCCACGTATAGGACAACACTTCACAGTTTGTATTCTTTACGTAGGATATTATATCTCTTGTTTCCGACAGTTTGAAAAAGTTTTCATCTACTATCACTAGGACTCTTTTCCAATATTTTTTCACTTTTATTTTTATCATTTTACTACTCTTTTTATAACCGTACGATAAGGATCGGGTATATTAAAATCGCTCCTCCATTTGTAACACCTCGAAATAAGCTAGCTAGATATACCTTCAAAGGTATGGATCGGATCAGAATCAAATTCTAAGTTCAAGAAGTGTGATTTTTCTAAATTTTTCTAACAAATTTTTTAATGACTTTTTTGCATTTTTTTTACTCGATAATTTGAAATTGTTGAGGATGAATTTATATTTATATGATACTAGCAGAGTACCCGGCGTTGCCCGGAGTATTTTATCGGCTTTATGAAATAAAAATTATTATTGAGTTAATATAATTTAATTAATATAGTTCATGTATTACTATGCATTTTCAGATGCTGGCAGTTAATATTCTATTTTTAGTTAATAGTTAATAGTTAATAGTAACTTTATTGTGTCAATTTTTACTTTTACAATATTTTACAATATTTCATTTCTTAAAAACTAATTACAATTAAATTTACTAAGCTATGTATATAGTTTGGCTTAGTGGTTCTTTTGAATTTTTTTTTTTCTTCATTTCGTTCTTACGATACAATTGTTAAACTTTTACTTGTAATTTTAATAGTATTACAATTTTGTTATTTTTGCTTTAAAGAATTACTTGCACCCGGTATTTCTAATATATAATTATGCTTTAAGCTGACTAGATTATAAATAAAACAAAAAAAAAAAAAAAAAAAAATATATAAAATAAAATAAAATAAAAAATACATATAAATCCAATTTGAACATTGATCTAAAGTAAATTCTTTCTTTAAATTTACCAATTTCCTTTGTTTTCTATATAATTAAAATTCTTTTTTCTCTTTTTATTTATTTATCTCTTTTTTTTTCAATTAACTTCTATGATTAAGTTTAGTATTCATATCATAACAATAAAATTCTGATAAATGTTTAATATTTATTGGTTCAAAAAATTGTTGTTGGTTTTGAACATTTAATATAACAAATGGTGATAAATAATAATGCTGATTAATAGTATCACTAATGTGATCTTCATGTATATTTTTGATTAAAACATTAATATGATTTTCTGTTTTAGCAAGATATTTTTTAGTTAACAATGTCGCATAATATATTATAGGCTTAATGTTGGCTGCCTCATATATGAATCTGTTAGAATACCTTTTATTTACATTTTCAAAATATTTAATTGTACAATTTCGTAGTATTTTTCTTTCAAAAATTTGTATTTTTTGCGCTAAGCTAGGTGATAATGTAAACCAAATTGGAAACCCATGACATAACACAGGCCTTATAATTTGTTTATAAATTAAAAGTTTAGTTTTTGTTGATAAATCCCTATGTCTTAAAAGTGGTTTCAATTTGGATGTTGTATTAACAGCTTTTGTAAGAATTTTTTTAGCATGTTCATTAAATTTGAATAAATTATTAAAATTAATACCTAAATACTTTAGGCTATTTTTTGGGGAAACTAAATGTGAATTTAATTCAAGTTTTATTCTTTTACTTTTAGCTACTACTTTTTTAGGGGCTTTACCGCTAGCGTTTCTAAAGCATATTAAAACTGATTTTTTTGAATTAATTCCAATTTTCCATTTATCATAGTATTTAACAATCTTTTCACTATGACTTTTCACATACTTTAGAGCTAGATCTGGATTTTTGGAGTGAGCATAGATATTTGTATCATCAGCAAATAAGTTCGCTGTTGATTGCAATCTATTTCTTCTATCATATATTTCATGAGGAAAATCATGTAAGTATAAATTAAATAATTTCGGACCCAATACAGAGCCCTGTGGAACACCTGCCGATACAGATATTTTTTCTGACTCTTGACCATCAAAACAAACATATAATGTACGATCTGACATGAAACTTAAAAGTAGCCTTATTACTGTTGCTGGAAAACCCAAATTAATCAATTTGTAAATTCAGAATCTTCCATACAGAATCAAAGGCCTTTTCAATATCAATAGACAACATTACTGTAGAAAACTTTTTATTTAAATTTAAGGCTATATCATTATGTAACTTTAGTAACGCATCTAAAGTCGAGTGTCCTGGTTTAAACCCAAATTGATAATCCGGAATAATATTATTATCATCACAAAATTGGTCTACCTGATTACCTATAAATCTTTCAAATATTTTCCCCACATTTGAAAGCAATGAGATTGGTCTAAAATTAGTTGGTTCGTGTGATTTCTGATTTTTTAATATAGGAATTAGTTTCGCTATTTTAAAATGTTTTGGAAAGTATCCGTTGTTTATACAATTATTTAAAATAATCTGTAAAAAGGATAACGCTTTGTTTGGAAGTTTTTTTAGTATATAATTTGAAATTCCATCTGGACCATGTGATTTTTTTAAGTTAATTTTTGAAATTATAAAATTAATATCTTCCAGTTTTAAAAACCTGGAAGATCCCGGGTTATCTGATGGAATTAGATTTGAAAATTGTACCAAAGGTTGTAATCTATTTGTCTGTTCCATTGTCTGTTCTTTAATAAAATCATTAGTAACTTGCCTAACCGATTCATTAATTTCTGTAATGTTACTGATGCTTTTATCCCTATAAAGCTCTTCATAAAAATTTTTAAAAACAGTAATCTTCTCTTGTTTTTCTATTATTTCTATTCCGTTGAATGATAGCTTTTTGTCCTCATCAGTATTTTTACCTATTATTCTATTTATTTCTTTAAATGCCTTAGGGCCAGATTTTATGTCACGAAGCTTTTTTTGAAATTGCTTATCAAAATGTTCCTTTAATTTTTCATCCAGAATTTTTCGAAGGCATTGGATTTTTGAATTTAGAGATTTATATTCACTAGATATTCTATTTAAATATCTATGATATAAATTTTTTAAGTCTTTTTGCATTTTTCTTTTCACTTTTATCATATTTAATATATTTTGAGGAAGATTGTTGTATCTTCTAATATTTGGGCAATATAAATGCGAATGATTTTCTACTCCATTATTTATTACATCTACGAACTTTTTTATGTAATTATCAATTTCTTCATTCGAAAGGTTTTTTGTTTTTGAAATGTTTAAATTAGGCATGTAAAAAGCTTGCTCAATTTCACTCTTAAATTTAACCCAGTCCGTGTTTTTAAAGGATCTAATTTTTTGAGGCTCATTTAATTTAAGTTTGTAATTTCTAATATCAATATCAAGCTTAACAACGAAATGGTCAGAAAATGAGGAAAATGTTTGACATTGATAATTTTTATTTATCTGATTTATTAGATTATCAGACACTAAAAACAAATCTAATATTGAACCACTTCCAGGAAAAGTTGTTTGAAATGGTGAAACTATAATAAAAGAGTACTGGGTAGAATTATCTATCAACCATTTTTCTAGTAACACACCATTCCTATTTGTTAGTGTATCACCATATTTTATCATTCTTGCATTAAAATCTCCCCCAATTACAATAAAGTCAAAATTTTTTGCCAAATCATTAATCTTATTCATTGTATCATTCATAGTAATACAATCTGTTTGGGGTTTTATATATATTGAACCCACTAAAAATGATTTTTGTATATTATCATGTCCTAATACCTTTCCTTGTGCTAAAGTGATTGGAGTACGAAATTCTTTTGTGTCAATTTGTGTCAAATCTATGTTATTTTTGAACAGTATAGCTGTTCCTTGATCGAAGTCATTTCTAATAATTTTATAATCATCAAAACAACACCTATTTCTTCCATTTAACCTAGTTTCAGTAACAAACGCAAAATGTGGGTTTTTATCTTTAAGTACGTCCAAAAGGAATGTTCTTCTACTAATGCTTTTTATTGAGCGAACATTAACTGTAATTGCAGAAAAAACTTTATTTAAGTTCATTATTTGTTATTTTTATTAAAAATTGTATATAAGCTCCCTGTTGCTCTTCTTTTGATTTTAAGTTTTTTATATATGACATAAACACATTTATCTCCTTAACTAAATTAGTAAGGCTCATACCAAATAAGTTATTTGACATTTCGAAGAATTCATTTAAGGGATTTGGACGATCAACCCAATTACCCTTTGTTATTAAATTTTGATTTGATTTCGGAAGTCTAGGAAAAGAATTACCGTCCATTATATTAATTGAACTATAATTTGCTTCTTTTCGCTCTTTTACTTTTTTCCCATTATTTTTATGTCTTTGAAGATATTCTTTGTAATAGGGACATCCCCTATAATTCGCAGGGTGCTCCCCACCACAATTTGTACATTTAGGTACGTCTTTTCCCTTTGTCATTGGGCATTTGTATGGTAAATGTTTTAATAAACACTTTACGCATCTGTATTCTCTACTACAATTATTTGCCACATGGCCAAACTGTTGGCAACGCATACATTGAATTGGACTGAATGACATCAATCTCTCCCAATGTATTCTTTGGTATAATAGTACCTTAGTGTTTAGCAATTGCTCTATGTTTTGATTAGGTTCCATTTGGATTATAAACATTCCTAAATCTTTGTTATTTTTTTTAGAGTTAGGTGTTGAAAATTTATTAATTTTTAAAAATTTTATATCCGGAAATACTGACACTAATTCATTTTTGACGTCATTTTCGTCAAAGGCTTTATTTAAATCTTTTAATAAGAGGTTAATATTTTTAATTTCTTTTGGTGTAAAAGAATGTGCTTCAATTTTTATTTTTCTTAAGTATTCTAACAGTTCTGTATGAAGGCCTATATTAGCTACAAAAATTTTAGTTTTGTTTTTGTTTGGAGAATTTATTATTTTAACATTTTTTTCATTTATTGTAATTTTTGATTTAACAAATTCTAAAATTAATTTTAAATTTGCTTCATTAATTATTATGGGAGGGAAAAAAGTTTTTTTTTCTACATTAATGTTCTTTTCTGTTGGTTTTTTAGAATTACCAACATTTTGTAAGTGGCTATTAGTATCAAAATTATCATTCTTATTTTGTAGCAATTGGAACTGATTTTGCGAAATCTCCAGTTGATTTTTTTTAAATTTTGTTTCTGGTACATTTTCCAACTTACTAATATCGTTATGATACCTTTTTCTAGGCTGGATATACGTCCATTCCTGTTCATTTTCTTTTTGATTGATGTCCATATTTGGTATTGAATTATTCTTATCATTGATATTTACACTACCATTTTTCAAACTTAAAGTTTCTTTAAGCATTAATCTTTTCTTAAACTTAATACCACTCCTTCGTCCCATTAAGAGGCTAAGAGGATACAATGATTAAAAAAAAAATAATATTTTGAATTGTTTTTTTTTTGATGACTTTATTTTTGATTTGATATTAACAATGATAAATAACAATTTGTTATCTTAATTTTGTTTTTGTTTTTATTTGTAATATTTTTTCTCTTTTTTTTTATTTTGAACTTAAAACCGGTTTATTTTTGTTTACTTAAAATATAATTATGTATTTGTTTTTTTTTTTCTGTACTATTTATTATATGAAGGCATAACAAGCCTATATTTTTTTTTTTTTAATATATTACAATTAAAATTTGTAAGAGCACTTAAATTTGCTTCTTCTCTTCGTAAAGGTTCTAAATGAACTCCTATTTTTAGTTAAATTGAATAAACAGAGCGAAGAATTAGAGACAATTCGTCTACAAAAATCTTTAAAGGAATCAATAATCTATTGAGTACGCAATTACGGCGAAGTGAGTTTTCATAATATATTCGTTAATACCGAAACATAAAATCGCATTTCAATTATTAAAGACCATAATGTAATACATTGTTTTTCGCAAGTAATGTCACTTCATGTTTTTGTTAATTATCCTTTTAAGCACATTTTGAAAAATTTGCTATTAGGTCAATCCGTCTGTTTACAAAACTTATATACAGTTTAA
The DNA here is from genome assembly GCA_947095535.1 of Poecilobothrus nobilitatus. Classification (NCBI taxonomy): domain Eukaryota; kingdom Metazoa; phylum Arthropoda; class Insecta; order Diptera; family Dolichopodidae; genus Poecilobothrus; species Poecilobothrus nobilitatus. The sequence goes on along the minus strand of OX352774.1, from coordinate 125,365,814 downwards.
TAAAGAGCAATGAAATAATAACTATGCATAGGTCTCTTAAAAGAGTAATGTTGTAGAACAACTTTTTTATGTACCCTCACCGTTAGAGATCCTACAGCATCGACAGCGCTTCAAATTTTGAAAAAACTACTTTTTAAATGCATAAATCTCAGGTTCTGTTTAACATATTTTTTTTAATATAAAAACTACATGATTGTGTTTTACCTTTATAAATCAACCGGAATTTTTTTACGGTGACTTTTTCTAATTATGTTTTTAAATTGATTGGTTAAAAATATGTGTAAAAATTGTGTATGGATAAGAATGTAAGGTTTTCAGTTCTTTTAAAATGTATGTACTCATTTTTGATTAAATACTATACAGAAATGTGAATATGTTTTCTAATTTAATTGATTATGTCAATACAGTATTTTTAAATATACGCAATTATACACACTATATGTACATATTTCAATGATATTTTATGGGAAATATGTTATACACATGCATCTTATATAGGTAGACCACATGTAAAGACCACATGTAAGTAATGCATTTCTGAATGATGACATGATGATTGTCTAATATAGGAGATTGTTTCTGTTTTTTAACAACGGCGAAAATGTTATGTTGTTAAGACTTAAACACAGTATTCTTAAGATACTTAATAAGGTTACTTTAATTACTGTTCTATATTAGAAATTTGCATTAAAAGGTTTTTATGGAATATTAAAAACAATATAGAGAAAAGAAAAGAGTGTTGGAAATATCTTTTTAATAATAATAATAATACAAAAAATTAGGCAGAATACTTTTAATAGGTGCTCGTGCGGAAATGGGTTAACAAATGTTAACAAACATTTTGTCATAGGCTTTATTTAAATCGTAAATTCATCCTGCCAAATTAGACAAAAATTAGAAACAAAATTTTCTTTTGAAAGTCTATCGTACAAATGGGTTAATGTAGCACGACAAAATTTATTGAATGAGTTTGTGTGCCAAAGTGCAATACTTGTGAAAATTTGCAATTGGTCAAATAGTTTAAGCACAACAACAAAAAATGAGACACTTCTTGGCCTGGAGCCTGATGGGTTAATGTATCGTAACCAAATGAACTCAGAAAGCTTTTGTTATAAAGACCTACACTTTTGTAAATTTTCAACTCAATTGGTCAAACCGTTTAAGCGGGACAACAAAGAAATTGAAAAACTTCATTGAGTCCTGGTGCCGAAACGGGTTAATGGATCGTAACCAAATGAACTCAGTCAGTACTTGTGGCAAAGAGCTACACTTTTCTAAATTTTCAACTCAATTTGTAAAACCGTTTAAGCGCGACAACAAAGAAATTGAATATAAATTATTGAGCCCTAGTCCGGAACGGGTTAATGAATCACAGCAAAATAAACTTGTTGAGCTTCTATAGTAAAGAGCTACACTTTTGTAAACTTTCAACTCAATTGGTCAAACCGTTTAAGCGCGACAACAAAGAAATTGAAAAACTTCATTGAGCCCTGGTGCCGAAACGGGTTAATGGATCGTAACCAAATCAACTGAGTGTGCTTCTGTAGTAAGGAGTTACACTTTTGCGAATTTTCAAGTCAATTGATTAAACCGTTTAAGCAGGATAACAAAACAAAAATTTTATTTTAATTTAATGAACTTCGTTTGGCTCTGGTGCCCAAACGGGTTACCTGAACTTCATAAAAATTTGTTGCAGGCTTTTTTTCAGACCATAAAACCACCATACAAAATTGGACATAAGTCGGAAACAAAAGTTTTTTTGGAAGCCCGCCGGGCCAAACCCGGGCGACATATTGCCACCCAATTTCTTGAGTACACCCCTAAAGATGAGAAGAACATTTGTGCAAATTTTCAACTCAATCGGTCAAACCGTTTAGGCCGTACCGTAAAACCGTAATGGGTTAATGAACCGAAACGCGATATAGCCTATAACTCCTTCCGGGGTCGTAGAAATGTTCCTGCAAAATTTGTTTGCAGTCGGACTGGTGGTTTTTACGTGAATCCGTGCCAAACAAACAAACAAACAGAATTTCTTCCTTATATATTAGATTAGTATATACATACTTATATAACTCATGTTTATTTACATATCGTATATGTCACTGATGAATGAACGATATATAATACATATGTATAGTATATAAATTATTACACATTTGCCGCTTAGTATTAAATGGTACTATAGCACATTTGAAAAAGTTTTGGATTGATAATCGTTATGTGGAAGGTTAAAATCTCCTTTTGAAGAATGTATAAACATATACATGTATATACATGTACAAACCATAGTTCTAGAAATTATAAAATTCACCCAAATTATTTTAAAATAATAAAAAATTAAAACAAATAATATTATAAGCAGACTGGCAGGCTATGAACATACTAACGGTTCGTACGGGTATCTAAGAGTTGACAAAGGCAACTACTGTATTCTTCCTCGTTTTTTATATAAAACTTCTTTAAAAAAAAATTCACTAGCTATTAACTTTAAGTTAAGTTAAACCGAACCGAAAACTTTCACGGTTGCCATCTAATGTTGGGGCTTAATTAAATAAATTAAAACATCCAATTGACTTCTGTAACTTAACTAATCATTTTATTTCCTTACTTTTACTATTTATAACTTATTACTATATACTATAGTATAGTATTACTATATACAATATACTATAGTAATAAGTTATACTATTATTGTTATACTGTAATACTAATCAATAATTATTTTATTATAATATGATATTAAAGGAATTTATAATACTAATATAAATTGGATTAAACAAAACAATATTATTTGGTAATCAATACTAATTATATGTTTACCGCTAATTGTTACATTTAATAAAGCATAGCATAATCATTGCATGCCTTAAGTCATAAGCCCCTATACACAATTTTGTCCCCATGGTATTTCGTAACCGCTAACACACGTATAAGTATATTACGGAAGCTTTAATTTTTATCGAAGAAAGAAAGAATTTTTATCGTCGAAGAAAAATTTGTACAGTGGTGGAGCAAAAAATTTTCTGAGAAAACTTATACTAATTCTAAAAGTTCTTTCCTACCTCAAAATTTCAACTCTCTATCTAAAAGCGTGCCGTAGTTATGAAGGTACAAAAATCATGCAAAATTTGATTTTCACATTACGGTAAATTTAAATACTTAAATCATCATATCGATTTAGAAAAGTAAGAAAGAGTACCGCCGTATGACGTTTTTAAATTGGAAAACTCTTAAGTAGAACATGATGTATATTATATAATGGAAAAAGCTCATTACTCTGGTTTTGCAACCGACTTTAAAATTGTTTCTAATTATCCTTTTTCATACATTTCATTTAAATTTCAACTTCAAAGAATTTAAAATAGTGAAACCTGCTGAACAAATTATTGAAACTCTGATGTTGTAACGGATTCTAAAATTCCATTAATTTTTCTTACAGACATATTAACAACAATAAAGCTTGATAAACCAGCGCTGACAAACCTCAAGCTCCCGCTGAACAAATTATTGCACTCTTTTGTAAACAACTCTTAAACTCCTCCAATTACTTTTTTACAAACAAAATAACAACAATAGAGCGTTGACAATTTCTATGAATGACATTTTCCTCATTCATTATTTTGTATACATATAATTAGTAATTACGTTGGAAATTTCCAATTGTGAAATTTTGTATTTGCAATTTTGTAATTTTGAATTTTGGGATTATGTGCTTTGGAATTATGTTTTTAAATTTTTTTAAATTATGGGATCTTATAACTTTGGTATTTTCAGAAATGAGATTTCGGGGTTTTCTCGGATTGTGCATATTTACAGGATGGTTAATATTTTTAAAAAGTTTGATAATTTTTTGGAAAGTTACAAGTTTCAACCTTTTCCCTCTCTACAACATTTTAAAGCAATTTTGGCCTTTTTTGGATTAAGATGGTAACGATCCGTTAACCCATTCTTGGCGGTTAATCCGTCAAAACCAATATATATCCGGATCATGTCAAATTTTCATGGTGCTTTAATTACTTTAAAGGATGTACGTGAACCCGTTCCAGCCCTACGACATTATAAAGAAATTTTGGTCTTTTTTATGACAACCCGTCACTTATTTTTTTACACTACACATTAAGTATAGGGTATATTAACTTTGGTATGGTGTTTGTAACCACCAAAAGGAAGCGAGTTAGGTATACACATGTATATATATTCTGAATCAGGATCAGCTCCTGAGTCGATTTAGCGATGTCCGTCCGTCCGTCCGTCCGTACGCACGATAACTCAAAAAATAATGATGCTATTTTGATGAAATTTATACTGTAGGTTAACAATGACTAAGGTAAGGCGGGGATTGTAAATGGGCGAAATCGGACAATGCGTTCGAGTACCTCCCACACAACTCCCAAAACCGAATACGCATATTTTCGAAATTAATAAAGATAGAAGCTTAAAATTTGGTACTAGGGTGTTATTTCCTGAATCCCTGACTTGTCCAAAATTTAAGATGAATTGGAGGAGCTGTTCGGGTACCTCCCACACTACTCCCAAAACCGAACAAGCATATATTCGAAACTAATAAAGATAGAAACTTCAAATTTGATGTGAGGGTGCTGTTTCATAAATCCGTGATTTGGTTAAAATTTGAGATGAATTGGAGTGGTTCTTCGGGTACCTCCCATACAACTTCCAAAACCGAACAAGCATATCTTGGAGTGAATATGAGGATATGAATTGGAGTGGTCCTTCGGGTACCATAATAAAGATAGAAATCTGAAATTTTGTACAAAGGTTGTAAAAGCAGTTATTTTTTTAGCTTAGTTATATTAAATACCTCACTAAAATAACTTATGGATTTTTAATTTAATTTGAATTTTTTAGATGTAGGGTATAAATAAGTCGGTTGCATTGACTTACTGTTACTTTTACTTGTTTTTTTGTAATTCTAAGCCGATTTTATCATGACGACCTTCTAAAGAGATTTTCATATTTTCATTATACTATACTGTGCTGTAATTCATTCGACTGATTAACTTTGAACTTACAAGAAATTTTATGCCTTACCAAAATAGTTTACTATATCCAGTTAACTACAGTCCTTAATATTTCAACTTTTTAAGAGCTTGTTAAAAAAAAGTGCGCGCAAAAAGTGATATAAGATTAAAGATATGATAAAATTCGATAGTTCCTATTGACTGCTTACTACGTGTAAGCAAACAAAGGTTGGCGGCAAATGCTGTAACACACAATCACCAATAATGATTGATTATTCAACGCACTATTCGATCTTACCCAACAAAGTGTAAATTCATAAAAAAACAACCTGCCATTTTAGACGATTGAAATTTTACAGAAATTGTTGACATGCGTTGACATTGATAGTTATCGTGCGAATGGACGCCCATACATATGACTAAATCGATTCAGAATTCGAATCTGAGCAAGAACATAATATATACTTTTAGCTAGCTTGGCTTATTTAAGGTAACATACATCGAAAATACATTCATACGGGTATAATAAAATTTGGTATATTTTCTATAAAATTTTCTATATGTTGTATTAACACTTTTAAAAAATAAAGTAATCTAAACTAATTTTTGCTTACATGTTTTTATTGTATGCAGTGCTTGTTCTTTATGTATAATGTTAAAATCTTTAAAATATGTTAATATATATGTTAAAATTTAGTAAATATTTGATTTGATTAAGTGTCTCCGTTTTCTATATATCTATTTTTCAAGGTTGCTTTAATGACTTTAAAGAATAACAGTGACAAATTTTTATAAAGTTCAGCTAGTCTGCGTAAACTACGACAATTTAAAGAAACTCTCGTTTAGTTTATTCAATTTGCTCGAAAAAATATCTGGGATAATTCTGTTATTTGATTTATAATTTATAAATATTGTAAATTATATTGTTTTAGTCTAAAAACTAAATTTGGAAGGCATACAAATATTTTGAGCTATAATTAAAGTAAATTCTATTTATTAAAAATAAACTTCTTCCTTTATGTTTGTTTACAAATCAAACCCAGTGTTCTGGGTTTTATCTAAAAAAGGTCCTTTTATTGTGCTGTACATATTTTGAACAAAAAGTAATTTTATTACAGGAATTAAAAAATAAAAAAAATTGAAAGCGATTAAATTTCGTATACATTTGTACAGAGTGTTTTGCAATAAACGCGACATAGACCAAAAGATGTTAGGGAAGGTCGAAACAAGCAAAAAATTATTGTATTTGTAATGATTTCCAAGATAACAATGTTTAAAATTTTCCGAATATGTTCTAAAAGAAATTTTTTTCATGTTTCGATCTCCCCTTTAATCAATTAACATATTATTTATTATTTTATGTATATGAAAAACGATTGTTGTTTTTGAATTGACTATTTTGTACATTCTTATTTAATTCTATTTTTTTTTATTACAGGATTACCATTGGAAATCAGTTTATATTGGCATCAATATCCATATTATTTGGGTTTACCATTCTGTAAAATTCGAGCTCTAATATCTGAAGCGTAATTATCCAATTTTTATTTTTACCTTAACATCATTATTTTAGAATATCATAAAATTTGATTATTTAAATTAAATGTATTTCCCATATGTTTTTAAATATTCATGTAAACGTTCATATATTATATGTTCATATATTATCATAGGTGTTACAATTTACTGACACTATAAAATAATTTGTATAATACTAAAATTTTCTAAGTTCTAAAAATGAACCTCTTCTTGACAAAAGATTTTTTTTTGTATATTATTATTGATTGCTTACATCTATAAACAGAAGTACACAATTAAAATGTTTTCATTTTGTAAAACAATATTATGATTTTCATTCTTACTTTTAAATAATTATAGTTCATATATGTATATAAAAATGTATGAACTTGTGTTAATTTTTTATACAACATAATAAATATAAATAAATATATATATATATATATATAAATATATATATATGAAAGACCATGTATTGTATTATCCTTGATAAAAGGGATAACAAATAAGTGAAATAAAATGAATATAATGATGTTGTGATATTTAGAAAGGTAATTGAATATTTTGTTCTCCCTAAAGTACGTGTATATATAAATACATATTTATATAAATATACAAATTAACGGTAATTACATGTTAAACAATTTTTAGATCGACATATGTCTCAGTGTTGACAATAGTTGCGTTTTCAATGGAAAGATTTTTAGCGATTTGTCATCCCTTACATTTATACACAATGAGTGGTTTCAAAAGAGCAATACGAATAATTGCTGTTCTCTGGATAATAAGCTTTTTAAGTGCTGTGCCTTTTGCAGTATTCACAAAAATTGATTACATTAAATATCCTCCTGGTAAGTATATGTACGTTACAAGTGTATAAATGTAGATATATATTCATATATTTATATATTTATGTAAAAGTAAATAATAATTTAATACATTTATAGCGTGGTATATACATTAATATGGTATAGTACAAAAAAAATATTTTTAAAAAAAGTTGCTGTTATATTGCTACATTTTTAGGAAAAAAGGATACTATTATTTTTCTCTTATTATGAATTGAAGAAAATGGTATAAACACTTTAAATCTGAAAAGAAATGTATTCTTTTCTCTTTTCATTTTAAGCTGTTAACAAAGTTTTATATTTAATTACAGAAATCTGCTTGAAAATAATAATTCAAACCATAATGTTTTGTTTTAACAAATTTTATAGTATAAATTTAATAAAACGTGAGAAAAAGTTATTGAAAAACTTAATTTTTAATAAAAAAGGTATAGTTGCTATATGTAAAAATTTATTTTACAAGTTACATAAATGTTAAGAATAGTTCAAAAATTTGATGTTTTTAAATATATTTTTCAAACTTATTTAGGATTCAAAAATTTTTTTAACTGTTTCTAAATTTTAAATTTTTTCTTTAATTAAATTAGATTAGTTAAACGAATGCAATTTAGTAAAATATTTTGATATTTAACTCTAAAGTTTCGATATTTTTTTATTGAAATTCCAATCTAGTATTATTTTCTAATTAAAAAAATTGTATTTAATTTTAGATAACTCAACAATATGTGAGTCTGCCTTTTGTGCAATGTTAGATAATCCACCTGGATTTCCATTATGGGAATTTTCAACTTTGGTCTTTTTTGGTATTCCTATGATTCTTATATTAATACTATATGGACGAATGGGTTGGCAAATAAGGACAAGAACTAAAAATAGCAAAAATCTTGGTAAGATGTTGTATACTAAACATTACTATTTTTACGTTTATTTGAAATTTTAATATATTTAACAATAATAGAAATAAGTTTGTATATAGAAATATATGACTAGAAATATGTACACATATATCTAATGCGAGATTAATTAACAAAAATGGGTTAGAAAAACTATGTAATTTTTTTCAGTTTTTAATAAAAATGAAATGAAAAAGTAAAAATCATATTGTTCAGAACTATACTATCCTATAATGACTATAAGAAAATATTTGTATAGTAATATCGTTATGCATAATGATATACGTCTAGGTTTTTGACGTAGCTTTTATTTTTCTGATAATAATAAATGAAAGCAACGCTATTATTTTAATTCATTTTTTATAGTAACATTATTTTTTTACTGAAATAAAATATAAATCTCATCAATTTTTATTTACTATATATAAAATACATAGGTGTAACACAAGGATCTATGCACAAAGAATCAAAACAACAACAATCACGGAAGGCTATTATCAGAATGTTAGGTAAGTTATTTTTAATTTAAGGAAAAGAGAAAATAGCGGTTCTCGAAAGTGTTGTTTTAAGATTATAATAATTTGTCTTATTTATTTCGGTTTTTTTTACAAATATATATTAAAAATTGAAAAATAGTCCTCGATATTTTATTCCACATCATAAATTACAAACCTTAATAATACCATATCTAAATACGATTGTGCTATAAAAAGTTATTATAACATATGCATGCAGTAAAATTACAATAACATTATTTTTTTTATGAACAAATATATAGGTAAATACCCACATTCTTATTATATACCATTCTTATTATATACCGTTTCAAAGGGTGTAAAGATACCTTTCTAACGGTATAATAATAAATATAGGGTGTCTTTTTATCAAAATTTCCACTTGAAACTGCAATATCTCAAAAACGGTAACACCTATTAAGCTGAAACAAGATGTATATTAAAGATAGTATTATTTTCTACAATATTTTAGAAAATGATTTCTGTATACTATCGTAGACGAAAAATATAACGGTTTAAGTGAATTACTGCAAAATATTAGAAAATTTTTAAAATAATCAATTTCACCTTTAAATGGCCTTGTCGCCAAAAATTATGTTCTATGAAATATAGGTGACTCCACTAGGTACCATTTTGTAAAATTACAAAGTAATTGGAGAATGTACCTAAAGTAAAGTATACTCTTATATTTATATTATAATAGTATTTCACAGCATTTCAGCGATAAAATGATATGATTAAAATAAATTAAGTCTTAATTTCAAGTTTAGGAGCCTAGTTAAGAGTATAAAATACGCTGTAAACATCGAGAGAGTGTGGGTTCGAATCCCACACATGTCGTAAGAATAATTCCTCTGACAACATTTACAGTCACGCTTGGAAAGGAAAGGTTGTGTAATTTCCTTGTCCACAGCCTTTCCTTGACTGTGTAATTACATTGCACACTAAACTTTAATTACACTGAAATTTAATCCCACTAAAAATTATTTCAACTTATATGAATACTTATATGAATATTCAATTACGAGTATAAAAAGTTTTCGATATAGTAAAAAGAATACCATATTACCGTTTCATTATTTTCATGTATTAAAGCTAGACTCTGTACTTACTTCAGTCTGAATACTCAGTTATAATTTTTTTTATTTTTTATTAATAACTTTTCATTTATACCTTTAAATACACTCTTAAATATTATATCTTAGCCTACAAAAAGTTTATGAAAAACGGCATCTTTGCTTGTTTTTTTTATATTAACATTTAAATTAGTCCTTAATTTTTATGTTAGCTTTGTCTCTAATTCTTAATTTAATTTTCAAAATAATATTTGTATTCTATAATATTTTTCTCTTTTTTTTATATTGTAAAAATTTCGGTTTTTAAATCAATATTTCTTCTGATTGTTACAATGAAAAGAACTTAACCTATGCCTTACCTTACTTATCCTAAAACCTAATTTATAGTTTTAGTACTAACTTCTGATGAATGCGTGTTATCCAACCACCAACAATCTCTTTCTATTTTTTTCTCTTTATCGGGTATAGACATCTTATATTTCAAATTTATTCCGTTAATATTGTACGGATCACATTCTATTGATTTATTTCATGGCCGGTCTATTATAATGAAATAATGACATGATTTTGGTAAGAAACATAAAATGCTCAAGGCTTATAAATCCCGTGAGCAAAGTTTTTCTTATGTACTCATTATAACAAAAAGTAAAACATATGTGATATTAAACCATTTTCTGGAGTGTTTTGTGCTCTCTCATAATGTTTGCCAACAATTTTTATCATAACACTGTCTATTCTATTTATGTTTGATTCCTTGTACAAATATTTGTTTGAGTAGAAATGTTTGTAGTCGAAATGCTTGCGCTTATGTTGTGCCATACGCTCGCACCATACACTAGAGTTGGCCTAATTAGTGTTTGGTAGCAGATTATTTTAACCCTTTAATCAATGTTATGAAAATGGGATGAAAACCTTACCTGCTAGTATATTGGCTAGGGAGTAGGGAGTAGGGATAGGAAAGGATAGGAAATAGGATTATTATTATTATTGTTATTATTGTTATTATTATTATTATTATTTTTATTATTATTATTATTATTATTATTATTATTATTATTATTATAATTATAATTATTATTATTATTATTATTATTATTATTATTATTATTATTATTATTATTATTATTATTATTATTATTATTATTATTATTACTATTATTATTATTATTATTATTATTATTATTATTGTTATTATTGTTATTACTATTATTATTATTATTATTATTATAATTATTATTATTATTATAATAAATTATTTACATAAGACCAGGTCTATTTTTTTTTTGTTCTTAAGTGCTTTTCAATATGAATACTTTTAGTTTTGAAATTTTACGGAACTTTTTAAATTTTATTAAACAAAAATTTTAAAAACAAAACAAAGTAGTATTGATTTGAAAATTTTGACAGGAATATTTTTTTAAAAATTACATTTCGTTTTAGTACTTTTTAGCACATTTCAAAAAAAATTTTGAAAAAATAAGTTCTTAGTTTCACTCTGTCCGTCCATTCGTCCGTCAATTTAGAAAACTTCTACATCGTTAAAGATAGAGAAAAAAATCATGGGTAGGTCTCATAAAAATATTCATTTTGTGGAATAACTTTTTCATGTAGCCCAATCCATTACGGAGATACAGCCCTTCAAACTTTGAAAAAGCCCTATTTTGAAATGCGTATATTTCATGTTCTGCTTAGCATTTTCTTCAATCTGAAAACGTCTTTCGACAGATGCTTTTTTTTTACTTTGTAAATTAATATCAAAATTATAAAATTATTTTAAATTTAGTATTTTAATTTACCGTTATGTGAAAACCAAATTTAGGATGATTTTTCTATACCTGATAGGAATAGGAACCTGAAATTTTGAGACAAGAAAGAACTTAGAATTATTATAAGTTTCCTTAGAAATTTGTTTTGTACCACCCCCTGTTTAGGAGCTATTAGGGCTGAAAAATTTTAAATTTGCTATTTTTAGGCACCTGTAACTTAAGCACCTGTACAAATTTTTCTTTGGCAAGACATAGAAATTAAAGCTCCAGTAATGTGTTTTCACGTGTGGTAACGGATTTTCTTAGTTGTATAGGGTTCCGGACTTCCAGCCCCTCAAAATTTCAGAAAAGTTCTAGTATCACATTTTTTCTTATTTACATGAAATTTTAAAATTTTTGAGCAAGTAACAATTCTAAACAGTTTGTATTGTCTTTAGGAAATGTGCGCTTTTAAAAACCGTTGGTTTACATTCTACCTTATTTATTTTGTTTTGTGGCTTGAAAATGAAAACCTATGTATGTCTTTTTTTCCGCATTTGTCTAAAGGTTGCACAAAACCAAATAAAAAATTACAAGTAAACAAGCCTGTAGTTCTTAAAAAAATTTGGAACACATCCGCTTTTTATATGTGTTTCTTGTAAAACTATTATTTGAGGATTATTTTCTTTAATAAGTATTTCCAAAAAACTCGAGTTATTGTAAAAACCTTCCATATTCCACTGAAGAATTGATATATTCTTAGCAGATCTATTTATGATTATTTTGATTTGATTTTTTTTTATACTTTTTTAGTATTATAAAGTTTGCATGAATAATATGGAAAAGGATACATATAATCGACAGCTGCAGTTTCTTCAATGACTGGATGTACGGTGACTATATCAGGAGGGTTTTCTTTTTTTTTTGTATTGTAGGGCTAGGTTGGCATATTCAACTCTCTTTGTTTGTTGGCTTTGTGTACTAGTTTGCCAATTGTTGTAATGCCGGTCCAGTTTTTGATGTTTCGTTCTCTGCCAACACCGCGTCTTCCTTCGATTCTACCTTGGACAATTATTTGCAGCATTTGGTACTATATTGTTTGTTATTCTACTAATTTTCTACCTCATTTTGCTATGTTTACATTAAGCATTATTTAAGTATCGCGTTTACATTACTCGTAGTTGACTTTGAGTTGTAATTACTTTCAATAAGGAATTAAAAAACTGTTGAAAGTATTTTGTAAACTTTTTGTTATCTGTGGTGGTTACTAATGCTTAATATTAATTTTTATTTATTATTATTTATTAAATTATTAATATTGATTGTTTAATATTCCACTATTCCAATGACAATTCTCCCAGTCAAAACTTAATTTGGAAACAAGTTCTCTCAACTTGTTCAAAATTCCACTACATTTCCCGACCGTGTAGGCCAGGTTGGTCATCTCCTCGACCTGTTTCTGACTACACATCCTGAGAAATACATGGTCTCAGTTAGCTCTCGTCTTGGTTGTTCCGATCACTACTTGATTAACACTAGTTTCGAGCTTAGTACTCAGACCAGTCAAAGACCTGTCAAAAAAATAGTATGGCGTTATAGCCATGCTAACTGGGATGGTTTAAATAAATTTTTTAAAGCTTTTGATTGGTCTCTGTGCTTTAGCAACAGAAATATTGACTTTGCAACCAATGCGATTAGTGAAATAATTCTTCTAGGGATGAGAGCCTACATACCTCACTCTATGAAAAGTATTAAGGCCATCCCAATCTTTGTTTAATTGTATTTGTGCAAATGCTACATCTAAAAAGGAAGAAGCTTTTCAAATGTACAAAGTTATAGGACTAAAGCTAATAGGGCGAGCTGTATCGCCGTTAGAAATTGGTGTATGAGAGTTATCATCAAGCAAAAGTTCTTGCACAACAGACGGTTGAGAAGACAACTTTAGCATCTTCCTAAAAATAGCAAATCCTTTTGGACCTTTGCTAAGAGTATTAACGGTAAAAGTGGCGGTTCTTCGTTCCCGCCTTGGGTTTATAACAATGACGAAATTGTATCCTATCCCAAAGAAAAAGCAGATTTATTTGCCAAAAATTTCGCCGCCAACTCAACATTACCCCAGTCAACACACAGACCATGCATTCTTCACGAGGTTAACCGCTCCTTAGGTAGAATTTCTTTCAGAATGCGTGCAGTTCTTAAAGCTCTTCAAAATTTGGATACAAAAACGTCAGCCGGTCAGATATCCTACCCAGTGGAAGACAGCGCACATACATCCCATACTCAAAAAGGGGAAAAAAGCGATCTCTCAAACTACCGTCCTATTGTTATCATTTCGGTCCTTTCCAAAATAATGGAAAATTTAATAAATAGAAAGCTTCTGAAATATCTACAAAACAAAGGATTAATTCATGATCGTCAATATGAGTTCCGAACCCATCGGTCAACAGGTGATCTCATGACACGCCTCTATGAAAGGCTCAACATCGGCCTCCACCATTCGGGGGAGTCCGACGTTGTCGCTTTGTTTATTTCTACAGCTTTTGACCGAGTTTGGCATGATGCTTTAATTGCTAAATGCAAAGCAATGTGCCTCGATGGTGTATTTGTAAAATGGATTGGAGATTTTCTTTCAAATCGTTCGATTCATGTCCTGGTCGTTGGTTATTCTTCAGACCAATTCAAAATGAATGCTGCTGTCCCACAAGGATCTGTTCTCTCCCCGACACTTTTCTTAATATTTATAAACGATCTTTTAAGTACAACCTCCAATCCAATCTATAGTTTTGCAGATGACAGCACGCTCGTTGCTTATTATGAAGACCACGCCAGTAAATATTCTACTTCGCATGAGCTAAATCTCGACTTGGATAAAACTTCTAATTCGGACAAAATCAACAGAGTCGATTTTAACTCTAAGAAAACACAGTGCTGTTTAACAAGGAGAGCCTCTGCTGTCCATCCCTATGTAGTTCAAATTCTCAGATGGCATAATTCGGCTTATGGAAATTCTTTTGTAGTACGAACATTGCGAATGTGGAACCATCTTCCACCTCATGTTCCACCTCATGTGTTGGTGATGCTTACATTTACAATGTGCTAAGATTAAGGTGAATATTCACAACTTTGTTAACAATATGGCTGCCAATTTAAAATCTATTTTCATTCCCTAACTTAACTTCCTCAGACCAGGCGTATAACTTATTGTTTCGTCACCAGGCGTATAACCAGGCGTATAACCAGGCGTATAACCTAAAGATTGTATAACCTATTGTTTCGTCAAAAAAGAGAGGTGGTGTATAGTGGGTTAAAGTCCCACACACTCATAGAGGACTCGTGCTCATTTTCACTCCTCTGTAGTGTCTTTCGATGATTCCCACCTACCTTCAAAAAAAAGAGCCGAAAAAATTTACCATGTGTTTGAGCTCTCCTAATATTGACAGGTAGAGAATTCCATATAGAAGGTATTCTTACAAAAAGGACAACGGTTTCGCTCTACTTGAGTGTATGGGTATATTGATTTGATAAGATCTAGTTATTCTAGCTGATCTGCCAAAACCAATTTTGCTATATAAATACAGAAAAGAACGATATTTAAAACTCATATAATTATCAAAAGTACAGTTTAGTATACATTTAGATACATCAGAAATCATATCAAAACGTCGACGATTAAAGACATACCTCGTGCATGCATTGAAAATAATGTTAAGTTTATTCTTCTCGACGACACTCATAGAAGAAAACACAACAACACAATATAAGAAATGTGGCTCTATATTAATCTATATGACCCAGTCGGGGTTTGATCCGAGACCTTACATATGAAAGGCGGGTATCTTAACCACTACAACATTGGTTGGATTCATTCTGTTTTTACTTCGACTACACTTTCTAAATTTACTTTTCCTATGAATCGCTTAGCCACATTTTCATTTTTGACCAGGACTAGCACTGGTTAATTTTTTAATGGATTTAGAGAAATTATTTCTTTACTAATAGCTTCAATTCCTTTTTTAATTAAAAACGGGCTTACATTTTCCAGTTTGATTTCGGTTTTAGATGATTCTATAAGAATATATTTTTGTGAAATAGCATTTTTATTAAATATAGTATTAATTGAAAGTTTTGGAAAGTTTTTAATGTTTTTTGAAATATTCTCTGTTTCTTTAAGCAAATTTCTTTTCTTTTTTAATATTGGTGAAGCTCATTCCATGTGGTTTGCCGTGGCCAAGCCAAGAAGAAACATTGGCCGACTATTTCCAGCCTGGCCCTGAGGCCATAATAAGTTTTTAATTTTTTTTTATTTACTACGAATTGATTTTATACAAGATTTATTATCAATAAGTTGTTTTGATTTTAAAAACTTTTATAAAGTGTATGTACGGGGAGGAAGTTCGGTCGAAAATTAATTAAAAATTCTCTGACTTACTTTCAATTAGAAGTACTTAAAATAACAGGTGTTACTTAACAATAAAATCAAAACCGATTTTATTTTGAATTTGAATAAATAAAGCGTGTGTATTCCAAGACGAATAAAGCAAGACTTTTGATAAGTTTTATTTCTTAAAAGAATTAGTAATATACATAGAATATTAAATATGTACACATACTCAATTATTACTGTCATTTACATATGCATTAAATGATTTATGAAAAACATGCGATAGAAAAAAAACCAATATTATTAAAACGAAAAAGTATAGTAAAAGCAGAAATACAATATATCGTTCTTTTTAGCTATGCGTAATTTTTGACATGTAAGAATTCTAGAACGGTTTTTTACAGTTTGTTGGTAAATTTTTGACTTCAATGTATTTTTATTTTAATAATAATTACTGAGGTTACATCAAAAATTATTATAAATTGTTTTTTAATTAGCTACTCTTCAAAATCTTTTATATTCTCCGAATATATTTTATGATAATGATATTTTCAAAATATTGATTTTTAATTAAATTATTCTTCAAAATACTAATTTTAAATATCAACGCCATTCAAAAATGAAAGAACTTTACTTTTACGTTTCACATTTTAACGTTTTAAAGTGAAGTATTTTTATACTTTAATTGATAATGACGCGTAAAAGCACAATTTAAACTACAATTTATTATATTTTCAGAACTATTTATTAATTTCAACAAAATAATTATAAACTAATAAGTAAAAGAGAAATTTGGGACCTCCGTGGCCCAGTGTGTAAAAATATATAAAAATTGGCTGTAAACACAGAGGGAGTGCTAGCTCGAATCCCACACACGTAGTAAGACTAATTCCTCCTTACGACATTTACAGGCACACCTGGAAAGGAAAGGCTGTCTAATTTTTTTCTAGCATTTATGTGGGAGGGGAATAAACTAAAAAAAGATGAATATTTTCTTTTAACGCAAGCAAACTTACTTTGTGTTATATAAACAAAGTATTGAAAGTCTGCTTTTGCAATGGTAACGGTAATTTTAAAGTTTATCATCGGTAAAATGCTGCCAAATTGAGAATCTCGCATATACGTATGGGTAAGTATATATAAATATTCTGCAAAAAGTGTATACCTCTGATTTTGTATTATAAATCATTCCAAAATATTTTGTTTTGCATACATATTTTAATAACAAATCACTTAATGTTTTATGGAGATATTAGTAAATATGGCAATAGAGTTTCGAAAATGATTGATTAAAATAACAGTTCTTTTCACGGCCACAAAATTTTATACGGCCACATTTTTAATCAAAAATCGACCAATTTTTAATTCTTGTAGTTTTCTTAATACGACGCGAATGCCTATTTTGTCAAAAGCCTTTTCGAAGTCAATTGAAAGATCGTTGATGCTATCGTTGTTAATTGTAATTGTTTTAATATGAAATGGAGTGTAGGTTGAAGTTAAAATTTGAATGTTCTGCCAAATTTTTGTTATGATATTATTACGGTTTTTAGTTTCTGTAAATTTACTAAATGTGATCTTTTTTTATTTCTTTTTTTCTTCCTTAAATATGACTTTCTTTTTTTTATATGATATAAGGTTGATTAGAGTTTGTGTTTTACAATAATTTTTCCAAGCATTTCGTTTATCTTCTCTTAATTTTTTTAATTCTACAGTCCACTACGGTACATTTCGACCTAATTTTTTATTAGAACATAGTGGGATGGATTCGTTAGCCGCTGAGCGAATAATTTTTTGAATTGATGCTGTTTCTCTATTTATGTTATCTGTTTGGGGTATTTTGTCATTCAGCTTGTTCACTAAATGTTATGTAATTTTATTATTAATCCTATTTCTTGATAATTATTAATGTAACCTTTCATATTCCATTGAATAATATTTAAAGTCATTCTGTTTTAAAAATAAAAATAAAAAATTAAAAATATAAAATTACTAAAAATTGAATATTATTTTGTTATTTTTAAACACACAAAATTTGTTATATTGAAATAGCAAATAGTGTGAACAAGAATTATTATATATACACATGTATATGCACATATATATATATTTATTTAATTTTTATTTTTATTGTTTATATATTTTTGTATTATGTTGATAACAGCTCTTCATCAGAAGAATCTGTTTTAATATGTGATGTAGATAGTGTCTATGTCGTTTTGTGTTTATTTTCGTTAGTATTTTTTTATTTTGTTCAGAAATATTAAGAGTTTTAGTAGAAGAGAAAGGTGTTAGATTGGTATTGGGTGTTAAAGAAATGTTTTTGTGTTGAATATTGCTGGTAAGGTTTTTTGATTGTTGGGTTGGGCTTGAATTGTATTAATAGTGGGATTTGAGCTAGAGGAGCAGCTTGCATGCCTACTGGAGATAGTAGCAGTGCTATTTTGATTGTTGCGAAGAGATTGATTATTATTAGGAACATTTTGAAAGTTGTTAACTTGATTTGTTACGGAATTTGAATTTTTGATTAATGATTTGTTGTTATTGTTTGGTTGAGTTTGTGTAGTGGTAGATTTTACTGAATCTGAGAAAGTATGATTTAAATCTATTGTAAAGGGATTTCATTTCTTGTATATTTTACGAACTTCACCCATAGTACATTTTTCTTGACATTTAAGTTTTAAGGTTTCTTTTATTTGTTGAAAACGCGGACAAATATTGGAGGATGCTGGGTATTCCCCAAGACAGTTAGCACACATGGTGCGAGAGCATTCTTTTGCAGCATGAGGAGGGAGATTGCAGTTTTGACATGCAGAATTACCTTTACAATGTTTTGCTGTGTGACCCAAGAGCTGCCAGTTTTTGCAGCGCATTGGGTTGGGAAAATATTCTCTTATGGAGAGTCTGTACCAAGCAATTTTTATTTTGGATGGAATCCTATACAAGTTGAAAGTGAGCAATATTAGCCCGTTGGGAGTGTATGTATCGTTGAATTTTTTTGTAAATTTGTATACACCGGTAACACCCTGTTCTTTCAAATGTTCTAAAATTTCGTTTTCTGAAGTACCTATCTTTTGTCAAATATTGTACCTTTGCACGAATTTAGTGCTTCAAGATATTTTACGGCAATGGGGCATAATCCTGCGAAATTAGTTGCCTTTGAAAAATGTTCTGCTACTTTTTTTGTTTTGACTAAAACGAGCATAGTACCATCACGCAGCATGCTAATAGATTCGTATTAAGAGCTAATACATTCTATTGCTTTTTGTTTGGCAAATACACTGTAATTTGATAAAGATTTATTGCTATTAGTAGACCACAATTGTAATAAACTTTGGGTCGATAGAATTGACATTTTCTATTAATGCTGGAAAGTTTTGCTTTACCCTTTTGTTCCTTTTGTTTTTTGAACCTTGATCCATTATCTTGTCAAGAATTTCAAACCGATTCGCTAAGGGAATCGGCCTGTCACCAAACATCAGTAATTAATTAGGCGGTTTTAGAATTACCTACTTAAATAGAATATGTATGTATCTAAAAATCAAAAATTCAAGTTTATATAAAAAAAATGAAAAAATAATTTAATTTATGGGAATAATAATGAGAAGAAAAAAAAAATTATTAAAATAAAGATTTAATTTTTATTATAAGACTGTAAGCACTAATCAAAACTGCACTGTGTGAGAGGTAGTCGAAGACTGATGTATTATTTAGAAATATTTCATTAATTGAATTTTTGCTTATAACCAAAGATATTTATTATATCATGATATCATGAAAGTAACATATTATACAGTTTGACAAAAAAATGCGGTATAATTATATGAATAAAACCAATATCATATAAAAAAAGTTCTTCACCCAACCGTTACAATTCTTATTACTTAGATTTTTTGTATAACTCCTCACGATACCCTCACGAACATATTATGCTAGTTCCAAAATATTAAATTATGTTTTGTTATCTTTAATATCAAATTATTAATAGTTATATTAAAAAAAATAATATGTATGACTATTAGATATATTTGTGTAGACTAGCTGTTGAAATAGCAATATAAATATAAACTAGCTAGCTAGCAATTTAAATATAAACTTCTTAAAGTTCCGAATAGTCGAAAAATAGAACAGAAATTTGCACCCTTTGCAAATAAAATCTAATTTCAAATCTAATCAAATTACACTTTCGTCTATTTTAAGATAACCCTATATTATTAAAAAAAGTTGTTGACAAAAATGAAAATATAATGTTGGAGCTTTATTTTTTGTATATTATTTCAAAAAATTTTGGACAGGTGTTGAAAAATAAAAAAGTTTAGTTCAGTTTTTATCCTTTACAACTCCAAAAAGTGGAGCGATACAAAAATATTTTCTGAAATGACTAATCCTTATTTACAAATATCTAATTCCTTTCAATTTAATTCCGCTAAGTTAAAGTACTATAGGGCAAAAGTATATATATTTATTATATATATATATGAATACAATGGTTTGTATACAGTTAGCTGAATGTTAAACTGCAAAATGCCAATTTGCCTAATCTCTTTTCACGAAAAGGAGATTTCACAACTTTCCATTTGACATATTTGACCATTTTACAAACGGTTGTTTGGCATAATGAGACACTAATTCGCAAAAAGATATTTGCCAAACATACATTACTGCCAAACATTTTTCTAAATTCCAAATACTAATTGCAAAATAAATGTTTGTCACATATAGGATAGGATAGGATATTCTTCGAAATAAATTAAATTTATAAAATTACATAATTCATGAAAATATATTTTTATTTTAATATTAATTTCACTAATTATAACTTATAAATCAAGTACGTGGATTTTCATTCTTCTAAAGAATTTGTAATAAAATTTAATCAATATATTGTTACAACAATTTATCAATAAAAAACAAAATATACCTATTTCAATCAAACAAGAATGTATTATGATAAATATGATAAAAATTACTATAAAATCAAATACTTTTATCCCAAACAACAACATCATTAGAAAATAAAGCCGTTATCTTAAACTCGTTTTTTTATTATCATTAATAACGAATTAAAATAATTATTACTTGAAGTTATTATTTGTTAAGTGGATTGTTGTGAAAAGTATTAAGTGTCCTATTTGATAAATAAACTATTTGCAATGGGGTAATTTTGCCAAAATCAAATTTGTGAAATAATAAATTATGCCAAATAGCATTTGGTGAAAAGGAAATTTTACATAAAGATTTTGCGAACAGTTCCGCTTCTGAATACAATATATAAATAAAATAATTGTATTTAGCAGCTTAATAAAAGCAGCCATCTTTTGGCATTTGATTGAAGACATACGCATACCTTATAAAGCATTTGCTATAACAATTTAAATATACGCTTTTTACGAAATTTGGGGGGTGTAGCTCCGTAATGAGTGGGACTACAGAAAAAAGTTGTTCCACAAAATTAATTTTTTTGCGATGTCTATTGGTAGCTAAAATTTCATTGCTCTTTTTCAAACGGTGTAGAAGTTTTGCAAACACCCGGACAGACAGACAGACAGACAGAGTGAAACTAATAGACACATTTTTACAAATTTTTTTTGAAAATGTGCTGAAAAATGTACAGAATAAAGTAGGTAAAAAACGAAAATTAATTTTAAGATAGTATTCTTAAATTTATTTGATTTTTTCAATATTATAAAATAGTATGTAAACAGCAAAATGTATAAAACGTTACTTCTTTTTTTTTGATTATTTCCTACTGTTTTACTTTTTTCTTTATAGGTATATAACATACTTATAATGAAATTTATAAGTATTCTTCAAAGAAGATTATGAAAAATGAAATTTCTTACTTCTGTGAAAGTATTAGGGTACATTTATCTCAGTCTAATTTAATTCGGCTTTTAAAATAAAAAATAGAAAGAGCAACGAAAGTTAAAACAGAAAATAAAAAATAATGATATTTAAAAATAATATATTTTACATAACATGATGTTTTTCAGAATTTATTATTCTCATTGTATATATGTATGTACGTTTATTTTGTATTATAACATTAGCATTCTTTCTACTGAAGATAAATCTACCGTGTTTGTAAGTAAAGGCAAGGTAAACTATTGCGAAACACGGAAGATAAGAATAAAAATTAAGGCACAAAAGAGCTTATAAATCCAGTATATAAAATTGTAAAAAATTTCATAAAATTAGTGTATTTTTAAACTTTTTGGAAAAGAATTTAAGAATATAGAGTTATTTTATCTATAATATATGACAAAACAAATAATTCAATACACATTGCTTATATTAATAACCAAAAAATTTAAATGTAGTTAAAGTTTTAAAATTGTTTTTATTAAAGTTCAATAAATAATAAAAATAAAAAATAATAAAAGCAGTATATAAAACCAAAAGTTGCGGACATTTTCAAAAACGCAATAAAAAAAATAGGACAATTGGTCAACATAAGTCAGATTTTTTTTCAAAAGTCATATTTTTATTGCAATCAATCACGCATTAATTGCAGTAAATGCATCTTCCGTGTTAAAATCACATTACTCATATTTAGCCAGCTTAATATAGACTGCTCATTTATTGCAAAATGACTTAAATCATTGACTTATGATTTTTGCCAATATTCATTACTAATTTAAAATTAGTGACTTATGATGTTTTTGAAATGACCAATTCAATTAGACTTCTGCTACATCGAATTTTTTTTATTTTTCGCCCTTAATTTAGCTCTTAATTGGGGGGAAGTACAAAAATTTCTACTCAATCAACTTAAGTTTAATTATCAAAGATCTTCCTTCTTTCAAAATAGAAATGGAAACTCTGGCTAAAACTATTCCGGAGAAACGAAAGAACTAAAATTTTGTAAAATTATGATTTTGAATAATGGTAAAAATATATGTAACTTTTATAAAGCTTTAATATATAAAAGTTTAAAAAATTTGGTATAATTAAACATTTTCCAACTTTAAGGAGCTGTAACATCGTATTGGGTTGGGCAAAATAAAAAAGAGTTTCACAACATTAATTTTAGAAGTTTTGTAAACAGTTGGACCGATTAACGAATGGTGAGCCGTGGAACAAATAAGCAAATGTTTCAAAATCTTTTTGTAAAATGTACTAAAAGAGAATGTCTCAAAAAAAGTTTACAAAAAAAGTGAAATATGCAGCACTTCAAAATTCTGGAAAATATTTCTTTTCATATTTTTTTACATATTCATTTTTTAGATCAAAACTTGTTTAACTTCACTTTCACAGGGTATGTAAAAAATCCATTTGACAATTTCGTTTCCAACGTAAATGCCAACTATGTATATTAAAATTTTTTATACAGAATTCAATTATGTACGAGGTATTTGCAATATGCTTAGAAGTATGAAGTTTGATCTTTCCTTCTGCTTACAAAATGAATAGTATATTATTATTATTATTACTATATTTAGGAATATTATAATATTATACTATAATAAACTGCAGAAACTTGGAAAACTAAATTTTGTATATATGTATAACTTTTGTATACACAAAAATAAACGCTATAACATTAGGAAGTTTCCAAGTAATTTTGTCTTATTATTTGAAAACTTGTTAAAGTTAATAATTTGCTATAATACTTGTGTATCAACATGAAATTAGGATTATAGTTAACTTAACGATTAATGAATCATACAATTTTCCTTGTGCCTTTCAAGAAAACTGATTAAAAACTAACCAGGTAGAACTTTCCATAATGTTTAAGGTTAATTTTAGAAAGTAATATTATTTTGAAAAAGTATATCTTATAGCTGATAACTAAGAAATCGCGAAATTGGGTATAAATTGATGAAAATGCCTTCATATAAACCTAAGCAGTGTTTTACGGTCTATAAGGATACAGTAAAATTTTTTATTTTTTTTTAATTTAATAAATTTATTTTTTTTATTTTTTTTTTTGTTATCTATTTTATCCTTACTTATAATTGAGGGGTTTTTGACAATGTTATGCAAATTTTGATTTTTCAAACGTATTATGTTATTATAATAGTTTCACCCTTCCACAGCAGTATATTATTTACTGAAATTGTGAATAAATACATAAAAATATAATATGTAAATTTAAATAAGGTAGCATGTAAAATCAAAATTTTGTAAGGCCGCATTTTTCAAAAACAATAAGTTTAGAATTGTATGAACAGTTTAAAAAAGTTTAGAATATTGTGACTTGTACAAAATTTTTAAATTTGTAATTTTTTTTAGAATTTTATACGAAAACATTGGAAAAAATCAATATAACTTTTTTCAAATTTAAGGAAACCCTGTATAATTGAAAGAAGCTTGTAATACATCGAAAACTATAATGTTAAAGCTTAAATTTTAGCATTTTACTTTGAAAAAATTTGTACAGATGTTCACACAGGTGTCTAAAAATAACAAATTTTCAATTTCTTGCCCCTAAACAGGAGGAGATAGAAAATAATTAGATATCTTGTACTAATTCTGACAGATCTTTCTTCTCTCAAAATTTGAAGGTTCTAACCAAATAAGTGACGTAGTTATGAAGGAAGCACAATGTGCAAAATTTGGTTTTCAGATAACGGTAAATTTAAGCACAAAACACTGCATAATTTTTTGTTTTATAAAGCTAAAAAAATGTCCTGAAGTTTGAAGTTTTTAAATTGAGAAAATGTTAAGCAGAACGAGAATATTTTTCGAGAGAGATATATTTCATAAAAGAACACATTTTAAAATAGGGCTTTTCCAAATTTTGATGGGATGTAGTTCCGTAATAAAATAAAATATGTTCTACTACATTAATTTTTTTAGAAACCTACCCAAAGTTAATTTCATTGTTAAATCTTAAACGGTGTAGAAGGACAAAGTGAAACTAACAGCAAATTTTTTTTTTCAAATTTTTATTTCAATTTTTTTTTTTTTTAACACATTTAAGTTAAAAAGAAAATAATAAATAATACGAGTACCTATATATACATACATATAGCTAATAGAAATAAAAATATGAATGGTGAATATAATTTTAAAATTGTTAACATTATTTTTTTTCATAGCTGCTGTTGTTATAACTTTTTTTGTATGTTGGGCGCCTTTTCATGCACAACGGTTGATGTATTTATATGGAAGAGAATGGCCATATTTTCAAGATCTTCATCCTTGGCTTTTTTCTGTTGCAGGATGGCTTTATTATGTTTCATGGTAAGTTTAAGATATATAATTATAGTTATAAACACATGTTTCTTCAAATTCTTAAATCTTTTAGATATCATCAAATAGATTATCATATATAAATCAGTTCACATTTTTGATATAGATATAAGTATTATAAATATATCGTTATCCATTCTAATTATTTCAAATACATAAATTAAAGGCATCTAATTTATTTGTATAAAAAAAAATACCTTATAATATACAAGTTTTCACAATTATACGAATACATAAATAACAAGGGTCCAAATATATAGTTAGTATTTTCAACTTAGATACTAATTATTATTTTATGGCTCATATAATACTTATGATTGTTACTTTACATTAAAAGCTTTAACATTTTTTTTTATGGCACATAATCTGCCAACTTTTTAACTACATGGTTGCTTTAGTTTTATGTACTAATCTTGTATCTATATTCCATATAATATGTATTAGGTTTATTAGCAAACCAATTTACAAAAAAATATGTATTCAATATGTATGATTGATTAGTTGATTTCCAGTTTTTGGTTTCATGCATATTTTTATACCTTTACACTATTTTGAATCACCTTTAATTAATATTATGATTAAAAAAGATTTTTAATAAATAACTCTAATATAGTCAAAATATTTTTCACAATTCCATGTGTACAAAAATTGATGCGTTTAAATTACCCAAAAATTTATCCATAATAATATATTAGTACCTTTAAATGTGCATATTTATTCTTAATTTTGAAATTGGAAATTCTATGGGCAAGTCATTTTGCCGTAAAGTTTTCTGTACTTTATTTATAAAACAGTTATGTACATAATAGAAAAAACTAGAAATTGCCCTCAAGGAAATTTGATTGAAATATCTAAAAGGCATTTCGTCTAACCTAAAATAAAAAAAAATTTAATAAAAGAATATTAACACCATCAATTCTCCTGGGATTCTATAACCAAAAAGAGAGAAAAATTGGGTTGTTATTTTTATTTTTGTTTATTTGTTATACTGGGAAACGATACTTTTCTTAATATAATTTTATTCGAAATTTATATGAATTTGTGAAAGTAATTTTCTTAGAAAGTAATAAATTTTGAACCTAAGCTACTCGTCCCCTTGTTAAATAGATGAATTTTACACGTCACTTGGAAGAATTTGTTTCATGTTTTTATATACCTATACTACTGAATGATGCATACAAAAATATACAAGTCAAAAAAATATAAAATACAGCTTTAAGACAAATCATTAAAAAATACTTTGTATTGTATTTTTCTTTTTTATTTAAATAAATTGTTTTTGAACGTGTTCCTAATTCTAATGTTTGAATTAAGTTTATTTGGATTGATAAAATAACAAAATCATATGAATATCCCCATATTATACTTAATTCAACTATACCTTTTCAATAGAAACCATACTTCTTAAAGATTTTTGAAAATTAAAAAAAAACTACAGACATTATTGTTTCTAATTTTTAACTGAAATTATCTTTTATATATTTAAAAATATTAATGTAATTTAGAAGAATAAACTACATATTGTATTTAGCTTTTTAATGAACAGATAAACAGCACCTGACTCTAATTAATAAAAACTCTGCATATTTGAGTAGAAATAAGTCAATGATTAAAGCAATTCAAAATTTAAATTATTAAATTAATTTTGGGTTACATACCCGCTGTGTTTTGATTTTATTAAAAAATATATTAAATACTATAAATATACCAACAATAGCTCGCCAGAGTTTTATATAAATTAATTATTTTCCTTTTTATTTTAATTAAAACTTCTTCCTTTACTTTTTGGGTTTAAACAAACTTTATTTTTCCTTTATTTCTTATTTTTCTTCCTAAACCTCTCTCCATGAATGTTAAAATATGACTAAATAAAAATGATGGTATTGATAAAACATTTATTTTCATTCTTTAATTATCTAACTATTCTGCTGACATCGTATTATGCACTTCTTAGAATTGTAATCACACGATGTAAGCAAAACATAAGACAATTATTCAGGGACGTAGTGATTCTCTGAGGTTTGTTAATTATGTTAACTACTCCCCCTTTTGAAACCAGAATGTTCGTTCATTGTTCTCAATTACCACCTCTCTTCTTTAAAACAAAGTTTATTTTTCTTATTTTTTCTTCCTAAAAAAAGTTATATTCACAATATTTACATACAATATTTTTTCCATTCTTTTTCTTCTTTTTTTATTTTTTTTTTTTTTTACACAAATTTTTTATATATTTCCTCTTTTAGACGGGTCACAACTTTCCAACTTTAAAAATCATCCCTGATAAGAAGTCGTCATCCCTGAAATGCAGTGAATGTCTGATTAGTTTTCGGAACAATATTTTGGTTTTATAATATTTCGATTCATCTTCAACCAGCACTATTTGATTTTTAAACGTGTTCACAGGATTTGGAACTGATAAGATAGCTCTTGTAGAAGATTCCTCGCTATGAATCGTATTTCCCGAATCCGTTGTGGTATGGTGCATGAACTGCCTAGACAAGACATCTGCCACAGTGTTCTCCTTTCCGGGTTTATAATGAAATATAGGGGAATACTCTTCAATGAATGCTCTCCACCTTTTAAGTTTGGCGTTTGGGTTCCGAAATAGCGAATGTAAGGGGTTGAAGATCGGTAAAAATATGCAGTTCCTTACAGGCATAGAGAAAATGTCTAAACTTTTGTAAGGCCCAGGCTATGGCTAGAAGCTCCCGCTCTTTTGTGGCGTAGTTCTCTTCCGATTTCGATAATGTTCTAGATATAAAGGTTATGGCTTCCCACTTTGGAGAGAACGGCTCCAATCGCCTGTAAGGATGCATCTGTTGTTAGCTCGCAGCCCTTGTTGAAATCGGGCTGTAAGAGTAACACATCCTCGGATGCTAGAATTTCTTTAACTTTTTCGAACGCAGTCATTGCTTCCTCATCAAGGTGTTTAACAGGGTAGGGTAACCTATAGAACTCATATTTCCCGTTGTTAACGGCGAAAGAGATTTTTTCGCGATCTTTCTCACAGACTAGTATTTGATGAAACCCTGATTTTAGGTCAATTGTGGAAAAATATCTAGCTTTACCTAAATTTGAAAGAATAACTGACGTGTTCGGTATTGGATATCTGTCAGCAATAGTTATCTGGTTTAATTTCCTAAAGTCAATAACAAGGCGAGGTATCTTTTGCCCGTTTTCGTCTAAACCTTTTTTGTCAACCACCCAAACCGAACTATTGAATGGAGACCGTGACGGTCTTATAATGCCGGTTTTGAGCAATGAGTCAATTTCCTTGTTGACGAAGTTGGAAACTCCTATTGTGTATGGGTACGACCTTGAGTAAACAGACTCTTTTGTATTGGTGCGTATCGTAGCGATAATTTGGGTGTTAAAAGGTAAGGTTTCATCGGGTTCAGCAAAGACCTGTTTTAATTCTAGTATTTTGTAGTGAAATCGATCAAAAATATATTCTGGCATTGTTGAACAATTTATACCTAAACTATTTATGATTTCACAACGGTGATAACAAAGAGGCTCATAGCCGGATTTGTGGAACAGGATCCCGACTTTCGTGTCAATTTGGGATTCTATTTTTTCTAAGAAGTCGTATTCTAAAATTGCATCAAAAACGGACAACTCTGGAAAGATATAGCATTCGTTCATATGGTTTAATAAAAAGATTTTTGTTTTCTCTTTTATGTGAGTTTCTCCATTTACAGTTCTAACTTTTCTATCTTATCAATATTTTCCAAAAAAGATAATAGTTTTATATAACTTTTCGCAGAGCCCGTGTCTATTAGTATTTTGAGTTTCGAGGTTTTATTTAACTCCTTCTCAACATAGGGAAGCAGTGACTTTCCCCTCAAAAACTTGGCTGGTCTAAATATTCATTGGCGAAGTCTATTTCCTCTCCTTCAATAATTTCCTGTTCGTCTTCTGCGGACCACTCTTCGTTGGTTGGTTGCAAATTATTTATTCTTTGACATTTCCGATCGGCATTGCCAGATCTGTCAGAGTCTCTATTCCTTTTGAATGCTTTTTAAGGGACGCGATTAGCGTTCGGATTTTGAACGAATCTGTTTTGTGATGGCCCATAATTTTGGCAACCTTGATAAGTAAATCTAGGATTTATCTGGGTTTGATTTTGTCTGGCTCTTAAGTCTGTTTTCGGGTGACCATATAATGCGGTTCCAGTTAGACTACTTCCTAATTCCATTGGTTCCGGTTTAGTGTTCGGCGTAACTGGAATTCTTCTAAATTGTGGTGCATTCCCTATCCCTTATGAAGGTCGGCTTCGCAACGTTAAATAATCTAATGTCATATTACGATCACCAAACCTGTTAGCGAAGTCAAATCTTTGTTGGCTCATATGTAACTCCTATGCTAGTGCGAGAGCCGTTGACAGGTCATTAGGTCTGCTTGAGAATAGATATCTCCGACAGGCTTATTAAGGCCCGAAATAAATATACGTAGGGCGTCTGTACGATATTTATCGCTTAGTAGATTTGTCATCCCCTCGTTTCCGCTATAATCCATGGAAACTTTATTTGTGAGAAGAGTTAATTGCTTTTCGATCAAATCATAATAGTCACCTATAGCTGACCGTCCTTGACGTAGAACACTAATTAGTTTTTTATTAATTGCTCCCCACACTATATTATGATTTTTTTTTTTTAATAGTTTCTTACAAAAAAAATAGTAAAAAAAATATTATGATAGGAATATAAACTAAAAATTAAGCTATGTGTTGAACATGATATTGTGTATTAAATTTTATTAATTATTTTGAATTTTATTTTTTCAAGTCCCTGCTCGGGCGCCAGTTAATTATTTTCCTTTTTATTTTAATTAAAATTTCTTCCTTTACTTTTGGGTTTAAACAAACTTTATTTTTCCTTTATTTCTTATTTTTCTTCCTAAACCTATTTCCATGACTGTAAAAATATGACTAAATAAAAATGATGGTATTGATAAAACATTTATTTTTATTCTTTAATTATCTAACTGTTCTGCTGACATCGTATGATGCACTTCTTATAATTGTAATCACACGATGTAAGCAAAACATAAGAAAATTATTCAGGGACGTAGTGATACTCTGAGGTTTGTTAACTATGTGAACTTATATGTAGGTGCTTTGTTCTACCGACATGAAACTTGAAGTTGTGAAAGTGTAAAACAAATGAAGAATTATTTTCTAGGAAAATGTTTACTCAATTATTCGATGTTATATGTAAAATTAAAATCTATAGGTACTGTACAATAAAAAACCTGAACGGGGCTTCGTTAGCCTAGTGGGTAGGCGTGTGGCGTGTTAACCGAAGAACTGTTAGTTTGATCCTTGTACAGGTCGTAAGTGTTTTTTCTTTACATTTACCCCCCTTACGACCAAATATAATGTAAATATATAGTATATAAATATAAACAAAATAAATAATATTAGTATATAACTTAATAATAGTATAAAAACCTATAATGGCCTTGGTAGCCGATGGTTCAATAATATTGCATTACATTTATGTATGTAATATTAATATAAATAAATAAATAAAATGAAACCTGAAATAGTGTAAAAGAACTTTTATAACGAAAATTAACGAATAATAAAGTCGTAGTGGCCGTAGTCTTGAAATTAGTAATAAGAACCTTAAAATTATTTTAAACCAGAATATGAAGTGTATAATATATTATGTAGCTTAATACGTATGAAAAAGTTATCCCGCTGTGCCGTGAATAAAATTTGAATATATAAAAAAAAAAAACGCGTTCCATATTATAATACAGTATAAATTTCATATTACAGGCTGCAGCACATTTTTATTACCAAACTGCACTAAGCCAGTCGTGAAAAGATTTTCGGCAGATTTGTAGCATGCAAATTAAGAGTATGAATTAGAAACTTAAAAAAATCTAACCTAACCTAAAGCATAATCTAAAAAAATATATTTTATAAATATGTACATAAGTACATATTTTTATAAAATTCTGCTATGAAAAATATATTTATGAAATTTTTGTATGCATCAACTAAATGTCAAAATGAAATATCAAAAATTGTTGAAAGTAAAGGTTTTTGAACGAAGCACTTTTTCTACAGCATAATTATTATTCTGCGACTTCTGCGAAAGTACTGCATGATTAAAATTATAAAACATCAAAATGAAATGTATACAATTTTAGAACTAGAAATATTAACTCAACCTGACACTGCATTATAATACAGCATTAAATAACGCAGTTTAATATTTTCGTATGCATTTTGAATTTTTGACAATATTAATATTCGCATTAATTTTTTTGCCAATCTATACATTTAAAATAATATAAAAATAAATTCGCCGCAATTGCGTTTGTATTTTCAACAATAACCGTATACATTATTAATGCGTTATACCAGAAATTATATATATATATAAATAACTCAAATAGAACAAAAAATCTCTGACAATTTTTTTAAATTTGTAGTGCCCCAAATATAGAAACGAGGAAGAATACAGTTGACTTTGTCAACTCTTAGATACCCGTACGAACCGTTAGTTTGTTCACAGCCTGTCACTTTGCTTACAATATTATTTTTTTAATATTTTAGTATTTTTAAATAATTTGGGTGAATTTTATAATTTCTAGAATTATGGCTTGTATATATATTCAAACTATATGTTTATATGTACATTCTTCAGATTCTAACCTTTCACATAACGATTATCAATCCAAAACTTTTTCAAATATTCTATAGTACCATTTAATGCTAAGCGGTAAATGTATATTAAATTTACTTAGTACAAAATAGTAAATATAATTTTAAATATTATATTATATTATATTTAAATATTCCATTGAGAGAATAATTTCTTATAAGTACAATAAAATACATATATGTATGTAAATACGGCGCTATATAATATACATCTATACTCTTATCATTCATTCACTAGTGACAGATACGATATGTAAATAAACATGATATTATATAAGTATGTATATATATTAATATCATATAAATAAAAATTCTTCAAGCAACCGTTTGTTGTATATTTATTTACATTTTTATGTACTACGCATTATATCCTCAACAATTTCAAATTATCGAGTAAAACAAAATGGAAAAAATTCGTTTTAAAGAAATTTGTTAGAAAATTTGAAAAAATCAAGTAACACTTTCGTCAATTATAAAGTAACCCTATATTATTAAAAAAAGTTATTAACAGAAATAAGAGTATAATGTTGAAGCTTTAATTTTTGTGTATTACTTCAAAAAAATTTTAACAGGTGTTCAAGTTACAGGTGTTTAAAAATAGGAAATTTTCAGTTTTTGACCCCTTACAGCTTCTAAACGGGGGGTGATACAAAAAAAATTTCTGATATAACTCATACTTATTTTCAAAGATCTAACTTATGTCAAAATTTCAAGTTTTCAACTTAAACCGTTTAGAAGATAGAAGGGTTGAAGGATTTTGCAAAATTTGAGTTTCACATAACGGTAAATTAAGACACCGTATGTCACAAATATATATTTATTGTATATATAGTTTTAAAGCTAATAAAAGTAGTAATCGTTTGGCGTTTTCAAAATGAAGATGTACCTTATACAACTTGTGCTATAATAATTTAAATATAGTGCTTTTTTGAACCTTTGGGGAGCTGTAGCTCCATAACGGGTGGGGCTACAAAAAAAAGTTATTAAAAATAAAATTAATATTTTTATGAGATCTATCAGCTGTTAAAATTTCATAGCTCTATTTCAAAAAAAATTTTGGGATCTAAAAGTTAGGTGTTCGAGAGCTACCCTAAGGCTTGGTCCAAACTTAACCAAAAAAAATAGGGAACCTACAAATTACTCCCAGAATATTTTGTGTAAATTTCAAGATTCTAGCTTTCTTAGTTTTTGAGGTAGCGTGCTGACGGACGGACGGACGGACGGACGGACGGACATGGCTCAAAAGTCTTAGAATTTGTTTCTGATCCGATCCATATCTTTGAAGGTATATCTAGCTCGCTTATTTCGAGGTGTTACAAACGGAGGAGTAATTTTATTATACCCGATCCTATCGTACGGGTATAAAAAATTAAATACTAACGCATACATAGATAAACATTATATACACTTGATCAACACATATGGACTGATTATGAATACTTTCTATTTTCTACCAAAATAGAATACTTAAGAAATCAGAAGTAAATTATTTATATAGTGTTGCCATGTTATAATATATATTTATTTCATTTACTTCAATCTTCAGAAAAATGTTAAAATACGTTTTTTGCATTATTTTTTGAATAAATAAAATATACTATCTAAATATAATAAAAGACAAGTTGCTCCTGCTGAGTAGCGTGCCCTACTGTTATGTTAAATGTTAATTTAACAAATGTTATACTATGAAAAGAAAGAAACGTACATCTGATATTTACTCATATAACAGATAGAAAACAATAAATATTAAAATGTTATCCTACGAAAAGAAAGAAAAAACAAGGCAGTGTATAAATCAAAGTTTTTAAAGGGTCGTATTTTTAAGTAGAACATTATAAAATTGCAATAATATTTTTATTTAAATTTTGCTAAGTAACATTTTCTTAATTTTTTAAAAATTTTGCCATAATATAGTACAATTTTAGAATCAGAAGTTTAGCCCATAATATACATATATGAATAAAAATATGGGTATACATATATTAGATTTTTTATAGATTTATTATTTTTTATATAGGCAATAGTTATTTATATGAATGAATGGACGGTAAACATAAACGAACAAAAAACAAATTCAGAATGTTCTATAGGTTATAATTTATATTTTTTAAATAGACTGATGTATAAATTTAATATTTAAAAAAAATAACAGAAAACAAAAAAAAAAAAGTAAAATGTAATACTGCGAAGAAAAATAAAAACGAATAGAAAAAAAAAGAGAACAAAAATGTTACTTTGACTGTTTTTAAATATTTTTAAAGAAAAAAAGAACTATTAAAATGTTATGATTTTAAAAGAAAAAAACATACCTCTGATATTTACGTACATAACAGATAGAAAAAAGAAATATTAAAATGTTATGCTATAAAAAGAATGAAAAAACAAGACAGTGCATAAATCAAAGTTTTTAAAGAGTTGCATTTTTAAGTAGAAATTATAAAAAAATAAAGCAATGCGTAAAACCAAAGCTTTTAAAGGAGCGCAATTTAAATTATAAAATCACAATTTTCAATTAAATTTTGAATGTGTAACATTTTCTTAATTTTATGCTTCTTTTATGATTTTTATTTTCTAAAACTTCAACATTATATGCACAGCCAATTTTTATTGTTTTACATAAAAGGTGCGTAAAACTTACGGTGTGAAGATTTTGTAGAGAAAGCGATAGATAAAGAGACAGAATATTATTACGGATAGAGTAAAAATTTGTTTGAAAAATATAACAAAAAAAGTTTTGAAGCATTTGCTATGGCAACCATAGAAAAATATAACAAGTGTACTATATATTATTGCTATGGCAACATAGAAAAATATAACAAGTGTACTTCTAAATATAATAAAAGGCAAGCTGCTGCTGATTAGCGTGCCCTACTGTTATGTTAAATGTTAATTTAACAAATATTATGCTATGAAAAGAAAGAAACGTGTATCTAATATTTACGTACGTAACAGATAAAAAACAATAAATATTAAAATGTTATCATACGAAAAGAAAGAAAAAACAAGGCAGTGTATAAATCAAAGTTTTTAGAGGGTCGTATTTTTAAGTAGAACATTATAAAATTGCAATAATATTTTTGTTTAAATTTTGCTAAGTAACATTTTCTTAATTTTTTAAAAATTTTGCCATAATATAGTACAATTTAAGAATCAGAAGTTTAGTCCATAATATAGATATATGAATAAAAATATGGGTATATTCATATATTATGTAGTTAATTATGAAAAAATAAAGCAGTGCGAAAAACCAAAGCTTTTAAAGGAGCGCAATTTAAATTATAAAATCGTAATTTTCAATTAAATTTTGAATGTGTAACATTTTCTTAATTTTATGCTTCTTTTATGATTTTTATTTTCTAAATCTTAAACCTTATATGCACAGCCAATTTTTATTGTTTTACATAAAAGGCGCGCAGAACTTACGGTGTGAAGATTTTGTAACGAAAGCTACAGATAAAGAGGCAGAATATTATTACGGATAGAGTAAAAATTTGTTTGAAAAATATAACAAAAAAAGGTTTGAAGCATTTGCTATGGCAACCATAGAAAAATATAACAGTGTACTATATATTATAATTAGGTAAATGCATCAGATCAGTATAGTTTAGTTTCAAAATTATAAAGTTTGATACTGTATTTTTTTCGAAGCGAAAATTTTTGTTACTATTGGCAAAAATTTATTTACCATTGGTTTTTAATCCAACCTTTGGTTTTTTAATCCAAAGCTTGACAAAGAAATTTACAAGAGATGAGATTTATTAAATAATCATTTTTATTACATTTTTGAAAGAAACTACTTCACAGCATCATTGAGGTTTTTCATTATTTAAAACACTTTAGCAATAAATTTTACATTTATCAATATCTAAATATAATACATATAAGTATTTGAATAAATTTACTAAAATTAAATTGTTCATAAAACTGAGGAAACTTTCACAAAAGCTATATTTTTCTACTTCGTCGTATGACGGGCTTTTTTACTAGTTTGTAATAATAGGGTATTTTCAAAGTGAATTCTTTTTTTTCTTTATTTCTAATTATAATGATAAATAAATAAAGTAATTTTTAAAATATTTTAATTGTTTTCGACTTTATAGTTAGGTATATATATAATTTACTTTATATTATACTTTATTTATATTTATTTATTTATAATTATATAATATAATTTCTGGTTATACACATTTTTTTTTGTAAAAATTTACATTCTCATTTTTTTTATTATACTTTTTTCAAATTAATAATATTAATCTACCTATTTTTGTTTTGTTTATAATGATGAATATATTATTTTATTTAAGTTTTTCGCCATAAAAAATTCTGTTTTTTTACTCATACCTATAGGTAGTAATTTTTTGTATTATTAATAACTGAAGAGAAAAATACGGGTAGATCATTTTTATCCCGGAATCCGGGGATTTAAATTTTACAGGAAATGAGAAGTCCTAGTAGGTATAGATTATAAAAATGAAAATTAGATAAATTAGAAAAAAAAAATTTAATCAAATAAAATATTGCTATAGAATAAGAAAATTTTACAGTTCTAACATTAAATCTACAAATAAAATAAGAGATCAAATTCATAAAATGATTCATGAGATATTTTAATACTATAAATAAGTACTTAAGTTTTGTGTCTTATAGAATTGTTTTAATTTCTTTTTTGTTAAAAAATATCAAATAATATTGACACAAATTAATGCTCGACTAATTTTAACAATTTTTATACATAAAAAAATTAGGTTAAACCAACCAGTAAAAAAATACATATCAATATGTTATTATGTTAATATGTACATACATATGTATGTATACCTACATGATATGTCTATGAAATGTTGTACAGTAGCCCATCGTCTTACACGATCTACAAAACCATACTATTTAAAAAAGGTACAAGTGTTATGTATTGAGACCTCTTCATACAATATCTTTTTAATTTTTTTTAATTTATTAGTGAAATTTTTTGAATATTATTATATATGTAACATTTATTTTTTTTTGTAAAATTTACTTGTATATTAATTATTGATAACATCAATTGTTATGTATTTAAATATTTTGACATTCAAATGGGATTCACATTAAGAGGCACTGTATATGAATATGATTTCTAAATGTATGTGTGATTGATTAAAAAAACGTTCCATATTTATATATATATATATACATACACTGACAAAATCCATCTAGAATAATTTTTAAGAAAAATTTTCAAGATAAATTCTTTAAACTTTTATATACATATGTACATCCACATAAGCTTTAAATATTGAAGAAGGATAAAAGAGAACATAATATTTTAAATGAAAATAAAATTTACGTTCAAACATTTAACAATAATCTTTTCAATTTTCTTTCATTACTCTCGAATCTTGAACTACATATTATTACACCTATCTACATATATATATTATATAATACATATAATATAATATTATGTAAATAAATATAAATATTCATATATTTATCTTAAAATAAAATTATTTGTAAAATTATAAC
Organism: Poecilobothrus nobilitatus; assembly: GCA_947095535.1. Classification (NCBI taxonomy): domain Eukaryota; kingdom Metazoa; phylum Arthropoda; class Insecta; order Diptera; family Dolichopodidae; genus Poecilobothrus; species Poecilobothrus nobilitatus. The sequence goes on along the minus strand of OX352774.1, from coordinate 125,328,480 downwards.
ATGATAAAATGCTAAATGTAGATATATTATATATATAAATATTCACGTATTACACATACAAAAACTACATTTTATATAATATATGTACTTATATTTTTTTTTGAATAGTACCATTAACCCCATACTTTACAATGTAATGTCACATCGGTATAGAGTTGCTTTTAAAGAAACACTATGTGGAAAACGAAAGGCAAGTTATTATCGTCATGCAAATGGTTTTGCACGAGATCAATCTAGTTTTAGAGAAACAATGGCTAGTACAGCTGGATGCGAAGATGCTCATTTGGTAATTAAATTTAAAAAAAATTATTTCTAATATTATAAGAAAAGTTGAAAATTAATGAACGTGAACCAAACTTTTTTTTACGCCTACATTACCAAAAGGGTATACCTAATCGTTTTTAAACGATATTACCGTTTCTTTTAATTTTAACTTCGACCTTTATAAATTTATTAATTATAATTCCTGTTTCGTAATAGAATACATATGTATGTATGTATTATATTTATAATAATTGAAATTGTTTCTATTAAGCATTAGTAGAAATTATAAATAATTAAAGAAAGTTACGGCTATCTTATTATAGTACATTTTCATATTTCATATATATTGTATGTATATTTATATGTATATTTTATAAGGTAATGTTCGTATATAAAGTAGAAAAATTTACTTTTTCCTTAAGCTATTCAGAAATTCTTACTTTCAATTTTTTATAATACAACTTAAATTACAACCTTTTACAATAAATACATTTTTCCACAAAATAATCTTTTCCCTTACCGCGTATATAATTAGTAGAACTTTTTTTTGAATTGAAACTTTACTTTTTCTAATGTTAATTCTTTCTTTTTGTTTCCTCATTTGTATTTTCATAGGTACGTGTACGATCCGTGAGAAATTCTCATTACATTAAGGATTCAATTAAAGTGAACAATGTACTATGGAAAAATGTTAATAACAGTAGTAGTATCAGTACCAGTGCCAACACAACTTTAGAATCATCTAATATAATTAAAATCAAAAAGGTGAGAAAGGGTTTTTAAGGATATAAAACGATACTGTTTATTTGTACGAATTAAAATAATTTTTTGGTTTTGTTGTAATTAAAACATTTGTTTTGTTTAGTTGGTTTTTTATAAAATCTGGTTATATTATTAAAATCTAGACATATAAAAGTACATAAACATAATATCTATGGGTATATAAATTTATTTAGATATACATATAACCCAATTAATACGTTTTTGTATTATTTGACTGAAATGGTAATACGTGCAGTTTAAGCTGCATTAGTAAGAATAATTGTTTTTTAAACAATTAATTTATCTGGTAAGGCACAAATACATATTCTAATATAGAAAAATTATTTTATTTTATTTCTTTTTAATTTTATTACAATTATTTCTTATATCAAGGGTTGTGTCCGTACGGACATAGTCATAAGTATATTAAAATTGCTCCTCGGTTTGTGACGTATCGAAATAAACACGATATAGATACAGACTAAGCTGTAGGAATCAGATCAGAATTAAAACATTTGTCGGTTAAGATTGGTTCACCCGTCCTCTCGTCCGCCTTTCAGCACGATAACTGAAAAATTAAAAAAGCTAAAATCATGAAATTAAGCCAAAATATTATTAAAAAAATTTTTCTATTGCTTTTGGTTGAAATCCGAGTATTAAGCGAAATACGAAATTTTGGCTGAATCTATTTAATTTAAAAATAAGTTGCTTTACAAGGATGCTGTTCTAATAAACGGAGGTTTTCAAACTATATTATTTAGTGGTTTGAAACAGATGCAAGAGAGATATCAACAAATAAAAATTCTTATTAAATTAAAAATCTTAAATCCAATCAAAGATTCATAAGACACATAAACTCATCCACATCAAAATAAAATTTCAGATAGCTCTGAAACAACTAACTTTTCATGTCCAAATTTTTCATATTATTGATAATTAATCAGTACAATAAAAAATAATTTGCATTAAAAACATTATTTGTGTGTACGTCCTATTAACTTGTTAAAAATATCAGTTTTTATCACATAAGTGGTAAAAAATGTAAAAAATAAAAATTAAAAAAAAAGAAAACATCAGAATAAAAAAGTGTTATTTGATTTTATTCAACGTGATCACATCCTACATTTTGATTCTTCGAGCTGGATTTTGCTAATAGTCTGCTAGATCAAGCAACATTAGTACAAGTCTGCAACATTCAGGAACGCCTGCACAAATCTATTTAAACATTGAAAATTCATAAAATAACACCATCACCAGCAATAATATCAACACCCACCGTGCCAGCCGCTTATCACTGGGTTCATCATTCGCTTTTTCCACCATAACTTAAAAAATTAAAGCGAATTAATAAGGTTAGGAGTTTTATTATTCAAATTAATTGTTTAAATTTTTATCAAGTTACGTTAAAATGAATTAAATTTAAAAAAAACATAAATGGAAAATAGGTATAACATAGATTGAAAACAAAATTATTCATGATAATTAAATTAATTAAATTTTTGGAAAATTAATCTTTATCAAATTAAATTGTAGTCAAGGCTGTTATTTTTAGAAAAATTAAATCAAATTTAAACTCTATTGTTTCTTGTACAAGTAAAGTTTTAAAGTAAAATTGCAAAAATTAAACTAATAACTTTGAAATTTAAATTTTATTACTTTTTGTGCAAATAAAGTTAAAAAATATTAAGTACAAAAATCAAATTGACAAATTTGAAATTTAAAATTTAAAATACAATTAAAAAATTTAAAGTAATGCAAGTTAAATATTTCATTATTATTTTTATAATATAATTAAAATTTAAAATTATTAATTTTGAAAGATTAATAGTTTTAAATTACAACAAATTTTACAAAATTATTTTGCCTACTATCTTCATTTCTTCAAACAAGTTTGAGTTGTATTTTTTAAAATATTCATCGCCAACCAGTTAAGGTAATATCAGGAATTCGTAAACACTTATTATTAAAATCCAACATATCATATTTGCTAATTCGATTCACTGCTTGGTAATAACGGTGCTAATGGTGCTTTCTTCGTAAATATTGAATAATTTCAAATCGGACTATCACGTTCATATAATTTACTTATTTCCCTGTTGCCATAGCTCTAAGCCAGAATACCTTCCACACGCGGAACCAAGAAACAGGAAATGTCGAACTCATCGAAGTCTAACAATTTCGTTATAAAAAGAGAAAGGAGTGAATTTAATAAACTAGAAATAACACAGGAACGCTGGAGCTAAACTGTCACAAGTCGAAACCTTTATGCAAGATACTGAAAGGAAAGTGGTAATTCAGGGCAATTGGTTGTTTTCAAGAACACTTATATCGTCCTCATTCACGATGATCTTGATCTCAGTGGAATCGTAAAATTCACATATTTGTTAAATGATCTAAATACTGAAACCATAAATTCTTTAGGATGCATAATTTTATCTGAAGTCGGATATTAAAGAGCGTGTGATAATCTATTGGATTGTTTCGACAACACAAACGTAAAATAATTGAACATCATGTAGAGGTCTTTCTCAATCTACCATATATACCCAAGGACAACGTCAAGGAAATGCGAAATTAGATTAATGCGTAACTAATCTCAGCTCTTTGGAGATCTGGAACCATTTATTAGATAGATTAGAAGAGATTAGATAGAAGAGCTCATTAATATCTCATTAATATCGTAATGAAAAGAGTAGGTGTGACACTTAGAAAGGAATAAAAGGGCGAAATGTTTCCAAGGACAACATCAACGTCAAGGAAATGCGAGATTTGATTAATGCGTTAATAATCTCAGCTCTTTGGAGGTCTGAAACCAGTCATTAGGCATATTAAGCGCTTATTAATATCTTATTAATATCGTAATGAAAAGAGTCGACGTGACACTTAAAAAAGAATGGAAGGCCGAATTGTTACCCACAGATCTAGCCAGATGAAACAAACTGCTGGAGTTCCTGAAAAGAAAATGTGTACAACAATTATTCTGATACAAGAATTGCTGGCGATCCGTATCATTGACGAGCTCTATTACATTCGAAAAGCAAGTGAATCTATTCACTAATGCACTTGATGAAACACTAAAATTTCACCAGTATAAACGAAATCACGTTTTCATTGGAGTGAATCAGATGCAAACAAAGATTACATCAATAATCATATCTAAAATTCTTGCAGCTTTACGGATACCATTGAACTCTTTTAGTCGACGGGATACAAGATAATCTTTCGAAACCTTTGTTCAACATTTTAAAATGATGTACTCCCAAATTGAATATTCAAAGACCTGTTGACGTTTTATTTGGTGCAGAAGTGTTCTTTAAAATTATGCAATCAAAAAGAATAAAAACACCAGAAGCTCCAACTTTATTCCGAACAACGCTAGGTTTAATTAGCGGTGGCAATCCATCCATTGTCTGACGAAGTACAAGACTTGACAATTACAAAAAAATTTCAAAAAATCCTTCTTCAAGAATCTTCAAAAATCCTTGGCTCAAATGTTTGAGCTTGGTACAGTTTTACACTGAATACAAGTGCTACAAATCTTGGTAGTGCAAGAGAACATGCCCTTCGGCGATTTTTTACCTTGCACGTAAGTTTTAAACCAAACCTAAGTTTAAGGAAGAATACTCGAACATAATTAATGATTACCTTGCCCTGCGTCACATGAGAGAAGTAGGAATCTCTTTGAATGACTTCGTTTCAAATTCGATAATTCCTAATTTAAGACCTATCGAAGGAAAAAGGTGACTTGGATAATAGAGTCGTTTTCAAAGTCACAAGTTTCTGGCAAGAATGGGTTGCAAATCTCCAGATCTCCAAAGAGCTGATCGATAATCGAAAAAAAATCTATTTATTACTACATCAATTTTATTCGATTGTTTTCGATTTTTTAAAATGGCATAAATTGATTTTTTTTAGTGGTTTGACAAAATTTTTGGCCTGTGCGTTGGTGGAATGATTATCTGGAGCAGTTAATTTACGTGTAATATGATTAATTTTAACAAAATGTTTAAATTCTTCAGACGTGAATTGCTTGCCATTGTCACTACGACAGTCACTCAGTTCACCAAATCATATCGACAAAACAATTCACGAAGTTTGCAAATTGTAAAATAAGATATAATGTCTTTTGTCTTAAAAAATTCTACCCATTTAGGAAGAAATCTATTATTATTAAAAAATAATAATTCTTAATAGGACCAGCAAAGTCCACATGGATCCTACTCCAAACCGATTCAGAAGGAGTCCAAGGAATTATTGCACTTTTTTTTCAGGGTTTGTTGGCATGGAAAATAATTTTGAATGAGCTTTTCAATTTCTTCGTCCAACTTTGGCCATAAAACATAAAAACGTGCTAAGGATTTCGTTTTAACCATTCCTAAGTGGGATTTATGAAGCTCTTCAAAAAGTTAATTCTTAGTTTAGAAGGTATTATCGTTTCGTAACCCCATAATACACAACGATATTCAACTCTTAATTCCAGTGATCTGTTACGATATGAGAAAAATTCGGAATCATTTGATAAAATAGGATCATGTCTGGTTTCTTTTGCGATGCCTTTGAAATCAATATAGAACGATTCATCTTTTTCTATATGATTAATATATTTTTTTTTCGAAATGCTTTCTTTTGCGAAAAGTTGTGGAAAGTCAGATAGTTCATCTGCTTCATTTATGTTTCCTTTTACAAACTCACTGGTATAATTGAAACCAGATAAAATAAGTGCCCAGCGTTGTATGCGAGCTGACACCATAATATGTAAACCTTTAGTTTCACCGAACATCGTTCAATTGTGTCAACAATCGTTCCGTTCGTATAGTGAAATGATTTCCAATAAGATATTTTTTCAAAAGACAAAATTTGATGGCTAAAGTTTCTTTGTCTAAAGTGCTATAATTTTTTTCAGTTTTTGTCAATGCTCTTAAAATAAAAGCAACTATTATTAGTAAATTTATGTGAAAGAATATCTGCAACTATATTGTTGCATGCGTCTGTAGATAATATTGTTTGGAATTTGGGGTTAAAATGAACAATAACTTGATCTGATGTAATTTCTTTTTTAATTATATTAAAAGCATTTTGGCACTCCTGTCACCATTTAAATTTTAGCCCTTTTGTAGTATAGTATAAATATGGCTCATAATATGAGCAAAGTTGTTCTTATTCTCGAACATTAATAATTCTGGAAACACGTTTTTTATTGTTACTGATACCATCTTTATCTATTTGCAACCCTAAATAAAAACTGAAAAAATTTGCTTTTATGCGGATATAATTTTAGGCCTGCAGCCCGCAGTTTATTTACAACTGCTTTAAGGGTTGCTAAATGTTTCTTAAAATTTTTTCCAGTTATTGTTATGTCGTTTTGATATACATCACAATTTGGAATACATACCACGTAAAAGATCCTCCATTATTTTCTGGAATATTTCTGAGGCTTGCTTAACGCCGTAAGGTAAGCGTTTCATTTTTAATGTGCCTGTGTATGTACTCCAAGCACATAATTTTTGTGAATCATCATATAAAACTAATTGATTGTACGAGTTGGAAAGATCTAATTTCGTAAAAAGTTCACCACCCTCTAAAGATGCGAATATTTCATCTATTCGTGGGAGTGAATAAGTAAAATCCGCCAAATATTTATTAATGGTGCACTTGTATTCGCCACATATACGGAGTTCACCGTTGGCTTTCAATATAGGCACTAAAGATGTTCTCCAATCGAAATGATCAATTGATTCTAGAACATCTTTACTTATTAAATCGCGTAATTGTTTTTCAATTTTATTATTCCACGCAAAAGGGACTGGACGCGGATGAAATAAATTGGTTTGCAATTTTCTTTTAGTAGCAAATACGGTTTAATTTAATTTTTAAACTCAGTTATACTATTAATTAATTTGAAAGTTTCAGGAATTTCATGGTACACTTTTAGACAGTTATATAAACAATTGTTTATCTTTTTATTTGAACGGAATAATGATTTGCTTTATTGCGTATGTTGTGATTGTGAATATCTATCATTCTGTTGAATATAAAGTTATGCTTCATTTAGTTATTAACAATTTTAAAAGCGAGAATATATAGTTTGTATTTGCATATATTTGAAAAACTAATATATTGAGTAGTGTGAATATTTTTTATACATTTTTTGTGCAAGATATCTAATTTAGAGCTCTACTCTTACTCTACTCTACTACTCTTCAAGTAAATAATTAAGTAAGTGATATGCGATTTAATAAAAGATGAATATATAGTGCATAAGGCTATATAGAAAATACGGTATGATAAGAAATGTCTTAAGCTGTGTATTATGAAAATATAGGGCGGTAAATTTTTCATTACGTGTTCAATGTGAGAACTTCAATTTGCTTATATACTATTAGACTTAAGTATTTAAATTTTTTACGACTTCTATATTTTTATTTTCTAAACGGAATGTTGTTCCCATATCTAAAGTTTTATTCTCGAAAAATAAAATTTTGGTTTCCTTCACATTTCCGTTAAAACGATGTTTTCTTAACCATACTTGTAGTGTTGTACAAATCTTTTCAGATCATATTCACTATCACAAGCATATTTCAGTACAGCGTCATCTGCGTACTGCTGGAGGTTTCCACTGATTTTTAAACGAGTAATGCTGTTTACATAAATTTTAAAGACATCAGGCCCCAAAATGGATCGGTGCGACGGTTTTTTTTTAGCTTTAAGTATTACTTACGCGGACTACTTGAAATTTTTTTTCGAGATACGATTTGAATAACTTCAGTTGTAAGCCAGACAAATGAAGTTTAGAGAGTTTTAATAGTAGAATTTTATGATCAACACAATCAAATGCGTTTTTAAGATTTAGAAAAACACAACCCACATATTTTTTATTATCCTTATTTTTCGAGATGAAATCAGTTAAACATAGACAAGCTTTTGTTGTATTGGAACTTTTTTCGAAACCAAACTGTTCTTCACTCAAAATACTAGATATTGGAATTCATAAAAGTGTTCAATCCATTTTTAATAATAATTTCAAAAATTTTTGAAAACGCTGGTAAAGCGGAAATAGGACGATAATTAGAACATTCTGTAATATTTCCGTTTTTATAAATAGGAGTTAAAATGCCACTTTTTAAGTTAGATGGGAAGACTCCTGTTTGAAAAGTTAATAAATTTGACGATGATAGGAATTAGTTCATCTGGGAATTGTTTTATAAATTTCGTATAGATAACCCTCACACCTGGTCGCCGCTGTCAAGTTTAAAGAATTATTTGGAACACGAACTTCATCAGCATTGGTCAGGTATAATTGAAAATTCAAGCAAATTGTTCTCTTGAATTTATTCATATAATTGAAATCAATGTTATCATTGAAGATTTCAATTTCATTAGTAACATTAATAAAATAATTATTCATCTGCTCTGAGATTTTATTTGAAGATTCTAGTGTTTTGTTACAAGTCTTTAATTAAATTTTTTTTTCACCATTTAGTTTTTCATTAACATTATTTCTTTATATAAATTAAAAATTTTTTAATTATGACAGTTTTGTGCTATTTTGTCAGAGCAATATTGTTTTTTTGCCTCAACTATTAACTTTTTTATGTTATCTCTATATTGCAAATATAAATTGTTAATATGATTGTCATCTGCAAATTTTTTTTAGAATTAAAGAATGAGTTTCTAATTTTAATTTTTTGCTAAAATTTGTTTTGTGATCTATTCTTTATTTTTTTAATTTTTGACGGATATTTGTTGTGTATTGATTGTAATAATTGAACTAAGATCGGAAACAATTTCTCCAAAGTTAGTGTACGAATCAACATTTGACCACATTCTATCGATGACATGTCATAAGTCCCAGTTGGTGGGTCATAAGTGACATATGACATGTCATAAGTCATAATGCAGTTGGTGGGCATTAAGTCTCAATGAGACTTATGACTCTGGGATATACGACTCAATGGACTTATTTTTGTTCCTAATGGGACTTAAGACCCTCTGTAAAAAAAAATAAAATAAAGAAATTCAAAACAAATAATTGGCTCCATACCAATTCAAAATTTATTATTAAAAATCGCGGAAGATTATTAGAAGTCGCGGTCAAGGCAGCGGAAGCGACGTGCGGACGCTAACTACACTCATTTGCGCACCTTCCTCGCTCAATAATATCTCACTTTACTTGCTTTGCATGTGCAATATAAATTATCATGAATTGTGTATATCCACATTTGGGAACTGTACGAAAAGTTCCATCTAAGAAGTAATGACGATTTCCCACTTCAATTTTTGTACTTATTAATTCTGCAATTTTTGACATAAATATTGTATATGAAATATTTTGATCTTCTTTGATTATAGTATATTTATAAAATGTTTTGGATTTGTCATTTCCATAATTTCTTTTTTGTCAAAAGCCACTTAATGTTTGCAGGTGTTAAAGGTGGTTTTGGTATTGTTGAAGACCTGTGCCTAAATGTTCTTTTCACGTTGTTAAAAAAAACCAAAATATTTGATGAACTCTTAAAAATTAATTTCATTAACTTAATGGGCCTTAGGACCCAGTTGTTTTAGGACTTATGACCCAGTTGTTATGAGACTTATGAGCCACCAAAGTGCATCTCAATGGGACTAATGACTCTGGGACTTATGACATGTCACCCATTCTATCGTTTGCAAGATTATCAAAATTTAATATGGTTTTATATTGGCGTCTAGTACTTTTTGTGGGCTTGTGATCTACACTAATAAAAAGCATTTGATCATCAGAAAGATACATATGTATCTAATATATGAAAGTAATATTTTTGTTTTACTAAGTCTGTAATAAAGTGATCGATTACAACAGATTTGGAGTGCGTGCCGATTCTGCTAGCATACTTTTCGAAAATGTTATTAAAAATTATAAAGCCGTTGCTAAGCAACACATTAATATATAGCTTGTTATCATAGTTATTACTTTTTAGTAAATTAATATCCATAACACGTACTATAACTAACCCTTTGTAGTTCAAAGTTATTTCATCGATTTTGGTTAAAAAATCATTCATTTGCGTATCATGAGTTCTATATATTCAATAATATTGCTGTTTTCTTTTCATCTATCATACTGCTATTTCCCAATATTTGTCATTTCTTACGTAAATAGTTACCCGCCATTTGCATCATCTCTATTGCTTAAGTATGAGGTGAAACCATTGAAATAAAAAAAAATTATTTTCTGATATTTGCAACCATATTTCTGTCAATACTATAATATGTACGTTACAATTAAAATTCGCAGTTAATGCTTCGACTTCATAAAATTTTTCGCGTAAACTTTGAATATTTAAATACATAATATTTAATTTATGTTTTTATTTATGCATTGCTGAAGTTTGATCAAAGTTATCTTATTTTAGTAATCATATGAACGAACTTATACAAAGTAATAGAAAAACTCAACAAGAAAATAAATTACTAAAAGCAAATATAGAAGCTGCTGACTCGTACATAAGCTAAAGGGTCAATTAGATGAAAATCATGAACAAAAAAATAAAAACAACATCATCCTTACTGCGTTGTCAGCTAATATGGATTCTCCCAGCAAAATAGTAATGCTATTTTTTTTTGTTTTAATTAAAATACCCATAACTTCTGCTACGAACAAGTTTATAGCTTTCTGAAAAATGTTTTTAAAAACATGAGAAAGAAGCATTTTTAAATGTATTTTTTTAAATTTCTATCTTTAAATCTCTATCTCTAAAAAGTTTTGAAGTCAATTTATCTAACAAATTATTTAAAATTACTTTTAAAATACTTATTGTTAGATAGCATTTTTTAACATTCGTTTTTTTTCTTCTTTATGAATGACATCTCAACAATAGAGTACTAACCCCCAGAATCTAACCCCCGTACAAAAGTGTTGTCTCCACATTATTCCCTACAGGTTGGTATATGTGAAGGCACTTACTTACGAATCACCCTGCATAATAACTTCGCGAGTTCATTTTTACTAATTTTAATAACTCTGATTAATTATTTAAAAATATTAAGAATTTTTTTATTTATTTTTTATTCGATAATCTCAATCTAGGAATATGTTCCTTTGTACTAAAAAGTAGTTGAGACTAAATTGTATGGGTAATGTGACGGTACTTGCGTCATAAATTTGTTAAGATTCGTCTTGAATTTGTGCAAATTGTCAATCAAAAAATCGTAAATTTTTGAAAACACAGATGATGGTAATAGGTTGCACATTTTTGCAGTTCTGACAGCAAACAAATTGCTATAACCAGTAGAGTAGCATTTAGGAAGTTCCAGTGGTGCGGTGGAATTTTTTGAGAGTTGGCATCAGCGATTTTATCTCAACTGAACAAGTGTCATTACCCACAAAATATCTATGAAAAAGAGGAACCGCTCCAATAATAGATATAGCGCTGTATATAAGCGCTCTCCAGTGAGACAAGCAGTCTCAACGGAGTCGCCAATAAGACGAATGGCGCGTTTTTGAACTCGATCGCGGTAATTCAATGAAGTAAGTGAGGCGCAAGCCCATATATCGGAATTGTACTCCATCTTGGGTCGTATATAAGCCTTATAGATATTAAGCAAGTCCTTGGATGAAAAATATGTCTTGCACCAAAAGAGATTCCATATCATTTTTTAATTTAGCTTCATGGCTAAAATGCTTAGGTTTTCTGATTGTTGCACAATTTCATCCTGGAACCTCAGAGTAGGGTTACTATTCATTTTTTTTAGTGAGATCTGGCAACATTGCGTTTTGGTGGTGTTAAACTCCACTCTGTTGTTAGCACCCCAGATAGCAATTATGGCTAAATCATGGTTGACCGTGCTGAACATAGTAAGCCGTTCTGCATTAACGGCGGTGTTTGGGATATCTGCTTTCCTAGGAAATGCGTAAGATGCCACCAGAGTGCTGTGGTCGGCGAAACTGTGTAGATAAGAGATCGTTGATAAAAATCAAAAAGAGAGTTGGAGCAAGGACGGATCCTTGTGGAACGCCAGCATTTATTTGGAATTTGTGGGACTTGTAACCGCCGACTAGAACACGAATACAGCGATTCGAAAGAAAATTTTCAATCCATTTACAGGAGGTAGTTCTAAGGCCTATAGCTTGACATTTGCTCAAAAGAGCATCGTGCCAAACTCTATCAAAAGCTTTCGAAATATCAGGAGCAACAACAGTACATTCGCCAGAATAGTGAATGCTGTTAAGTTTTCCATAAAGATATGTCATAAGATCGCCAGTGGAACGGTTACATTTAAAACCATATTGTCGATCATTCAAAATACCATTATCACCGAGATATTTTTCCAAATCTACACGAATGATCAACTTCAGGAATCGTAGGTGGAGGTTGAGGAGGTGGAATTTGACTCAAAAAGTTTTGTAAATAAGTTTGCTTTTTCAACCGAATCTGAAATGATAAAGTCGTTATTATCGATCAGCGGAGGGAATGACGATGCACAAAAGTTCTGCTTGACATTTTTTGCAAATGCCCAAAAGGAACGATTGCAGTTGGACTGGTGGAGGATTTTTTGTTTCAGCCTTTAGTTATGCAGGTAACTTTTGCTGATTGATAATTTTCTTGCAATGGTTTCTAACCACTTTATAGCTCCTGCACGATGCTTCCGAAGCATTAGCCTTGTACCGCTGGAAATGTTCCTCTTTATTTTGGATGGGCTTTTTGCAAATGTCGTTAAGCCATGACTTGGTGTTTTGTTTGGCCGATTTATACAAACTAATTATAAACAGTTTCATACCTAGCATTATTGTATTACTAACAACATCGGCAAAAAGATCAACGTTTCTTTATTGATAGTACATCGATCAGTCAAAGCTTCTCAAAAAAGAGGTAAGGCCCTGCCAATTTGCCCGGTTGTAATGCCACACTAATCTTTTGGGAGCTATACTCGAACTGGAAGATGTACTTTTAGGAAAACATGTTTTAACAAAGCAATGATCGGAATTACCGATTGGAGAGCTAACAGAAACTATATATTTTTATAGCAAAAATATACAGAAAGAAAATATAAAGAAAATGATGATAAGTTAAAAATAAAAAAATTAAAATAGGTAAATAAAAATGATGATATTTGCAAAGTAAATAAGATGAGAACAGCATAATAGATAAACTCAGCATTTATGATCCAGACCCAGGTATTTATTTTTAGATTAGGTAGTCTTCCAAATAATTTAAGACTTAACTTTTATTCCTGTTGGTTGTATTTTCTATTATTCATTCTGGTTGTTTGGATTATCTAATTCAATGCTATTTTGACAATTCTAAACCAACTGATGAAGGTAATGCACATGCTAAAAGAATAAAAGATGTATTTATATTTAAGTCTCCCAATTATTTTTTTCAATATAGCCTTTAATTAGTCAACAGTTATTCAAATTATTTTTTTTCTACTTCAATGCACTCTAACTAGAGAGTGAATATTGAAAACCATATAAGGGTGGCTTACTAACTACATTATAATACCTACTTATTTAACGGGTACAAAATTTCTGATTAATTTCAATATTCTGTATTTGAAAATTTAAAATCGCTGAATAAACTGTTTTAATTGGAAGAATTAATTAAGAGCTTCAATTGTGATATACATGTTGCTGTTTTGACTGAAATTTGGTTATTTGATTCAGAAAAGTGCTTCTTTAATTTATGACTCATATGAAGGTGTGACCATATATATTAAGATAAGTGTATCAATAAGACTTATTTAATTTTTTAAAATGTAATATAATATAGTATAAATTAAACCTATCAAACCTCAAAAGATTTGCCTAGTAAGCTAAGAATAAATATCCCATAATGTATGTATATATTATAGATATAGATACAGTATTTCTTTTTAGATTGCTGAATTCTTATAAGTATTTTTTAATATTGTCTACTGAGTAAGTAGGGTAGGTGTCTAGCTAGTTATTTTTAAAAACATTAAGTAAAACCTAGAATTACATACATATGTATATGCATTTAAAAACTTACTGTAGTTTTTCATATGTAAACAATTTTTTGTTTCTTACAACCATAGATTGAGAAAATGAAAAATATCCCCATTTCGATTTTTCGTTATGTACGTAAGTAATATATATATATATGTATATACATATAATTAATAATTATATTATATTAGTAAAAAAATCATGCTTAGTGTATAATGTTGATATAAATAGAATTTTTTTTTACTACATCCATACATAATCAGATACCTAGTTTGTATCATATATCATTAAAATTAATTTGTATTATCTTTTATTACATAGTAAGTTACATACATATATACATATGTAAACATAATACTCGTAGGAATATGTTTACTTTTTATTTTCTTTGATTAAAACTTAAAATTAAGAAAACAACTATTATGAATATTCATATATTTTATATTTCTTATACACAACCTGATAACAACAAATTAATTGATCATTTTTTATAACAAAGGCTGAATAATGAAATATACAATATCACTTCATATAAATAAAAAAGTACATACACAGAATACAGAAATAAAAGTTCAAATTTAAGTTCAAGGTTGTTATTGTTTACTAATTTTTATAAATACATATACATAATATAAACAAATAAGAGTGCTTTTATATCCATCTACAATTATTTTTTCTTCCTATTTTGCATAATTAAGTTCAAAACTGGAGTCAAATTTCAAATATTAATCTCCTTTTTCCGTTTTTACCCACCGCATACATTACTGTATAAGGTAGGTATTGTTTTCACACCAAAAATTTGTACCTGAGATTTTTGCAAATATGCACTACTCCGGTGCATAGAAGCCTGTAAAAACTGTTTTATCGTGATGTCTGTGTGTGTGTGTGGGTATATGAGAGCGTATACACTCTGTGACTATGTCCGTGGGCACGTGTTCTGCTTAAACGACCCAGAGGAAGTGTTTGAAATTTCATTTATAAGTCTTGACATAAATATATCGAATTGATAAGCCTTTGGAGCAAAACGGACTACCGCAACTGGTAGTTTATAAATGTAATTTTTAAGTTTTTTACGAATATTTCGTAACGCAAAAATCTTATGAAAAAAATTATTAAAACAAAGTTGTTACACAAGTAAAGAGCAACAACTTTGTCATAGAACTTTTTTTTTGATCCGACTATCTTTAAGTTTTATTTAATTTTAATTTTTAATTTTTATTTTAATTTAAATGGGGGAAAACCTCCCAAGTCCAAATTTCATACATTTTACAACACGTCATATGCATATGAACAAATTTTTTTTTTATACCCGTACGATAGGATCGGGTATAATAAAATTACTCCTCCGTTTGTAACACCTCGAAATAAGCGAGCTAGATATACCTTCAAAGGTATGGATCGGATCAGAAAAAAATTCTAAGACTTTTGAGCCATGTCCATCCGTCCGTTAGCACGCTAACTCAAAAACTAAGAAAGCTAGAATCTTGAAATTTACACAAAATATTCTGGGAGTAATTTGTAGGTTCCCTATTTTTTTTGGTTGAGTTTGGACCAAAACTTAGGTTAGCTCTCGAACACCTAACTTTTAGATCCCAACATTTTTTTTGAAATAGAGCTATGAAATTTTAACAGCTGATAGATCTCACAAAAATATTAATTTTACATTTAATAACTTTATTTGTAGCCACACCCGTTACGGAGCTACAGCTCCCCAAAGGCTCAAAAAAGCTCTATTTTTAAATTCTTATAGCACAAGTTGTATAAGGTATATCTTCATTTTGAAAACGCCAAACGATTACTACTTTTATTAGCTTTAAAAGTATATATACAATAAATATATATTTGTGGCATACGGTGTCTTAATTTACCGTTATGCCAAACTCAAATTTTGAAAAAACCCTTAAATCCTTCTATCTTCTAAACGGTTTAAGTTGGAAACTTGAAATTTTGACAGAAGTTAGATCTTTGATCTTGATCTTTGAAAATAAGTATGAGTCATTTCAGAATTTTTTTTTGTATCAACCCCCATTTAGGAGCTGTAAGGGGTCAAAAACTGAAAATTTCCTATTTTTAAACACCTGTAACTTGAACACCAGTTAAAATTTTTTTGAAGTAATACACAAAAATTAAAGCTTCAAAATTATTTATTTTATTTAAACTCTTATTTCTGTTAACAACTTTTTTTAATAATGTAGGGTTACTTTATAATTGACGAAAGTGTTACTTGATTTTTTCAAATTTTCTAACAAATTTCTTCAACAAATTGTTTGCATTTTGTTTTACTCGATGATTTGAAATTGTTGAGGATATAATGCGTAGTACAAAAAAATGTAAATAAATAAACAACATAACGGTTGCTTGAAGAATTTTTATTTATATGATATTGATATACATACAGACTTATATAATAGCATGTTTATTTACATATCGTATATGCCACTAGTGAGTGAATGATAAGAGTATATATGTATATTATATAGCACCGTATTTACATACATATATGTATTTTATTGTACTTATAAGAAATTATTCTGGAATATTTAAATTATCAATTCCAATTATCAATGGAATATTTAAATATAATATAATATAATATTTAAAATTATATTTACTGTTTTGTACTTAGTAAATTTAATATACATTTACCGCTTAGTATTAAATGGTACTATAGAATATTTGAAAAAGTTTTGGATTGATAATCGTTATGTGGAAGGTTAGAATCTGCTTTTGAAGAATGTACATATATACATATAGTTTGAATATATGTACAATCCATAGTACTAGAAATTATAAAATTCACCCAAATTATTTTAAAATACTAAAATATTAAAAAAATAATATTGTAAGCAGAGTGACAGGCTATGAACATACTAACGGTTCGTACGGGTATCTAAGAGTTGACAAAGTCAACTGTATTCTTCCTCGTTTTTTTTTATATCTCGAAAAATTTCTATA
This sequence comes from Poecilobothrus nobilitatus, assembly GCA_947095535.1. NCBI lineage: Eukaryota > Metazoa > Arthropoda > Insecta > Diptera > Dolichopodidae > Poecilobothrus > Poecilobothrus nobilitatus. Next base: position 125,311,556 of record OX352774.1, on the reverse strand, counting down.
ATTATGCATATACATATTCTCTTGATGACGTAAAATTCAAACTGTAAAATTTTTGTTAGCAAATTCAATATTAATGTTATGTTTGTTTTGTATTTGTTTACAGTTTTTATTGCCTTTAACTTCTAATATTTTTGAATGCAGAAGAAAATCATATAGATATGTATGGATGTATGTATGTATGTATGAATGTACATATTTTTACAATTAATTCATTGCTTTCCAAAGAAAGAGAATTCCAGCATGCATGCTGGAAGCATACCCTGTAATGTAAGAAGCGCTTCCTGTTCCATACTTTTATTACTTCTTTTTTCATATAGATCTCCGCAAAAAGAAGCAACGAGTTCGTACTTTTACTTCGTCAGCTTCCGTTTGAGTGATTCAGAATGCATAACTGGGAAGGCATCTAGAAGACATGACTGAGAAGGCATGTAGAATGCATGATTAAGAAGGCATGTAGAATGCATGACTTTGATGGCATGTAGAATGCATGACTTAGATGCCATGCTTTGCATTAATAAACTATAGAAGGAAGGAAGTGTACAAATTAAGAAAAAAAACCAGTTTATCTTTTAATATATAAGAGTTCCTTTTTAGATCAGTTTGATCGTTTATAAAATTATCCCGAGAAGGATTATAAAATATAAAAATTTTCAATTTAAGCATATGTAATGGTATTCCAAAAAAAATAAATTATTTGCATTAAAAATTAAAATTAAATTTAAACATTTTTACATCGATTAAATGTTTTTGTATTAAATTTTTTTTTATAATCTGTTTTTTGCTGCAAGAAATCCAGCTCTCATATTCACTACAAATTGGACAAATCAAAAACTTTCATTTTTTTGCAGCTTCTGAAATAGAAAATTATATATCATATATAAAATAATAATATGTTACTGGTAAATAACAATATGAAAAAACTTACGAAAAAGATCAATTACAGCCTTGCATTAGCTTAAGCGCACAGTACAATAAATCAAAAAGATATTTCATTCGATTCGGTTTAAAACAAAAAAAAAAATATAAAACGATCTCATTTGCTTCGGAAACGCTTCTTTAGAAGTGTTCTAGAATGCATGATTTATTGCTTCTCAATTCTCATTCATCGCACGTTTTTTTTTGTTTTAAATCAGTGTTTCCAGATACCTTCCACAGGAAGCGCTTCTCTTATTTCCCCTTTGGGTTATTATTGCTATTGAATACAAAATATATTGTTAAATTATTAGAAGTTAGGTTTGATATAAATTAGTATGCAAAAAAATGTATGAATTTTGGTAATATGCTTTTCGTGTAATAGCGGTCAGGTCCTGTGGCGATTTGTACTTTTAAAATAATCTACGCAAATTACTTTACACTCATCATACATATGCTATAATTATATTTATTTAAAAAAAAAGTTTAGTTTCTTAGTTCTTAGTTTCACTCTGTCCGTCCATCCATCCATCCGTCCGTCCGTCTGTTTACAAAACTTCTACACCGTTAAAGATAGAAAAAAACGAGGAAGAATACAGTTGACTTTGCTAACTCTTAGATACCCGTACGAACCGTTAGTATGTTCACAGCCTGTCACTCTGCTTACAATATTATTTTTTTAATATTTTAGTATTTTAAAATAATTTGGGTGAATTTTATAATTTCTAGAACTATGGGTTGTACATATATTCAAACTATATGTTTATATGTACATTCTTCAAAAGCAGATTCTAACCTTCCACATAACGATTATCAATCCAAAACTTTTTCAAATATTCTATAGTACCATTTAATACTAAGCGGTAAATGTATATTAAATTTACTAAGTACAAAACAGTAAATATAATTTTAAATATTATATTATATTATATTTAAATATTCCATTGGCAGAATAATTTCTTATAAGTACAATAAAATACATATGTGTATGTAAATACGGCGCTATATAATATACATCTATACTCTTATCATTCATTCACTAGTGACATATACGATATGTAAATAAACATGATATTATATAAGTATGTATATATATCAATATCATATAAATAAAAATTCTTCAAGCAACCGTTATGTTGTTTATTTAATTACATTTTTTTGTACTACGCATTATATCCTCAACAATTTCAAATTATCGAGTAAAACAAAATGCAAAAAATTCGTTAAAGAAATTTGTTAGAAAATTTGAAAAAATCAAGTAACACTTCCGTCAATTATAAAGTAACCCTATATTATTAAAAAAAGTTGTTAACAGAAATAAAAATATAATGTTGGAGCTTTAATTTTTGTGTATTACTTCAAAAAAATTTTAACAGGTGTTCAAGTTACAGGTGTTTAAAAATAGGAAATTTTCAGTTTTTGACCCCTTACAGCTCCTAAACGGGGAGTGATACAAAAAAAATTTCTTAAATGACTCATACTAATTTTCAAAGATCTAACTTCTGTAAAAATTTCAAGTTTCCAACTTAAACCGTTTAGAAGATAGAAGGGTTGAAGGATTTTGCAAAATTTGAGTTTCGCATAACGGTAAATTAAGACACCGTATGCCAAAAATATATATTTATTGTATATATACTTTTAAAGCTAATGAAAGTTGTAATCGTTTGGCGTTTTCAAAATGAAGATATACCTTATACAACTTGTGCTATAAGAATTTAAATATAGAGCTTTTTTGAACCTTTGGGGAGCTGTAGCTCCGTAACGGGTGGGACTACAAAAAAAAGTTATTAAAAATAAAATTAATATTTTTGTGAGATCTATCAGTAGTTAAAATTTCATAGCTCTATTGCAAAAAAAATGTGGAGATCTAAAAGTTAGGTGTTCGAGAGCTACCCTAAGGCTTGGTCCAAACTCAACCAAAAAAAATAGGGAACCTACAAATTACTCCCAAAATATTTTGTGTAAATTTCAAGATTCTAGCTTTCTTAGTTTTTGAGTTAGCGTGCTGACGGACGGACGGACGGACGGACGGACGGACGGACATGGCTCAAAAGTCTTAGAATTTTTTTCTGATCCGATCCATACCTTTGAAGGTATATCTAGCTCGCTTATTTCGAGGTGTTACAAACGGAGGAGTAATTTTATTATACCCGATCCTATCGTACGGGTATAAAAATTTTAACTATAGGTAGGTCTCATAAAAAAATTAATTGTGTGGAACAACTTTTTCATGTAGCACCATCCATCAGGGAACCACAAACTTTGAAAAACCACTATTTTTGAATGCGTATATTTCATGTTCCGGTTAACATTTTTTCAACCTGAAAACGCCATTCGACAGGAATTTTTTCTACTTTCGTAAATCAATATCAAAGTTATATATGTATATTTTTTTTAAAATTTTGTATCTAAATTTGCAATTATATGAAAACCAAATTCTGCATGATTTTTCTACCCTCATAACTCCGACATGCTTTTAGATAGGGGCTTGCAATTTTGAGGCAAGAAAGAACTTTTAGAATTGGTAAGTTTTCCCAGAAATTTTTTTTAGAACACCCCCTGTTTATTAGCTATTAGAGTTCAAAAATAAAAAATTTGCTATTTTTAAACACCTGTAACTTAGACACCGTCCAAAGGTTTCTTCAGCAAAATATAAAAATTAAAGCTCCAGTAATATATTTTTATGTGTATAACCGTTTTCTTAGTTATATAGGTTATTATATAACTTAGTTATTTTAAATGTTGGTGCAAGTCACAACTCTAAACAGTTTGTATTATTTTTTAGAAATGTACGCTTTTAAAAACAGTTGGTTTGCATTCTGCCTTGTTTCATTTTATAATTAATCAGCTGTAAAGCAAAAGCAGAAAAATGTTGTAATATTATTTATAAAAATATGATTATATAGGGTTTTCCAATTTGAGTGATACGATTTCTTTAAAAAAAAAAAAAAAAACACACTAATTGTTAAGGAAATTCTAATGTTTTTTGATACAACATTGTACAATCGATACAATTAGGTTCTGAATAAAACGTCATTCAAATGGCCTCCACGACTTCTTTTGCAGGAACGAATTCGATGAACCCAATTTTCGAGCACTTTTTGCATTAAATCAAGGCATATGTCATGAATAGCACGTTCAATATTTACTGCTAAAGCTTGAAGAGAGCCTGGTTTATTGGTTAAGACCAATGACTTCAAATAACCTCACAAGAAATAGTCTAATGGTGTTAAATCACAACTTCTTAGAGGCCATTCAATGTCACAATTTCTTGAAATAATCGAATCTCTAAACTTTTCTTGCAATTATTCGGTTGTTGCACGTGTTGTGTGGCACGTAGCCTCGTCTTGTTGTAACCAGATGTTGTCAAGATCAACTTCTTCCAATTTCAGACATAAAAAGTTGGTCATCATCGATCTATACCGCTCTCTATTGACAGTAACGAAAATAAAGCTGGTAACACTTCATTTCGAAAGAAGTAAGGACCGATGATTCCACCAGATCAAAAACCACGCCAAACTGTCAATTTAGGTAAATGTAATGGTTGTTCATGAATAATTTATGAATTTTCTTCCCACCACAATCGACAGTTTTGTTTATTTACCGCACCACTCAGATGAAAGTGAGCCTCATCGGAGAAGATGATTTTCTTAAAAAATCGTTATCGTTTTGAAGTTGTTCCAAAACAAAATCAGCAAATTTACGACGTTTACGGTAGTCCATGATGAAATTGTAAACATTACTGAATACAATGAAAAAAAAAGACAGATAAATGACATACTACAAATGACCGAAACGTCACTTAGCAATCATATCACTCAAATTGGAAAACCCTATATATTATGTAGCTAAGAATAAAATTTCATTATTATTTTTAATAATTGTATGCACAATATGAGATAGAGATATATGTATGAATATCTATATATATATTTTTTTTTCCCTAAGGGAGGTGTGAATCTTCCAAAGACTTCCAAAGATCTTCCAAATTTCTTCCAAAGGCTCCCTTGGTAGTGTCAGATTCTTACTGACTAAACCCATCTCCCCTATAATGAAATGAAACCCTTACCTGCGAGCTCAGTATATTGGTTAGGGAGTAGGGATAGGAAAGGATAGGAAATGGATACGGAAACATTGAATTTGAATCTGCAAGGAAACAATGAATCTGCCTATTACTATTACTATTTTGCTAACAGTGACTACAGCCGTTATAAGAATTACAACATGTGTAGTATATATCACCTTACTACATGAGATAATTATGGAAGGCAACCCCCACTGTCACTGTAGCGGCTGTTATTATTGGTATTAGTATTAGTATTCTTATTAATATTACAGGGCCAGGGCCATCAGCGGATTACAACGTGCAGCAGTATATAACATCTTCCTGCATGATATAACCAAAGATAGCTCCACTGTAGCAGCTATTATTATTATTATTACTCTTATTATTATTATTACTATTATTATTATTATTATTACTATTATTGTTATTATTACTAGTATTGTTATTATTACTATTATTATTATTGTTATTATTATTATTATTACTACTATTAATTATACGATATACATTATTACGATATAAATTTACTACATATTTTTATTTATATGACCTGACCGGGGTTTGAACCCAAGACCCTTCGACTGAAAGGTTAGCGAATTAATCACTGTGCCATGAGTCAGGTCTATGATATGCATATGGAATTATTTATCAACATATTAAAGAATAAAGAATAGAAAACTTGCTATGTTGGCTTTTTTATATGACAATTTTTATCCAAATATGTATAGACTAGCTGTTGGCCCGTCATAGATTGACGGAATTAATTGTGGTAGATTTTATTTTTATATACATATAACATAGGTATTTGTTTTTGTATGTCGGAATAATTTATAATTTGTACTTTGCAAATAATGCAGTAAATAAAAAGAAAAAAAGTGATTATTTGTAATTTATATACAAAAAAACTATTATGAAGAAGACAGAATAAAAAAACGATTTGAAATGAAGCCAAAAAGAATAAAATAGTCATGTGGGTACCCCCTACCCGTATATATGTATACAAATAATTCCAATTTCAGTTATTACTGTGTTAATACATTATACTTGGACACCAACAAATTTATTTGGTTAGGTACCCGTAATAAAACTACCATCTAAAAATACATAGTGTATTTGTTTTTTTATATGTTTGCACTCTACACGGGCACAGTGGATATGAAAAATATATGGCACCTACTTTTGAAAGTAGACTTTTTTGTTGTATGAAAAATGCATTAGGTTTAGTAAAAAGTAAACCTTCTTCCTATAAGTATACTTTGATGGTGACGTGTCAGAAGTTCCATTGTATTAACACAGGGTACTTTTGATTCACTTCATATTCCCTCCTAATTCAGATTATCGGACATACATACATACTTATTCTGGAAAAAGGAAAAACATACATACTATTTCTTCTCTTATTTCCCCTTGGGTTATTATTGCTATTGAATACAAAATATATTGTTAAATTATTAGAAGTTAGGTTTGATATAAATTAGTATGCAAAAAAATGTATGAATTTTGATAATATGCTTTTCGTGTAATAGCGGTCAGGTCCTGTGGTGATTTGTACTTTTAAAATAATCTACGCAAATTACTTTACACTCATCATACATATGCTATAATTATATTTATTTAAAAAAAAAGTTTAGTTTCTTAGTTCTTAGTTTCACTCTGTCCGTCCATCCATCCATCCGTTCGTCCGTCTGTTTACAAAACTTCTACACCGTTAAAGATAGAGAAAAAAAATTTTAACTGTAGGTAGGTCTCATAAAAAAATTAATTGTGTGGAACAACTTTTTCATGTAGCACCATCCATCAGGGAACCACAAACTTTGAAAAACCACTATTTTTGAATGCGTATATTTCATGTTCCGCTTAACATTTTTTCAATCTGAAAACGCCATTTGACAGGAATTTTTTCTACTTTCGTAAATCAATATCAAAGTTATATATGTATATTTTTTTTAAAATTTTGTAAATAAATTTGCAATTATATGAAAACCAAATTTTGCATGATTTTTCTACCTTCATAACTCCGGCATGCTTTTAGATAGGGGCTTGCAATTTTGAGGCAAGAAAGAACTTTTAGAATTGGTAAGTTTTCCCAGAAAATTTTTTTAGAGCACCCCCTGTTTATTAGCTATTAGAGTTCAAAAATAAAAAATTTGCTATTTTTAAACACCTGTAACTTAGACACCGTACAAAGGTTTCTTCAGCAAAATATAAAAATTAAAGCTTCAGTAATATATTTTTATGTATATTAACGGTTTTCTTAGTTATATAGGAGTAGATAGGTAGGCACTTGGGCCAGACAGGTCAGTAGGTCAAGGTCACCCGGAAGTAGGTCAAACTGTAATTAGGTCAGACAGGAGTAGGTTAACGACATAAAATTAGGTCAGACAGGCGGCGGCGACCGTCAGACAACTCTTGTTGTTTATAAGGATTGTATACTTGTTTTAAGTAATAGGTAAGCATGGAAATAGTAAGAAAAAATATTTTTTTTTATGCTTGCAAATTTTAAGATGTTGTTGTTTGTTGTTTTTTTCTTTCGTTTTTTTATGAAGTATTTAAAGAAGAGGAAAGAAAAACCATTAATTAATTGTTATGTAAGAATGTTGAAAAAAAAAAACAAGAAATCAAAAATATCTAACGTGGTACAGGTCTACTTCTTATTGATGTGTACTTGGCTTAAGTAATAGGCGCATATGAGAAGTAGAAACAAAAAAATGGTTAATGAATGTAAAAGGAAAAAAATAAAAAAAGTTTAAACGTACAAGATAAAACAATTTTAAAAGGTACAACGCATCTTTAAAATTCATAAAGAAAAAGTGCAAACCTGTTTTTCTGTCTACATAATGATCAAACCATTGAAAAAAAATTATGCGTTTTTAGATGTACCTAACTATTTGTGTTGTTTTTTTTTTTTTCTACTTTAACTATTTAAAGAAGTTAAAAGAAAAAAACTAATGATTATTGTCGGTGTGTCGTGTAAGATATTTTTTGTTTGTAAGAATGTTCAAAAAAAAAATATGAATGAAAAGAAGACAACCAGGAAATTAAAGTACTTAACGACTAACATGTTGCTTAAGTGCATTGTATGTTGCATAATCTGCGAAGAATAAAAAAAGAAAAAAATTCAAGTCAGGTTAATTGCATTTGTCACCTATTTTGAAAACAAGAATATAAAAATAAAACAGATTTATTTTGTGTTCAAGAAAAAAATATGAATAAAAAGAAAACAACAAGAAATCAAAAATATCTAACGTGGTACAGGTATATTTCTTGTTGATGTATACTTAGCTTAAGTATAGGCGTATATGAAAAGAATAAGAAAAAATACTTTATAAAATTTAAAGAGAAAAATGAAAACAGAACAAAAAGATGTGTAACTACGTTTCTTTAAAATTTTAAAACTAATTTTAAAAAAATTAAAAGAAAAAGTGCAAACTGGTTTTTAAATGTTACATAAAGATTCAACCTTGACCAAATTGATGCAATTTTGAGATGCTTTTATTTCTTCTTGTTATCTTTTTTCTATGAAGTATTTAAAGAAGAGGAAAGAAAAAAATTCTTAGTATCACCGTATAAGATTTTATTGTTATGTAAGAATGTTGAAAAAAAACAAAGGAATAAAAGCGATTCAAAATAAGTTACGAGTAATTGCTTTTTTTAAAGTAACAAGCAAGACATTATGTATAAATTGTGTAAAAAGTTAAAAAATTGTTAATAGAGTGAAAATTCTAGGATTAGAAACGTTCGCGATTGGTTGTCTTAATAAAATAAAAATCGGAAATTAAAAAAAAGGAATTAAAATGAATACAGAAAAATTCACAATAAAATCAATAAAATCAGTGAATGTAAAACGATTCAACATTTTTGGAAAAAAATTGGAGTTTATAATAAATGCAGTACCAGACAACAAAGATCCAATAGATTGGATTAAAACCGGTATTGAAGAATTATTCAGTAGTTTGTAGTTTTTGATTTCAGAGGAAAAGGAAAATCAATTATTTTTCAAGGTGAAGAAGATAAGGAAAAAAGATTGAATTTGATATACGATGAAGGTCAATTCAATGTAATTACATCATTAACAGCAGCATTTAGTTGTGATTACTTTTGCCAAACATGTAATGTTCCGTATAACAATAGATTGTCTCACAGATGTAAACAGTCGTGTTTCTTTTGTAAATCATCTCCAGCATTTGACGTAAATTTTCCAAATATTAAATGTGATGTATGCAATCGAAGTTTTAAAGGGCAAACTTGTTTTGATAATCATAAAGCAACATCATCTACAAATAAAAAATCTATTTGTACTCTTATAAATTCCAGTACAAAATGCTTTAAAGTATACAGAACCGATGTAAATCATATATGCTATGGACATTTGTATAAAAACTGTAATATAAATGTAGCTTCAGACCACCAATGCTATATTACACCGTGTAAAGAATTAGCTAAACTTAAAAATATATTATATATTTTCTACGATCTCGAAACAACTCAAGATGATATCATCGGGGAGAAACTTCATGAAGGTGTTGCAATAGGGGATATAATTGAACATCAGCCTGATTTATGTATTTTTGAACAACGTTGCACGCATTGTATATTGTCTAATGTTGAAAGATGCAATTTTTGTGAACTTCGAGATCATGTGTTGAAACAAAATCCAATACAAATTTTCTTAGAATATATACTCAACCAAAGAAAGATATTTCATAAAGTTGTAGTTATTGCACATAACGGAAAAGCATTTGATAATCAGTTTTTATTAAACTATATCTTAGAGAAAACCATCATCAAACCAAAACTAATTATGAGGGGAACAAAGATAATTTTAATGCTGTTAGATAACGTGAAATTTATTGATTCACTAAACTATTTTCCAATGCCGTTATCTAGTTTACCGAAGGCATTTGATTTACATATAAATTTAAAAAAAAGGATATTTTCCTCATATGTTTAATCGTAAAAATAATATAAAATATAATGGAAAGTTACCCGATCGGAAATAATACTGTTATAATTCAATGAGTGCATCAGAAAGAAAACAATTTCTTGAATGGTATGAAGAAAATAAAAACAAGTCTTTTAACCTCCAAAAGGAACTTGTAGAATATTGTATGAATGACGTAAAGATTTTGACAGCAGCCTGTATTAAATTCGGACAGCTATTTTTGGAAGAATGTAAGGTTGAGCCATTTTTAGAGGCCACTACAATTGCATCAGCGTGTAATTTGGTTTTCAGAAGGAATTTTTTAAAACCGTATACAATTGGACTTATACCTAAACAAGGATATCGCTTATCAGAAAACGAGTCAATCATTGCCATAAAATGGTTAATGTGGGAAGAAAAACAAAGAAAAATAAAAATTCAGCAGGAAAAAGTAATTCAGGAAAGGAAAAAGTAATTTTTGGTCTTCGTGTTGGCGGATATTGCACAAACACAAAACAAATATTTGAGTTTTATGGCTGTTATTACCATGGCCATCCAAAATGTTTCAAAAATAATAATGATAAAAAATATGAAACACGTTATGAGGCTACATTATCCAAAGCCAATAAATTACGCTCTATAGGTTATCAAGTAATTGAAAAGTGGGAGTGTGAATTTCGAAACGAAATGAGATCAAAAGAATACATAGAATTTTTCGCAAAATTGGAGAACGAAAGTTTGATACCACTAAAACCACGTGATGCGTTTTATGGCGGTAGAACAGGAAACACAAGAACATATTATAAATGTGCGCCTGGTGAAAAAATAATGTATATAGATATATGCTCACTATATCCTTGGGTGTGTAAATATGGAAAATTTCCAGTTGGTCATCCAAAAGTTCATGTTGGAAAAATTGAATGCAATAAATTAAATTTAAATGATACTGAAGGATTAATAAAGGCATTGATACTTCCCCCAGAAAAACTCTATCACCCGGTTTTGCCTATAAATCAAAATAATAAGCTAATGTTTTCCTGCTGTCAAACATGTAGTTTGGAAATGAATAATGATGACTGCTCGCATGACAATCGTAGTAGGTCAATTTTAGGAACGTGGGTTATAGATGAAGTAAGAGAAGCTGTTAAACAGGGATACAAAATTGTGGAAATATACGAGGTATGGGAGTATACTGTTAAACAATTTAATCCCCTTACATCACAGCTTTTGGAGAACACCAAAGGAAAAGTGCAAATATTTAGATAAATTTTCCAAAGTAGAAGGCATAAATTTACAGTTTAACGATATAGAAAAAAATCCTGGACTTAGATCATTAGCTAAGTTAATGTTAAACTCTTTCCGGGGTAAATTTGGACAGAGAGAAAATCAATCAAAAACTGAAATAATAAATGAGCCTTATGAATTATTTACTCTTCTTACTGATCCTTCGAAGAATGTAAATCAAATAACTCCAATAAACGAAAAAACAGTTTTGGTAAATTGGGAATACGAAGAAGAAACAGCTGAATCATTATCAACAGTTAACGTTTGCATAGCTGCTTACACCACCACACAAGCTCGTTTAAAATTGTATTCTTACTTAGACAATTTAAAAGAACGAGTTTTGTATTACGATACAGATTCAATAATATATGTAGCACGTGAAGGAGAATATAACCCTCCAACTGGAGTTTTCATAGGAGATATGACAGATGAGCTTGAAGAATATGGAATTGGAAGCTATATTACAGAATTTGTTAGTGGTGGTGCAAAGAACTATGCATACAAAATATATAGTACCAACTCAAAATGCGAAAAAACTGTTTGCAAAGTAAAAGGTATTCGTTTAAATTACAACGCTTCACAAGAAATAAATTTTGGCTCTATGAAACAATTAGTTAAAAAATTAAACAACTTTCAACAAATAAATATAACATTTCCTAGTATTCGCCGAACATACGATCACAGAGTCATCACTGTTCCTGAAATAAAATCATATCGAATAAATTCCAGAAAACGAGTTTTTGCAGATGATTATACTTCAGTTCCTTATGGCTTCAAAAAGAACAAAATTAAAAAAATTATTGTTAATATGTATATTGTAAAAATTTTGTATTTTAAATTATTAAATTACAATATTGAAAAAAAATCTTTTAATTTTACCGTTTTTAATTTTCAGAATATAGCCAAAAAATTATTTACATATATATATCAGTATATATATACAATAGTATATATATATATATATATATATATATACATTATATGTATACAATAGTATATATATATATATATATATAACTATTGGTTTATAGTTATATATATATATTTACTGATTTTATTCAAATTCACATTTGCAGTTTAACTCTTCAATAATAATGTCAAAAGCACAAATAGTATCTGAAATTCATCGTCCAGTTAGACGTCCAGTTAGACGTTAAAAAATACATAAAGACCTGTGAAGAAAAGAATGTTGCAAAGTTGAAAGAAGAGATTTATATTCCGGTTCAAAAATTTAATATACGATGTAATTTTTCTCGACTGTTTTATGAAATACCTGTATTTTTACAAAAAAAAGATATTAAATAAAACAATTTTGTAACTATATAATGTGTTATTTATTTCATTATTTATAAATTAGGTATAATTTGTTATTTTATAAATTTGGTATAATTTCTAAATAATCTGGATCTCCTTCTTCATCACTGATATCCCAAATTCCTGGAATACCTTCTTGGTTATTTATTTCCCAAACTTGTTGCTCCTCTGCATCTTCTTCTAAGATTTGAAACGGTGGTATGAATTCTTCAGTTTCAATTAATTCCTCATCATCTATAGTGGATGTAATTTCATCAACCTGAATCTCATTTTGTATATTGACTATTGCAGTTCCCTCAGTAAATGGAAATGTAGTTGAATCAGGTTCCATTTTTTCTGTAAAATATCTTAGGAAAATTGAAAATAAAATGATTTGTCAATAAAATTGAACCACGTTATATACTGCAGAACCCAGTCAAAATTCAAAGATTCAGAGTATATAAATAAAGAAATTCAAAATTGGATTTTTAAAACTAGTTTAATAGTTTAAAAATCATGCCAAGATCTAAAATAGTAAAAGAAATTCATATAGATCTGTAAAGAAAAGAATGTTACAAGGTTAAAAGTAGAGATTTTTATTCCAGTTCAAAAGTTTAATGTATGATGTAATTTTTCTCGGCTCTTTTATGAAATACCTGTGTTTTTACGAAAAAAATTAAATAAATCCATTTTATAACTACATATACATATTAACATTAAGTACATTTAAACATGAATCTGAAAAATGAAGCAACGAAATAAAAGAAATTTATACCTTTTTTGAAATTTATATTTATTTATGAATAATAAAAACTTATATAACTATAAACCAATTTACATCTTTTATTGGTAATTTGCATATATTTTACCAAACGACTCAGATATATCTATAATATTTAAATTTAAATTTTTATCTTTATATACAAAATGTTCTTTTTCTTTTATTTCTTTTACAAAAATCTCAATATTTATTATAATATTAATCAGAATATTTTTGAGGTACAAATATAATTAAATTGCGGGTCTCAAAGACTCACTTAAGACCATAAATGGTCTTTATTTGCTTAACATTTATTATATGATATAGAGCATCTTGCTCCATATCTTTAGTTTTTAGGAAACTTTTTCTAGTTTCCACATTTTTGTTATTAAAAGCTTCTTTGAAGCTTTTTTTTGTTGGTGGTTCTTCTTCTTGAAGAAGAATGATTTCTTCTTGTTGTTGTTGTTGAAATTGTTGATGTTGTTGCTGTTGTGGTTGTTGTTGTTGTTGTTGTTGATGATGATGATGATGATGATGATGATGATGATGATGATGTTGTTGTTGATGAAGTGTCTGCGATTCCTGTTGAGTTCTTATTCTTTTCCGTTTAATTGGGACTAACTCCTGTGTTGGCTCTATTTGCTGAGCGTAGGCGAAAGTTTCTGCTGTGTTTTCGATTTTTGCTTCCTTTTTTCTGTATTATTATTATATTGAGCTCTGTCTTTGAATTGACATATCTTAAGAAAAATTCCACTTTATTTATACTAAATTTTTCTTCTAAAAAATTGTATTATCAATGTTTAGAAATCAAAATCCTTAAGAAAACTAATTAAAAACAAAAAGTTGTAAAGTAAGTTGTTTATTAATGTAATAAATTCTAATTGATAATAATAAAACTATAATTTTTTTATATAACATTTTTCGCAACATTGTTGCATTTAACAGTGTTCTAAATTTAAGAAAACTCTTCTACATAAATTCCAATTATACTTTTTTATGAAAGAATATTATTTTTTATTTACCTATTCCTAAATTATTTATTTTTATTAGTAAATATTTTTCTATTTTTATTTTTTCTATTACATTTTTACAACATTTTTACAACATTGTTGCATTTAACAGTGTTCTAAAGTTAAGAAAAAATCTTTTACATAAATTCTAATTATACTTTTTTATGAAAGAATATTACTTTTTTATTTACCTATTCCTAAATTATTTATTTTTATTAGTAAATATTTTTCTATTTTTATTTTTTCTATTACATTTTTACAACATTTTTACAACATTGTTGCATTTAACAGTGCTCTAAAGTTAAGAAAAAATTTTCTACATAAATTCTTATTACACTTTTTTATGAAAGAATATCATATTCCAAAAAATATTCATTCTGACCAGGGAAAAGAATTTTTCAACAAAAAATTCCAAAATTTGATGAAAAGCTATAAAATAAATCACTATCATACTTATTCAGAAATGAAGGCTAGTGTTTGTGAAAGGTTTAACAGAACATTAAAATCAATTATGTGGAAACAGTTTAGTTTACAAGGAAATTTTAAATGGATAGAATTTTTTCCAAAACTAATTGAAAAATATAATAACACAAAACATAGTACAATTAAGTTAAAACCAAACCAAGTTACATCACAAAATGAAAAACAAATTCTTCGTTCAATTTATAATTACCCTAAAATATTTAATAAGGGAAAATTTAATGTTGGTGATTTTGTTCGAATTGCAAGGTCTAAAGGTACTTTTCAAAAAGGATATGAACCTAACTATTCAACTGAAGTTTTTAAAATAGCTTTCAAAAACAAGACAGACCCGATTACATATAGTTTAAAAGATTATAAAAATAAATTAGTTCGTGGTGGCTTCTATGAACAGGAACTGACTAGTGTCAAAGACCCCAATGCTTATTTAATTGAAAAAATTTTAAAACGAAAAGGCAATAAAATATATGTGAAATATTTAGGCTTTGATAATAGTCATAATCAATGGATAAGTAAATATGATATTCTTTCATAAAAAAGTGTAATAAGAATTTATGTAGAAAATTTTTTCTTAACTTTAGAGCACTGTTAAATGCAACAATGTTGTAAAAATGTTGTAAAAATGTAATAGAAAAAATAAAAATAGAAAAATATTTACTAATAAAAATAAATAATTTAGGAATAGGTAAATAAAAAATAATATTCTTTCATAAAAAAGTATAATTGGAATTTATGTAGAAGAGTTTTCTTAAATTTAGAACACTGTTAAATGCAACAATGTTGCGAAAAATGTTATATAAAAAAATTATAGTTTTATTATTATCAATTAGAATTTATTACATTAATAAACAACTTACTTTACAACTTTTTGTTTTTAATTAGTTTTCTTAAGGATTTTGATTTCTAAACATTGATAATACAATATTTTAGAAGAAAAATTTAGTATAAATAAAGTGGAATTTTTCTTAAGATATGTCAATTCAAAGACAGAGCTCAATATAATAATAATACAGAAAAAAGGAAGCAAAAATCGAAAACACAGCAGAAACTTTCGCCTACGCTCAGCAAATAGAGCCAACACAGGAATTAGTCCCAATTAAACGGAAAAGAATAAGAACTCAACAGGAATCACAGACACTTCATCAACAACAACATCATCATCATCATCATCATCATCATCATCATCATCATCATCATCATCATCATCAACAACAACAACAACAACCACAACAGCAACAACATCAACAATTTCAACAACAACAACAAGAAGAAATCATTCTTCTTCAAGAAAAAGAACCACCAACAAAAAAAAGGCTTCAAAGAAGCTTTTAATAACAAAAATGTGGAAACTAGAAAAAGTTTCCTAAAAACTAAAGATATGGAGCAAGATGCTCTATATCATATAATAAATGTTAAGCAAATAAAGACCATTTATGGTCTTAAGTGGGTCTTTGAGACCCGCAATTTAATTATATTTGTACCTCAAAAATATTCTGATTAATATTATAATAAATATTGAGATTTTTGTAAAAGAAATAAAAGAAAAAGAACATTTTGTATATAAAGATAAAAATTTAAATTTAAATATTATAGATATATCTGAGTCGTTTGGTAAAATATATGCAAATTACCAATAAAAGATGTAAATTGGTTTATAGTTATATAAGTTTTTATTATTCATAAATAAATATAAATTTCAAAAAAGGTATAAATTTCTTTTATTTAGTTGCTTCATTTTTCAGATTCATGTTTAAATGTACTTAATGTTAATATGTATATGTAGTTATAAAGTGGATTTATTTAATTTTTTTCGTAAAAACACAGGTATTTCATAAAAGAGCCGAGAAAAATTACATCATACATTAAATTTTTGAACTGGAATAAAAATCTCTACTTTTAACCTTGTAACATTCTTTTCTTTACAGATCTATATGAATTTCTTTTACTATTTTAGATCTTGGCATGATTTTTAAACTATTAAACTAGTTTTAAAAATCCAATTTTGAATTTCTTTATTTATATACTCTGAATCTTTGAATTTTGACTGGGTTCTGCAGTATATAACGTGGTTCAATTTTATTGACAAATCATTTTATTTTCAATTTTCCTAAGATATTTTACAGAAAAAATGGAACCTGATTCAACTACATTTCCATTTACTGAGGGAACTGCAATAGTCAATATACAAAATGAGATTCAGGTTGATGAAATTACATCCACTATAGATGATGAGGAATTAATTGAAACTGAAGAAATCATACCACCGTTTCAAATCTTAGAAGAAGATGCAGAGGAGCAACAAGTTTGGGAAATAAATAACCAAGAAGGTATTCCAGGAATTTGGGATATCAGTGATGAAGAAGGAGATCCAGATTATTTAGAAATTATACCAAATTTATAAAATAACAAATTATACCTAATTTATAAATAATGAAATAAATAACACATTATATAGTTACAAAATTGTTTTATTTAATATCTTTTTTTTGTAAAAATACAGGTATTTCATAAAACAGTCGAGAAAAATTACATCGTATATTAAATTTTTGAACCGGAATATAAATCTCTTCTTTCAACTTTGCAACATTCTTTTCTTCACAGGTCTTTATGTATTTTTTAACATATTCCTTTACATTTGGCTCTGCAGTTTTATTATATGCAATTACTGCATGTAGGAAATCAATCAAACTGTAAAACTCGTCAGCTTCCTCTTTGTTAGTGCTAAGATTCTGTCCTACTGTAGATTTTAATCCGCTTTGTAAACATAATTTTGAATTTTTAATTGACTGCTTGGAAAATTTTTTATGAAATAGGTCATACAATTTACACCATTCATGATATTTTAAAATAATTGGTTTCATTCCAATCCAATGAAAAACACTTGCAACTTCAAAAAAATCTGTGTCAAATCCGACAACTATTTTTAATGTGTGACTTCTGTTGAAAGTATGTATAACTCAGCAACAAATTAATGCTAGGACTTTGCTCTTCCATTATTTTAATTATACTAAAGTTTATTATTAAATGTTATATCTCTTAGGAAGACATGATTGAGAAATATTATAATTTTCAAATATATGGTGAAAAGTATTTATTATATTTTTGTCATTTTCTATATGATTTTCTTTATTAAATTGTTTTAAAAAAGCGTTCATACTATAACCGCAACATCTATACCATGTATAAACACAACAATATTGCCCACAAACATCTGAATAGTTACTTTGTAACTGTTTCTTATTAAAAATTATACATTGATTTTTTAAGTAACTTAAAATTTCTAATTTATCTGGTTTTCTACCAAACGAATCAAAATATTCAACACAGCCATTCTTTGGCTTAAAAATAGCTAACCAATGTGTTCCCAGATCTTTTGATTTATCGGTGTTTACAATTAAAAAAGTTTGTTTTTCAATTATTCTGGGGAGTTGATCCAGAGCAAAAACTCCTTTAAAAAATTTACGTGTGTGTTTGTTACATCTTAATACGTCACTTATCTCTAGGGTATTCATCAATCAAATTGACTCTTGTCATATACTTTAGTTGTTTCTTTAATATAATTTGATAAAAACTCTTTTTTGATTTTTTTATTTGTTATAATAACATCAAATTTTTCTAGTATTTGACAGAGCTCTTTATTTATTTTATCGTTGTACACAGTTCCAAAAGAGTAATTATCAAAATTATCATTTATAAAATCCCTAGTTGGAAATTTATACTTGAGCTCTTTTACAAACTTTTTCAAGGTTCTTTAAAACCAACTATACAAATATCTTTCGTAAACAAGGTATTATTATCATCACTACAAAATGTTACATCCAGAAGTGCACAAGACAGTGACATTTTGTTAAATATTCAAATTACTTTTATATATGCTATTTATAGGTTTGAGAATATATTTCGGTTTTTATCAATTTGTAAACTTGCATCAAATTCTCCATAAACAATAGCAGTCAGTGTAGATGTAAGTGGTTTTGATAGCCTTGCGGCAATTCTAACTGTACCTTGATTTAGTAGACCTTGACACACTTCATTTCCTGATGCATCTCGAGTTAAATCAAAAGCTAGAATGAAAAACCCATTACTAAACATGGTTTTTGTTATCTGATGATCTTTATCATTATAAATTCCAGTTCCTGAAAAAAGTGTACTGTATGCTCTTGTACAGCAATTATTTTCATCTGAAAAACTGTTTTCAATTGCTGAATTAGGTATTTGAACACCATTTACGTTTAACACAAATTGTGAAATATCAAAATGTTTAAAATTGTATGGGTTTTTTGACCTTTTTCCAGAGTAACCTGTATTTTCTGTCATGCAAAAAATGATTGTGTTTGTCAACTGTCCGATAAAAACATTATCAAGTGATATTGATGAACTATTCTGTGGAATGGTAAAAGTTTTTACCTCTACCCGTTTGTAATTGTATTTGGCATTAGTTTTTTCCAATACAGTATTATGTGCTAATAGCACACTAGGATTAATTGTTACATGTCTCATAAATAAAGTGGCTTCTAAAATTTTCAGTTGAGATTCATCAGTATCATCTGCAAAGAGGTAAAAATCTGGTTTTTCTAATGTTAGGACAACTCGAACATCGACATTGTTTATGAGAAGTGTAGGTTGGTTAAACATATCTAAATGTAATTTCCCCATAAGTTCCACTACATTGCTATTTTGGTATAATTTTTGACGTTCTTTTGAACCACTATTATCTGTTTTTGCTATATTTGGCTTATCTAGCATTCATCCACCACACTCCAAATGCGTTGTAGCGGCATCCGTACCATAATTTAACAATGATTCAATATAAGCTCTGTAATGATAATTGCCATCTGATGGAGATATATTCTTTCCATTTAGTTGAACATTACATTGTTTTAAACAAATTCTATGACAGACGGATTATCTAAAAAAGCAATAGGGTTATAGGAAACTTCTTCAGATCGTAAAATACTTGACTGAATAGGCTGTGTTTTAAAAATATCAAGCTCTGATTTCATACATTCAATCATAATTATTCAAAAATATCTTTTTGTTTGTTTTTGTTATTAACTTTGCGTCGCTTCGACGTAAAATAATTTAAATTATTAATGAGAGGCCTTTTTATAGATTTTCTTCGTTTTCTTTTGCCTTGTCCATACATTTCATTGAGTTTCCGAACTGCACCTCGTCTTACATTTTTCATTATCTCTTTACTTCGATCTTGAACCATTTTTTTTACATTTGCACTTGTGGCAATATAAGATAATGCATTAATACCAGAGTTAATAACCTCTTTTTTTAATATATTAGCTCCAGACGTAAATATTGGTTTTAAATATCTAAAAAGACCACCGAAAAAGCTCCCTAACCCTCGTCCCCTTTGGTAAGGTACAATTGAGTGTAACAAAGGACCAATATCCTCAAGACCTTTTCCTGATTGAACTAAATAATAATTGTAGTACGCTCTCTCCATAATGAATAAAATAAAATAATATATAGTTTTGTAAAATCGCTTTTATTTATACTTTTTTAAAATGTAATACAATTTTTGTTGGAATTGAACTATTGGAAAAGTTTATTTTGTATCCATATTTATCACATAAAAGTAATGAAATGTTATTAAATGATTTCTCCACATTGCAATATTGAATATTACTGAATTCTTTTACAGTATCAGTGAAAGAATTTTGTATGTTAACAGATCTTAAACACCTTATATCTTTATCACCTAGTTTTTGCGGTTCAATTACATCTGTGTATATAAAAAACATATCTGGTTTACTAATGAGAATCAATTGTACACTATCTATAAAAGTTTTGAAAGCTTCTATTACACGTGATTTATATTTTTTAAAATCTGTAACTTTAAAAGATACTTGATTGAAACATGTTGTCAAAAGTCCTTCGAGGGTATAAGCGTAATTTGCTCTTATTTTTATATCTATTTTAGGCTTAGTAACACATATTTTGGTGTAACTTAAATTTTTAGGCATCTCCTCAGCTTTTATTGGTTGTGTATAATGAACTTCATCGTTTATAAAATTAAAAATTCCCCAAATCAACTGTCGTTCAACTTCTTTTCTTGTAAACCTATTAAGTGGGCGTATAGTTTGAATTAGTGTTGGTAGTAGAAAAACTTTCCAGTCGCATATCATTTGTTTTTCTATGTATGGAATATATGATGTTCCAACTCCTATCATATCTTTCTGCATACCTTTAATAAATATTTGAGTACTTTTTTCTCATTCTTCACCATACACATTTGGAACGAAATCATTAACATACATTTCTGAAACGACTTTCTACCTTGAATCACACATGTATTTATTCATTTTATTTGTAAAAGATGATAATGAATTTTCTGGATAATAGTTCATAGATGAATCACTGCTGAGTAAAGTGACATAAAATTCATCATTTACTTGTATGTTGTCCATGAGCTTGCGGATTTATTCTTACGAATTGGAAAATTAAGTTCTGTTTGAGTATTACCTACTGCTGACCTTAAAACACGTCTTGATTATTCAACTCTTTGCTATTTATAGTTTTTTCTTTTTTCGTTGGTGGGCTTGGGCTATCTAAAGGAACAGTTATAATGTCCCCTGTATCAGTTTCAAAAATTTGTACATTTTGATTTCTAATTGATTTTCTTTTTCTAAGGCGTTCTCCAACTGAAGCAGCTGACAATGCTTTTGTTAAAACATTTTCCTGAATTTCATCATCAAATACTTCGTCATCAGCTTCTTTTTCATATACTTCTTCTTCTTCAGGAACAACTTGTATTCCTACATTCTTATATTCAGGAAAATGCGATTGAGCTTCCGCATCTATATACATTGGTTTTGCACGAGTTTGAGTACCTTTTGCTTCCGTAATTTTTACTTTCTCCTCTTTATTTCTAGGAAGTACTCTATTTTTGTTTCTTATTTTAAATAAATTTTGTCAGTATAAATACCATTTTTGAGTGTCTGTTAGATATTTATTTAACAATATTTTTTTCATATTTTTATCCAACTCATTTAATTCAAAGTCTGCATTTTGTTTCATTTTCTCATAAATCTCGGGTTTTAGTATAATCATTTTGTTAAATGTTGTATTATTCATTTTATAAAATTTCCGATTATCCCTGATAGTACTGCACCAAGAAGTGTAGGTAAAAATCCACCACGTTGAATAATTATTTTTCTTTTACTATTTATAGATTTTTGGCGGCAAATGAGGGATCTCAATTCCTTTTTATACTTTCGTAATTGGGTTGTTGATTTTTTACTTAGATTACAATTACCTTTTAAAATATTTAAATCAATTTCACAAAATGTTTTGATTACTTCAGGGTCACAATGTTTTATAATTACTTTCTGAAATTTCGGTTTAGAGCTTTTTAATAGGTGCAATATATGAACGGTTGACCTTCAAACGTTTCATATTCATTGCCAAATTGTTCTAATTTATCTCTTGTACAAAAACACAAACCTTTTCCAAATATATCACTTCTTAATCGAAATATATCATTAACGTCTTCAGTAAGATCTATTAATATATACCCGTATGGTTCTGACGTCACTTCATTATATACTTTTTCAAATGCTTTGATTTGATTGGGATATATTTGGCGAGCTAGAGGTAATATCTGCGATTTATCTCTTGGATTTTTGAAAAGCACTAGATATTTACAGTTAAGCGAAATATCTCTTGAAAATTTACCCTGGTGAAAAACATTTTGTGTTACAAATATTACAGATAAATTTCTATGGTGTGATCCTCTAGTAAATAAATCACATACATACTTATCATGGGAATTTAACATCATATCATCGATAATAATTAACAAAGGTTCTTTATTGTCATTAAAATCCGGAATAGTGTTACTATATTCCACCTCTTTTAAATATTTTGGAACGGCATTTTTGTCTGGATTACACCAAATAGTTTTATTAATATGTGGTTGTATATTTTCTTTTTTATACTTTATTAAATTATGAATAAAAGTGGTTTTACCACAGCATGATGGCCCCGCTAACATCATTGTAAATGGATGAAATAGCATATTTGTATTAGTTAAAAATAGCACTGTTAACCTATATTTATATAAAAAGCTCTTTTGCCGAAGTGAATATAAATGTAAATTTATTTATTCTAATGAGTATTCTTACACAAACCGTCGACATGGTTAAACGAGTTCTCATAGTTGACCTACAATTTTTACAAGGAAATGAAAAGCAATATTTCCTAAAAGAATTAGCCATACTTGTAAAAGGAAGTTTAATTCCAACTGTCTATCACTTCAAAGCACCGTACCCCTCAGAGGAACTTAGTCCGGATATGAAATATAATAACCAGTATTGCGAAAATAAAATAAATGGACTTAAATGGAATAACGGTCTAGTTGAATATTTAGATGTAAAATACATATTAAAACACTATTTAGAGTCAGCTGAAAAAATTTATGTTAAAGGAGAACAAAAAAAACTATTCCTTCAAAAGTACATTGACATTGATAAAATAGAAGATTTAAGCAGAAACTTGCCGTCATTACAAAAGATTGATAACTTTAAATCAAATTGTCCTATACACTTATTAAACAACAATTTCAGATGTGATGTTAAAAATTGTTATAATGTATATATGTATCTTTTAAAAGAAAAAATGTTAGATTAAGACAGCACAGATTTCTATAAAATTGTAAAATATTTTTAAATAAAAAATTATTTCAAACATATAAATAAATTTGTTTTATTTTTTTTTTAACACAACATAAGAATACATCTTTTTTGTTCTACATTCTTACATATCAATAAAATCTTAAAATACTAATAATTTTTTCTTTTCTCTTCTTTAAATATTTCATCAGAACAAAAAACAAAAGAAAAAAATTCATCCCAAAATATCAATTTGGTCAAGGTTGATTCAGATTTAAAAACCAGCTTTGCACTTTTTTCTTTTAATTTTAAAAATTCGCATAGGTACATTTAATTTGTTTAAATTTTTCTCTTTACATTTTATAAAAACGCATTTTTTCTTACTATATCCATTCACGCCTATTACTTAAACCACATGTTAGATATTTTTCATTTTCTGTTTGTTTTCTTTTTATTCATATTTTTGTCAACATTCTTACATAACAATAAAATCTTATACGGTGATACTCGCAATTAATTAATGGTTTTTATTTCCTCTTCTTTAAATACTTCATAAAAAAAAGAAAAAACAAGAAAAAAAGAAAAAAAATGCATCTCAAAATTGCATTAATTTGGTTGATTCTTCATCTAAGATGTAAAAAACCAGTTTGCACTTTTTTTAATTTTAAAGAAACGTATAGGTACATTTTTTTTCTCTTTACATTGTATGAAAAAGCATTTTTTTTTTCCCTACTATTTTCCTGCATACCTATTACTTAAACCAAGTATACAATCTTTATAAACAACTGACGATCGCCGCCAGTCTGACTTACTTTTAAAATGACCTTGACATACTTCCTGTCTGGCCTTCCGGGTGTCCTTGACCTACTTCTGCGTGACCGTGACCTACTTCCGGGTGACCTTGACCTACTGACCTGTCTGGCCCAAGTGCCTACCTATCTACTTATAGGTTATTATATAACTTAGTTATTTTAAATGTGCAAGTCACAACTCTAAACAGTTTGTATTATTTTTTAGAAATGTGCGCTTTTAAAAACAGTTGGTTTGCATTCTGCCTTGTTTCATTTTATAATTAATCAGCTGTAAAGAAAAAGCAGAAAAATATTGTAATATTATTTATAAAAATATGATTATATAGGGTTTTCCAATTTGAGTGATATGATTTCTTTAAAAAAAAAAAACACACTAATTGTTAAGGAAATTCTAATGTTTTTTGATATAACATTGTACAATCGATACAATTAGGTTCTGAATAAAACGTCATTCAAATGGCCTCCACGACTTCTTTTGCAGGAACGAATTCGATGAACCCAATTTTCGAGCACTTTTTGCATTGAATCAAGGCATATGTCATGAATAGCACGTTCAATATTTACTGCTAAAGCTTGAAGAGAGCCTGGTTTATTGGTTAAGACCAATGACTTCAAATAACCTCACAAGAAATAGTCTAATGGTGTTAAATCACAACTTCTTAGAGGCCATTCAATGTCACAATTTCTTGAAATAATCGAATCTCTAAACTTTTCTTGCAATAATTCGGTTGTTGCACGTGTTGTGTGGCACGTAGCCTCGTCTTGTTGTAACCAGATGTTGTCAAGATCAACTTCTTCCAATTTCAGACATAAAAAGTTGGTCATCATCGATCTATACCGCTCTCTATTGACAGTAACGAAAATAAAGCTGGTAACACTTCATTTCGAAAGAAGTAAGGACCGATGATTCCACCAGACCAAAATCCACGCCAAACTGTCAATTTAGGTAAATGTAATGGTTGTTCATGAATAATTTATGAATTTTCTTCCCACCACAATCGACAGTTTTGTTTATTTACCGCACCACTCAGATGAAAGTGAGCCTCATCGGAGAAGATGATTTTCTTAAAAAATCATTATCGTTTTGAAGTTGTTCCAAGACAAAATCAGCAAATTCACGACGTTTACGGTGGTCCATGATGAAATTGTAAACATTACTGAATACAATGAAAAAAAAGACAGATCATGACATACTACAAATGGCCGAAACGTCACTTAGCAATCATATCACTCAAATTGGAAAACCCTATATATTATGTAGCTAAGAATAAAATTTCATTATTATTTTTAATAATTGTATGCACAATATAAGATAGAGATATATGTATGAATATCTATATATATATTTTTTTTTTTTCCTAAGGGAGGTGCGAATCTTCCAAAGACTTCCAAAGATCTTCTAAATTTCTTCCAAAGGCTCCCTTGGTAGTGTCAGATTCTTACTGACTAAACCCATCTCCCCTATAATGAAATGAAACCCTTACCTGCGAGCGCAGTATATTGGTTAGGGAGTAGGGATAGGAAAGGATAGGAAATGGATACGGAAACATTGAATTTGGATCTGCAAGGAAACAATGAGTCTGCCTATTACTATTACTATTTTGCTAACAGTGACTACAGCCGTTATAAGAATTACAACATGTGTAGTATACATCACCTTACTACATGAGATAATTATGTAAGGCAACCCCCACTGTCACTGTAGCGGCTGTTATTATTGGTATTAGTATTAGTATTCTTATTAATATTATTATTATTATTGTACTACAGGGCCAGGGCCATCAGCGGATTACAACGTGCAGCAGTATATAACATCTTCCTGCATGATATAACCAAAGATAGCTCCACCGTAGCAGCTATTATTATTATTATTACTCTTATTATTATTATTACTATTATTATTATTATTACTATTATTGTTATTATTACTAGTATTGTTATTATTACTATTATTATTATTATTGTTATTATTATTATTATTATTATTACTACTATTAATTATACGATATACATTATTACGATATAAATTTACTACATATTTTTATTTATATGACCTGACCGGGGTTTGAACCCAAGACCCTTCGACTGAAAGGTTAGCGAATTAATCACTGTGCCATGAGTCAGATCTATGATATACATATGGAATTATTTATCAACATATTAAAGAATAAAGAATAGAAAACTTGCTGGCTTATGTTGGCTTTTTTATATGACAATTTTTATCCAAATATGTATAGACTAGCTGTTGGCCCGTCATAGATTGACGGAATTAATTGTGGTAGATTTTATTTTTATATACATATAACATAGGTATTTGTTTTTGTATGTCGGAATAATTTATAATTTGTACTTTGCAAATAATGCAGTAAATAAAAAGAAAAAAAGTGATTATTTGTAATTTATATACAAAAAAAATATTATGAAGGAGACAGAATAAAAAAACGATTTGAAATGAAGCCAAAAAGAATAAAATAGTCATTTGGGTACCCCCTACCCGTATATATGTATACAAATAATTTCAATTTCAGTTATTCCTGTGTTATTCCAGTTATTCCTGTATACACCAACAAATTTATTTGGTTAGGTACCCGTAATAAAACTACCATCTAAAAATACATAGTGTATTTTTTTTTCTTATATTTTTGCACTCTACACAGGCACAGTGGATATGAAAAATATATGGCACCTACTTTTGAAAGTAGACTTTTTTGTTGTATGAAAAATGCATTAGGTTTAGTAAAAAGTAAACCTTCTTCCTATAAGTATACTTTGATGGTGACGTGTCAGAAGTTCCATTGTATTAACACAGGGTACTTTTGATTCACTTCATATTCCCTCCTAATTCAGATTATCAGACATACATACATACTTATTCTGGAAAAAGGGGCAAATCTGATTTTGTAACCATCTATAAAATTTCTCAAAAATAGATGTATATACATAAAAGTATATCCTTGAATTTTTTCAACCGTAAGTTTGTGGAACATCTTAATTGGATTTATTGAGTAAAAAGTTGTTTTTTATTTATACTTTTTGTCCACAAAATAATTTTATCAATATTTTATTTTTTTCTAAGTCTTAAATTATTATATTTATTTATTATAAAGCCTAAAATTAAGGGCTTTATAATAAATTAAGGGCTTTATAATAAATAAATATAATAATTTAAGACTTATAAAAAAATAAAATATTAATAAAATTATTTTGTGGACAAAAAGTATAAATAAAAAAACAATTTTTTACTCAATAGATCCAATAAAAGTATATGTATACACCTGGCTGACTGGAATTTGGAAAATAACTGTATCTGATTTTATAGTTGGCCGGGGCATAAATTGAAATTTAGTCTACAAAGTTTACTCTAAACGATATTATTACATTATTAATTATTATCATTATCCAGCCAATGGTGTAGTTGTTAAGACACCAGTCTTTCATACGAAAGGTTTCGGATTCAAACCCAGGCTGGGTCATATAGATTAATAAAAAATAATAGACATTTTTCTTATAATATACAATTAGTAGAATATAATTAAATTAAAAATAAGTATGTAATATGTCTTATAAATTATAATTTAATATTATATTGTCCGTAGCTATATAATAAAATAATAATAATAAAATAACAAAATTGAGGCATCATTTTGATTTTGCCGCCATTTTTTTTCTACCTGGAATTTTTATACGAGGTTTCTTTAGGTATATTCTAAATACATTCCGGTTAGTTAATATGGAACGTTACACGAAGGAACAACGTGTTTTTGTTATTACAACATTTTTTGAAAATGGTAACAGTTTTCAAGATGTAATTAGAAAATTTCGAACAAAATTTGGTAGAGAAAATGCTCCAACAAACCGTGCCATCAAGCTGATGGTTGATAAATTTCTAGAAACTGGATCTTTTCTGATAACAGAGGCAACATTTATCAACGTAGTGGCCGTTCAACCGAGAATGTAGCAGCTGTGAGCAGAAGTGTTGAAGAAGATCCAAAAACTTCCATTCGTCATCGTTCGCAGCAATTAAACATCAAACCATCCACATTATTCAACATTTTGCATCGTGATCTCCATTTAAAGGCTTATAAGATCCAGCTGACGCAAGAATTAAAACCAACTGACCATGAATTACGTCGGCAATTCGTTTCTTGGGCAATCGAAAAACAAGAAGAAAATGAGAATTTTTTTAACAAAATAATCTCCACCGACGAAGCTCATTTCCAGCTCAATGGCTACGTCAATAAACAGAATTGGCGCATTTGGGGTGAAGAGAATCCAAGGGTTATCTTAGAGCAACCAGTACATCTACAAAAAGTTACGATTTGGTGTGGTTTGTGGTCAGGAGGAATCATCGGACCATATGAAACGATTTTTGAAAACGCAAATGGAAATGCCATTACGGTCAATGGAAATCGCTACATCCGAAGCTGATCCGAAGCTTTTTGTGGGGGGAAATTGATGATTTGGATGTAGAGAATATGTGGTTTCAACAGGACGGTGCCACTTGCCACACAGCAAGAGAAACAATGGATCTTTTGAAGGAAAAGTTCGAAGATCGCATTATTTCTCGTAGAGGAGGAGTGATGTGGCCACCAAGATCGTGCGATTTGACACGTTGGATTTTTTTGTGGGGTTTTGTGAAATCGAAAGTGTACAGCAATAATCCCACAACAATTCAAGAGCTTAAAAACAACATTATCGAGCCATTTGAACCATTGAGAACAGTTTATTGAACAACGTGATTCAGAATTTTGGTAAAAGATTGGAAGCCTGGCGAAGTAGTAGAGGGGGCCACTTGGCCGACATAATTTTTTATTATTAACCGAAACCTATTTGTAATAAATTAAAATAAAAATATATTTAATATTTCAAAAAAAAAGTCTTTTTTTATTAAAATTAAAATGATACCTCAATTTTGAACACCTTATATAATTCTTATATGAGATAATAGATGGCGTAGAAATAATAGAAACATCTCATAGTCTTGTACAATAGTTACAGCCGAGTAATCAACGGCTTAGTGAAATTAATGATTCCAGAAACTATAAGTTTCAGTCAAATATTCATAAATAAATGATTTAGTGGATGCCCTATGCTCCACTAAGGAGTGACAAGGAGAGAAAATAAAAATTATTATCATTACAAAGGAAAAATTGGGACATTTGACACACTTCAAAAAGACAGAAGTGCCATGGGATTTATATATAGAAGTCCATCGGATATATATAGAAGATTATAATAAAATTTAGAAAAAAACAACAAAATCAAAACAAATATATTACCCATTACAATTCACATTCATAAACAAATTATAATAAAATATTTGTTGGCCCCTATAATAAAATTTATTTCTTTATTAAAATCTATAAAATGACATTTTAAAATTATTTAAAAACATTTTGTTTGTATATATGCATGTATGGGTATGTCTATCTAAATGCATGTATATATGCATGTATGTATGTCAAATAAAATTAATTTAAAAAATATCAATTCGAAGAAAATTAATGGATGAAAAATAATTTTTTTTTTTTGTTTTTTCATGATTTTTTTCTTTCTCTTTACCATCTCCCGTACGTAATGTATCTTAGTTTGAAAAAATAAAAATATTTCTAATTACAAATATTATGTTGCTATATTTTTTATTTTTCTAAATCATAGAAATTGTATCTATACTGCATACATTGTAACTATGCATATTTTATTTTTTTCCTATAATAGAACACATTCAACACAACACCTTAAAATGAATGCGTTTGCTACATATCATTTTTTTGGACAAATACTATAAAAATACTACGAAGTTTTTTTATTTATTTTTAATGTTTTTCGATATTTACAATTTTTTTTCTTTGAAGTTGCTTTACAATATTAGTAATTTGCAAATTTTTTTTTTTTTACGAGGGTTAATCCCTACAAAATATCTATAAAACAAGGTTAGTGACTTAACTATACGGCGATGGGTGAGTGGAGTGAGCATTGAAGTTAGACTGGGGTCGTTGATAAGATGAATTGCATATTATCTGTTTTGCATATTATCTGGATAACCCAGTGCTGTTTGAGGGCCTGCAGCCCAAATGTGTGCATTATACTCCATTTTTGTTTTATAGATATTAAGAAGATCCAATGCAAAAAAGAAGGTTTTGCAGCGGTTCAAAAATCCCAAACATTTAGCTGCATCTTTAGCAATACCAAAAATGTGATTTGACCAAGTCAATTTTTGGTTTAGTTCGATACCCAGCATGTTTAAATATGTTGAATGTTGCACAACTTTTGCCTGAAATAGTAGGTTAGGAATAGTGGTGGCAATTTTTCGCGAGATCAGGCAGCATTGAGTTTTCTTGGTGTTGAAATCAACTGTGTTGACTTCACCCCATTTTTGGATTTTTGTTAAATCATTATTAAGCTCACTAATAGTGAAATTTTTTGCTGTTGTACTAATTTGGTGATTAATTTGGATTAATGTTACAGCGGCTATGAAACTCATAGGAAGCTACAAGGGTGTTGTCATGAGATAAGTCATGAGACCACCTGTTGAACGACGGGAATCCGTATTGTCTGTTATGAAGCAAACCTTTGTGATCCAGGTATTTCAGAATCTTTTGATTCACAATTTTTTCCATTACTTTGGAAAGGACCGAAGTTATAGCAATAGGGCGGTAGTTAGAGGGATCGCTTTTGATACCTTTTTTGGGTATTGGGAAAACATGAGCAACCTTCCATTGGGTAGGATGGATACCCCAAGTGAAGGAAAGGTAGAAAAGGTTGCGCAGAGGTTTTGAAATGCTGGAGTAGATATTTTTGAGCACCATGCTAGTTATACCATCTTTAATCGAATTTGGAGTAAGTAAATCTATCTGTTTATCATCTTGATCTTTTTTGAGTGAGTTAAATTTAGTTAATGTTGACTTAACATAATTCCTCAGAAAATGTATACGATATTGTATATTATGATATATGATATTGATTTCCATCTATATTGTTTTTCTAAAATGTTTTTTTATTTCAAGAAAAAATTTATTAAACATAAGAATTGATCTTGCAAACTTTATTTTGTGGATAAACCTAAAGAAAGCTAATTGACAACTAATTTAGGAATAAAATATGAAAAAACAAGATTAAAAAAAAAAAATCTTTTGTGGATAGGAGTGCACAGATACAATTTATTATAGAAATAGGTAAGTTTAGGAATATATCATTTTTAGGTTCGACTCCAATTCTATGCTCTACTCAGGTTTTATTATCTCCTCCTTAGCCTAGGTGGTTAGAGCGCAAAACTTTGCAATCTAACCACTGTGGTGGTTCCCTGGTTCGATTCCCGGTGGGAGATACTGTAATATATATGCAATATAAAAATATCAAATATATATCCTTATGTTCAATATTATTATATCATAATATACCATACCTAAAAATAAAACAAAAAAAAATAACACAAATAATTAGTAACAAATAAATATAAAAATATACCTATAACCGTGGTTCTGCTATATTCTATAATGAATACTAAATAAAGAATAATAATAACCTATAGGCTATAATACATACATGTGCATATGTCAAATTGATGGAGGCGGCATAAGTGACAGGTATGATCAATGTAATTGAATTGTCATACACAATTGCAATAACAACACGCACTACCCAAATGACGCGGTTTCTCCACTTGATCGATAGATAACATTAGGGGAAAATTAAAAAAGATGACGTCTTGTGGATAGCAACAGTAGACCAATCACCTACTTTCTGAAGAAAAATGATTAGCGAAACTGAAACAGACCCTCGGAATAGAAATAGGATTGAAAATATGGCATCGACAATTGGTTTAAAGACAAGATTTGCACAATGGAATATTAGAACATTAAGAGAAAGTTCTAGATTAGCCCAAGTCGAAAAAGAAATGCAAAGATATGGAATTGGGATCCTTGGGCTTAGCGAAGTTAGATGGAATAACTATGGGGAGTTGATTACAGTAAATAATAACATGTTCATATACTCAGGAAATAGTAACAATTTGGGGGAATATGGAGTTGGAATACTAATAGATAAGAATCTTAAGAACAGCGTAATAAATTGGGAGGCTGTCTCAGAAAGATTAATGACTGTAAGGCTAGCTACCAAGTACAAAAATATAACAATAATACAAGGTTACGCGCCAACAGAAGTTGCAGAGGACTAATGTAAGGATGAGATCTATGCTCAATTAAGATCAGTACTATGCAGAACACCTCGAAAAGATATAGTAATAATGATGGGTGACTTCAACGCAAAAGTTGGAAAGAGAAATCCAAGCGAAGAATGTCCAGTTACAGGGTTACATGGAATTGGAATTAAGAACAACAATGGGGAAAGGCTAATAGATATATGCCAAGAATTTGGCCTGATAATTGGAGGCGCACTATTCCCACATAAGGAAATACACATGTACACTTGGACATCACCTGATGGAAGAACGAAAAACCAAATTGAACATATATGCATCAGCAGAAACTGGCGATCATCATTACTAGATGTAAGAACTTGGCGGGGTGCAGATGCACAAGCAGACCACATGCTACTTACAGCCAGACTTAAGAATTAAGCTAAGACGTATTCAAGCAAAATCCAGAAGAAGAACAATACTAAATATAGCCAAACTCAATACAGATAATAAGAAAAATTAATTAATAGAAAAAATTAAAAATAATATAGAAGAGGAACCCCAAATAAGCGAGGAAAAATGGCAAGAGATATATAGAAATGCTGGTGAAGAAATCTTGGGAACCAAAGAACACAACAGAAAAGAATGGATATCAGATGAAACATGGAACAAAATACTTCTGAGAAAAACATTAAAACTTCACTACTAACAAATAATAGTAACGAAATGAAAGAATATCATAAAATCATATGCAGAGAGATAAAGAAGCTTGCAAGAAGGGATAAAAGAAACTTCATAAACAATATCGCTTTAGAAGACCAACAAACAGCTGACCAACAACTCAAAGCAACTATTCGCTAAGATAAAAATCCTATCCAACCAGAAGTCAAGTAGGGATCACCCAATCAAAGACAAGAATGGTAAACTACTAACATCGACTAAAGAACAATTGGATAGATGGAAAGAGCATTTCAGCACAAATAAAGTTTATACGTGGCGCCCTAGCCCGTGGGGGCACACTGGGAATACAAGTACAAATATTAAAATATTAACATCAGTACTGCAATAGTACGGGAGCTAGCGCAAATAATAAACAAACTTAAAAATAATAAGGCTGAAGGTACAGATGGCATAGGAGCTGAGCTGGTCAAAGTAGACACTCTACAAAGTGCAAGGTCCCTGCAACCGATAATAGAAAAGATATGGCGAAATGAAGAAATGAGTTCCCAATGGAAAAAAGGTATCATTGTAAAGATCCCCAAGAAAGGCAACCTAAGTAACTGTAATAAGTGGAGAGGAATAACATTACTCAATACTGTACACAAGATACTGGCCCTAGTTGTTCTTAGTAGAATTGAGTAACATATTGAAAGTGTCTTAAGAAAAGAACAAGCCGGTAAAGAACGAAGTTATACAGAGCATGCAAACACTTTAAGAATAATCCTGGAACAATCAAAAGAATTCAATGCACCCATTTACATAGCATTTGTCACTTTCAAGAGAGCATTCGATGAGATAGATAGAAACGCAATATGTGAAGTACTTAAAAGGAAGAACATTCCAGAAAAAATCATCAGGATAATTAGAGTAATGTATAGCAACACAGAAGCTTAAATTCTCCATAAGGGTATTTTAAGCGATCCTGTAACAATTAGAAATGGAGTAAGACAAGGTTGCCCGCTATCTCCTCTACTATTCAATATAACAATTGACGAAGTCATGAGAAAGACCAATAACAACTCATTCAGAAGTATAAACTGGTACCTCACACAAAAGCTAGAGGATTTGGACTACGCTGATCACATTAGCCTACTTACACAAACACACGAAGATATGCAACAAAAAATCAATAAGCTAGCAGAATGTGCTGCGGAAGTTGGCTTGGAAATAAACATTAACAAAACAAAAATTATAAGAGGGAACACGAACAACACAAGACCAATTACAATTGATGATACATTAGTAGAAGATGTAGATAAATTCAATTACCTAGGCAGTATTATTACTAAAGAAGGCGGTACAAAAGAGGACATTAATAATAAACTAACGAAAGCCAGAGCAATATTTGGAAGAATGTGGAAAATATGGAGGTCATCCCAAATTGCAAGAAAAACCAAACTTAGAATATTCCAAGCATGTATAAAATCTGTCCTCTTATATGGTAGTGAAACTTGGCTAGTTAATAAGAAAGAAACATATAAACTACTAGTATTTGTAAACAAGTGCCTCCGGATTATATGCAGAATATACTGGCCAAGAAGAATACGAAATGAAGATCTATGGTAAGCTACCGGTAAGAACCTATCGAAATAGAAATTAAGAAACGAAAATATAGGTGGATAGATCACATTCTTAGAAGACCCAAAGACTGCATTGCCAGGCAAGTCCTGGAATGGAACCCTCAAGGAAAGAGAAATGTTGGTAGACCCAGAAATACATGGCGTAGAACAGTAGAGCGAGAAATAACAGAACTACATAAAACATGGTCACAAATGAAAGTCATAGCACTGAATAGAAAAAAAAAAAAAACTCAGGTTTTATTCCAAAAAATAACAATTTAGAGAAACGAAAATATTGATGGGCTCATCATCATATTTTGCAAACCAAGATCGAAGGATGGACCGTATGAGCTCGTGCTTTTCACGGCCACCGTATGAGCCCGTTCCTTCCATTTAGCCACTAGAACATACTAGTGTGAAAGAGATGAAAAATCATGGATAAGATTCCACAATATTGGTCAGGTTAATTTGATAAGAATGTACGCTATGAACGTTTTTAATACTTTTTAAATTATACTATTTTACTTTATATCTGCAAAATCTTTTATAGCCATACGGAAAAGATCTATGATTATCAGTAAATCTACGTTTATAGGTCTGATATAGGTCTATACAGCTTAACAGTTTTAGATTCAATTTTATTTATTTAAAAAAAAAAAGAAAATAATAATTTTTGTTTTAACACTTTTATTTTTCTTTTATATTTAACTTATGTTTTACAATGTAATCAACAACTAATTTCACAATTTAAATATACTTTTATTTTTTTAATTCAATTAATTTAATTATACATACCT
Source organism: Poecilobothrus nobilitatus (assembly GCA_947095535.1). Classification (NCBI taxonomy): domain Eukaryota; kingdom Metazoa; phylum Arthropoda; class Insecta; order Diptera; family Dolichopodidae; genus Poecilobothrus; species Poecilobothrus nobilitatus. Next base: position 125,276,181 of record OX352774.1, on the reverse strand, counting down.
ACTTTTTATTTCTTAATTTAATTTAAATATTTAATACAGAGCTTCGGTGAGTTTGAAATTCAGAACAGAACTTAATTTAATTCGTTTATTTCCTGATATTTATATTATAATTTTTGCTTACGGAAACTAACTGAACAATATTTTGTGGGAGCAATAAAAGTTTCGATTAGTAGGAGTTTTGTTTGTGTGAAAATATAATAAAGTTCCAGATGCTGAATTTGCAGGAACGTGTACATAGATTTATTGAAAGTAAATCTGTGGGATAATAAATTAGTTTTTTTAGGAATATAAGTGTCATATAAAATTAATTGGAAAGACATCATTTTGTGGGAACATTAAAATGTTTAATTAGCAGGAATTTTGTATATGGGAAAATAATTATCTTTTTATAATATTGCAAATGCTGAATTTGCAGGAACGTGTAGATTTACAGAAGGTGAATCTATGGGATAATAATTATTTACATTTTCAATGTAGGATGTAGGTGTCGTATTAACATAATAAGAATTTTGTCTATGGGAAAGTAATAATATTTCTATAATAATGTGCAAATGCTATATATAACATCATGATGTCGATTTTGTCTAATATTTTGCGAAAGAATTTGTATATCATCATTGCTCTCTGGATGATGCTACTACTGCTTTAATCGAATCAAAGTTAACTTTTTTAAATGATGAGTAGTTGTGACAGATGCCTTTAACTTTACAAACAATATCTTCAACATTATCTTTGGTGTTACAAACTTTATATGTATAATTTTTGAGCCCACGACTTACAAGTTCTGTAATATAACTACCGATTCCATAACCTTCAAGTTCATCAGTCATATAACCGATGAACTCTCCTATTGGTGGATCATATTCTCCTTCACATTCGATATAAATGACAGCATCTGTATCATAATAAAGCACGCATTCTCCACGGTTTTCCAGATAACTATATAATTTCAGACGTGCTTGAGCATACATTCACTGTTGGTAAGGAATCAAGGAGTTGACTACAATAGTTTGATTGATTGGTAAAACATGAAATACTTCTAATGAAGAATTTGTTAACAATTCATAAAATTCCAATGGGTTATTTACAATGGAGGTTTTTTGAAGAATTTCTCGCTGCCCAAATTTTCCCCAAAATGAGTTTAACATTAACTTAGCAAAAGATCTTAAACCAGAATTACTATCTATTTCCGCGTACTGTAATTTAATATCTTCATTTTAAAAAAATTCTCAATGTATTTCTCTTTATCTTCTTGTGTTAAGCACTTACTTAACCAACCTGAAGCTTGTTACTTCATTTTTAAAAATGTATTCATAATTTTTGTGAATAGACCGTCTATTTTCGTTTCTTTATAATATTGACGAACTTTATAGTGCCATATTTCATAAATTTCTAGTAACTTATGACCCTTTTCAAGAGCTTTAACAACTTTATCTATAAACCACGTTCCAATAAAATTCTTTCATCGTTGCTATGTTGACAAATTGCTTCTTGAGATTTAAATTCACTACATGTACGACATAAAGAAAACATCAGTTTATTATTTTGTTTTATTGGTAATACAGGATGCAACAAACTTTCAGGTGGTAAAACTTTGCATTTTCTTAAACCATTGGTGCTATGTAGATCCAATTCAAGACATGGAGGGTTATCGACATATAATTTAGGGTATTCAGTTGGAAATTTTCCCTACTTACAAACCTATGGATACAGGGAACATACATCTATGTATTTAATTTTTTTTCTCACCCTCCTTACACTTGTAATTAGAATATACATTTTCAGTTTGACCAGCGTAAAATTCGTCTCTTAAGTATAAAGGTGAACATTTTTGTCAAGGGATGAGTACTTAAATATTATTTTTGCTGATTATTTAATTGTCTTTCAAAGTCACAAACCCACACCTCTACAACTTCATAACGAAGTTGTTTTAATTTTTGACTTTTTGCTATGGCTCTTTCATATCTAAGATTTAGCAAATAGCATGTGCATGATAGTAACATACGAAGATAGCATGTGCATACGGAGTTTTAATTTATCGTTATGCGGAACTGAATTATTGCAAAATTTTTTAACTCTCCTATCTTCTAAACGGTTTTAGTTAGAACCTTGCAATTTTGAGACGAGTTAGATCTTTGAAAATAAGTATGAGTCATTTCAGAAAATATTTTTGTATCGCTCCCGTTCTAAACTGTAAGGGATCAAAAACTGAAAATTCCCTATTTTTAAACCTATTAAATTTATTTTTTAAGTAATACAGAAAAATTGAAAGTCCAACATTATACTTTTATTTCTGTTAGTAACTTATTTTAATAATATAGGGTTACCTTAAAATTGAAGAAAGTGTGACTTGATTTTTTTTCAATTTTTCTAAGAAATTTCTTTAATAATTTTTTTTAAATTTTTTTTTACTAGATACTTTAAATGTTAAGGATGATGCCTAGTACAAAAAAAATTAAATAAATAAAAAAATTACTGACTTCGATTTATAAAAAAGGTTACAAACCCATTAAAGGCCCATTGAAAACTACCGTATCGTAGCTATTCTATAAACCATTCCGAAACTACTCAAAAAATTTGTAATTAGTACAATTACATCTATACACTAAACTGAACGAACAACAACATGGTTTCAGAAGAGGGCGTTCCACCATAACTAACCTTTTAGTTTACACATCTGAAATTCTTAATTAAATAATATTTAAGAAACTCAGAGCATTGACAATGTCATGTTCTTTTCTTTTTGTTTTTTACGAGGGAGGTGGAAGCATCAGAAGCCACCTAGGGAACTGCACGAAATTCCTCTAAGGTATTGTTGGACTTTAACCAACTAAACACCACCACTTTTAAACCAAACATCAGGATGGGACCTTTAATACAAAATGTATAGTTTTGTTTTAGGGATAAGGTTGTAGGAAAAATTTTTGAGAAAATTAGGATTAGGAAATTTGGGATTAAGGTACATGGGTATGAAAATTTGGAGAGCAACTTCGAAGAAAGATATTAATGTTTTTCTTAATTTTTTTTATACCGATACATATGAATCACTAATTTTGGGAAACACATATGATAGTATATGGTTCCAAACCCGGGACGTGCGCATGACAAACGAACTTTCATAAGCTGTATTACGCCATCTTGAAGCCTCTACTGTGTAGGGATGAGTATCTGTTGTACTCCTTTCTTCGCTCTGAAAACTTTGAGAGAAGGCATTAATTTCTTAAAAACAGATGCCTACTTCTACGATGTATCTTTTAAATAAAGCTAATCACCAAACTGTACGGCGCTGGTTTAGTGGAGCGATGCGCTAACACTGGGATCATTATTGAGGCGAATAGATCTATTTTGCACTTTATCGAGTAATCCCAGCGCTGTTTGCGGGGCTGCTTCTCAAATATTTGCCTTATACTCCATTTTCGGTCTATTGCATGTTTTATAGATATTGAGAAGGTCAGCAAGGGAGAAGTAAGCTTTGCAACGATACAAAAAAGCAAGCACTTAGTTGTCTTTTTGGCTATACCAAATCAATTTTTGATTTAGCTCGATACCCAAAATGCTTAAGTCCGTTGAGTGTTGCAGACCTTCACCTTGAAATACCAAATTCGGTATCGAGGTTGCGATTTTTGTGAAATCGAACAGCATTGAGTTTTTTCGGCGTTAAAATCAACTCTGTTAACTTCGTCGCATTTTTGAATTTTTGCTAAATCATTATTTAGATCACAGCGCCGTTAGACTACAGCGCCTATGAAATTCATAGGAAGCTACAAAAGTGATGTCGTCTGCAAAACTTAGAATTGGATTGGAGAATATTGAAACAACGTCATTAATAAATATTAAGAAGAGTGTAGGAGATAAAACTGATCCCTGCGGGACCCCAGCATTTATTTTATATTTGTCAGATGAATATCCATCGACGAGAATACGAATCGTATGATTCGAAAGGAAATCTCCAATCCATTTTAAAAAAACTTTACCTAGACCTATTGCTTTGTATTTTGCCAGTAGAGCATAATGCCACTTGGTCGAAAGGTTCAGAAATATCCAGAGCCACAACATCCAACTCACCAGAGTGATGAAGACTGATGTTAAACTTCTCGCAAAGGTTTGCTCTGCACCCGTATTGCCGATCATGAAGCAAACCTTTGCTGTCCAGGTATTTCAGAAGTTTCTGATTGATAATTGTTTCCATTATTTTGGAAAGGACCGAAGTAACAGCAATAGGCCGGTAATTTAAGGGATCGTTTTTGTCACCTGTTTTGAAATAGTGGAAGAAGTATTTTTAAGAACCAATGAAGTAATACCATCTTGATCGGCAGATTTATTTGTATCAAAACTTTTCAAGATTTTTATTACAGCTCTCGTCCTAAAGTAGATTCTACCAAAGGAACAGCCAATTTCTGGGAGTGATGGTGGCTTTTGAGTTAACTGAAGCAGTATTGAGTTGAAGGAGAACTGTTTGCCAAACAAATTAGCCTTTTCTTTAGAATCTGATACAATTTTGTTGTTTATATCAACAAGTTTTGGGAAAGAAGACTCTTTGGTATCTTCTTTTCTTTTAAACTATTGGCAAACGTCCAAAGGGATTTACAATTTTTTGGCATGTGGAGAATTTTACGTTTCAACATTTGGTTGAATAAGAATTTTTGCTTGTTGATAACTCTCTTGCATCTGTTTCGAGATACTATATAGTTGGCCCTGAGAACCTCCGACCTGCTGGTTTGGTACTGTTTGAAAACCGCCTCGTTTTTTAGAATGGCTTCTTTGCAAATGCGATTAAACCAAGATTTGGTCTTCCGTTTGATGTTTACTCCGGAATGATGTATGAATTCCCAGTAGGATAGTTTCACTAATCGCATTTGCTCCAAATTTCAACATTCCTCCCTCGGAAGCACAATGACCAATCGAAAGATTTGAAGAAGTATATAATGTATATAATATATTACAATATTACAATATAATGTAGTGTATATAATGTCATACTAATTTTTTGGGAGGAATCTCTCGATTGAAGATTAGGCAGCTTGTGTTAATCAAGCAATGATCGGAACCTCCCACGGGACAACCATGTGAAACCACATATTTTTCAGAATAGGTGGTTAGAAACAGATCCAAGGGGTGACTCTCTTGATCAGAGCTGTCCGGGATCTTAGTGGTATTTTTGACAAGTTGAGAAAGGTAAAACAGTGAGGAGAAAAATTCAACTTGTTTCCCAATTGAGTTTTGACTCGGAGTAAGCGTTGCTGGAAAATTGAAGCCAGTTCCTGTTATGGACGTTGAAATCACCCGCCAAAACAATTTCAATTTCTGGAAATGATTCCAGAATTTCGTTGATCTCGTTGGGGATAAATTTTCAATTTCCACAGCAGTTTCCTGTTAACTAGAGTTAGGTGATCTGTAGAAGAAACAGAAATGTATGACATACTTTTCAACGAGACTTTTTACCCATACATAGTGTAAGGATGGGCTTGAATTTGTGTATTTGTGTAGAGTGTTGAAAGCGATATCACTTTTAATATAGAAAGATACCTCTTTTGGGTACGAAGTGTGAAATAAGCGAGTAGCCAGTAACATTATACTTATCATTATGATCACTGATTGTGGTTTACAAATTGCTGGTTTAGCGGAATTTAAATGGCATTCGACGGCAAGGAAATTCGTAGTTAATCCGCGAATATTAGAAAAATTAACGTTAAAATTAATAATTTTGTAAACAATATAATAAAAATTAAAAATTTTAATCTAAATTGAATATTTATGAGTTAAATAATTATGTTTTTAAATTTCAATACTAAAAATTAAAATTAAAACAATTAATGAAGAGTAAAAACAAATTAAAATAAAGTATGTACGATAAAAAATAACCCGACCGTGACAACAATGCTTTTTTTTTTTATTAAATTAAAATTATTAAATTTAAAATTTTTAAAATTAAAATTGTTTTGCTTGTTATGAGCAAATGATTTATAACAAACGTTTAACAGTTTTTAGCATGAACTTTGTTTAGAGTGACCTTATTGAACGCAACGAAAAACTCACCAAAAGCAAAACCACACCAGATATTGTTAATTGTGTTGTTAATTGTTATATTAGTTATGAGAGTAATGAGAACATTTATCAGAATATCAACATTCATCATATGGGTGGGAGGGAGATGGATGTATTTTTGTTTTGTTTACTGCAAGTCGAATTATAATGAAGGAAATCGAACATAAAATATTAGAAATATAAATTAATGTAAACAAAACAAAAGAAAAAGAAAAAAAAACATTTATCTTGCCACCATTGGAAAAGCGGCTGAAGCACCCAGAAAGAAAATATGGGTATTTGAAATTTTGTCAGCTTTATTAAATAATTTAATCACATTTTTTAAATAATAAAATAAAGTATAAGTTATAAAAAGGTTTGTGTCTTTGATATTTGAAATTGGGGAGAATAATATGATATTTGATTAATAGTATTGAATAATTTAAATTATAATGAAGAAAACAAAAGCTTTTGAAGTTTGGTTTGAATACAGAATTAATATTATTATTATTAAAAAAAAATTCTCCTGATTAATGAACGTAAGTTTAAACTTGATTGAATATTTACAAAAAGAAAAAAAATTGATGAATTATTATGATGTTTTAGAAGCTTTATAGTTATATTAAAATTGCTAAATATACAGATACATTTAACGGGTTCAATATGAAAAGTTTTTAGAGTTTGATTTGAATACTTCATTAAAAATTTAGTATAAAATATAAAGCTTGGTTTATTTATAGAATGTAATAGAAACATTATTAAAATTGATTGTGTTGATTAATTTTTTCTTGATGTTTAAAATAGTGTAGAGTTTAAAAGCTAATATAAAAATAATAAAAAGATTTTATAAAGTTTGCTTTATTTAGTAAACTTAATCTTAAACTTGATTAAAAAAGTTAATACAAAAAATTTAAATTGGTTTAAATATATAATGTAATACAATTAAACAGCTTGATTAATTTTTTCCGTCGTAAACAGAATCCATGTTTTCTTTTTTAAGCATTGTAGAGTTTAAAAGCATCAAACAAATAATAAAAAAGTTCGATAATATTTGTTTTAATTAATTATTTAAAAAAAAAACAACCAAATACAAGTAAGTTAAAAAAATTGTATTTATAAACATAATCTAATCTAAATGTGTAACTATTAAAACATGAGTACAATAAAAAAGAAAAATTTAAATGTTACATTATTATTATGCAAAATTATTGCTTCTAAACTTATACATTTAAACATGAATGGCACTCTTGTGCCCCAAGCATATGTATTACAATTATTTGATAATATATATCTTTTATTATCTAAAGCTCTTAAAGCTACTTTATTAAGATTTTGTGTATATATACAATGTAATCAAATCTAAAGACACGCATATTTCTATAAATAATTTTTTTTCAAATAAAGAATTTTTATAATCTTCTAAAGTTAAATCATTAACAATATACTTTTTAAAACCTTTCGCTTTTTTAATTGATTTATTTTTAAATATTTGTATAAAATACATTTTTGATCGAAGACCCATAAATTCAGAAATAATTTTGCCACTCATTTCATCTTTAAATAATCCTAAACCTTTTCATTAATAATAGGAAAACCATATGGGTTATCTTTTTATACCCTACACATTAAGTATAGGGTATATTAACTTTGGTATGGTGTTTGTAACCACCAAAAGGAAGCGAGTTAGGTATAGACATGTATATATATTCTGAATCAGGATCACCGCCGGAGTCGATTTAGCGATGTCCGTCCGTCCGTCCGTACGCACAATAACTCAAAAAATAATGATGCCATCTTGATGAAATTTATACTGTAGGTTAACAATGACTAAGGTAAGGCGGGGATTGTAAATGGGCGAAATCGGACCATGCGTTCGAGTACCTCCCATACAACTCCCAAAACCTAATACGCATATTTTCGAAATTAATAAAGATAGAAACTTAAAATTTTGTATGAGGGTGTGTTTTTCTGAATCCCTGACATCCCCAAAATTTGAGATGAATTGGAGTGGTTGTTCGGGTACCTCCCATACAAATCCCAAAACCGAACAAGCATATATTCGAAATTAATAAAGATAGAAACTTCAAATTTGGTACTAGGGTGTTGTTTCCTGAATCCCTGATTTCTCCAAAATTTGAGATGAATTGGAGGAGCTGTTCGAGAACCTCCCATACAACTCCCAAAACCGAACATGCATATCTTCGAAATTAATAAAGATAGGAACTTCAAATTTGATACGAGTGTGCTGTTTCCTAAATCCCTGATTTGCCTAAAATTTGAGATGAATTGGAGTGGTCGTTCGGGTACCTCCCATACAACTCCCAAAACCGAACAAGCATATCTTCGAAATTAATAAAGATAGAAACCTCAAATTTGATACTAGGGTGTTGTTTCCTGAATCCCTGATTTGTCCAAAATTTAAGATGAATTAGAATGGTTGTTCGGGTATCTGCCACACAACTCCTAAGACCAAACAAGTATATCTTCGAAATTAATAAATATATAAACTTGAAATTTGATATAAGAATGTTCTACCCTGTTGATGTCTCTAAAATTTGAGATGAATTGGGGTGGTGGTCCGCGTGCCTTCACACACTTCCCAAGACCTAACAAGCATATTTTCGAATTTAATAAAGATAGAAATCTGAAATTTTGTACAAAGGTTATAAAAGCATTTATTTGTTTAGCTTAGTTATATTAAATACCTAACTAAAATAACTTATGGATTTTTAATTTAATTTGAATTTTTTAGGTGTAGGGTATAAATAAGTCGGTTGCATCGACTTACTGTTACTTTTACTTGTTCATAATCAGAAGTATTAAAAAACTGAGATAAATCTGATTTTATATCTTCCTAAATATCTTCTCTGAAAATTGTATAAATGAAAGGAATGGTGCCATAATTCCAAAAAAAATGCCAAAGTTACAAAATTCCAAACAGCGAAAAAAAAAAATCCACAAAAAAAATTCCACAAAAAAAAAAAATTCCACAGAAAAAATTCCACAAAAAAAATTCCACATAAAAAAATTTCACAAAAAAAAATTTTCTAAAAAATTTACTAAAAAACTTTTCAAAATCTAGTAAATTTTAGTTTTAATATTATATTTTATCTAGAAAAATTAAATTGATGGGCTTTAAGAAGAATATGTTATAAAAATAAAAATAAAAATTGTTTAGCGGAGATTTGGGGCCAGCAGCCCCCACTATTTAAAATGTATATGCGAGATTCTGAATTAGGAGTGATTTTAAATTGGAATGTAAAAACAGGGTAATTTGCCTTTTACAGAATATATAATATGTATATATATATGTATATATTTATATATATATATGTATATTATTTATATTTATATATATATTTATATTATATATGAATATTTATATATATATATGTATGTGTCTGATTTTGAATTAGGAGCACTTTATAGTTCGATTCAAAATCAAGGTATTCCTTTTTTCCAGAATATTTATATATATGTCTATGAGAGACTCTGAATTAGGAGGGGTTTTAGAGTTGGAATCAAAATCAAGGTATTCCCTTCCTTATATATAAGTATATGTGAGATTCTCAATTAGGAGAGATTTTATAGTTGGTTTCAAAATCAGGGTTTCAATAATTTGCTTAGCGGAGGTTTGGGGGCGGCAGTCCCCACTTCATTCAATATATTGTTGTTGAAATGTGTATCTAAAAAGATATTAGGAGCGATTTAACAGTTGGTTACAAAATCATAGAGAACCAATAACTTGTTTAGCGGGTGTTTTTAGCTCTATTTAAAATGCTTCCCAATAAATTTTGAATTTCGGAATTTTTTTGACTTTTTTTTTTAGAATTTTTTTTTTGGAATTATGTAAATGGTATTTTGGAAAATTTTTTTTTGGAATTTCGTACCCAACCCAAATGAAACTATCTGTATGCATATAGTTTAACAAGAGATTTTTTTTGAAATTTTGGTTTCATTATATTCATAATGAAAATCATACATTAGAACTTTTGATTGCTCAAGAATTGTAAAACCATTATTATTAAAATACACGCGGGTTAGAACGTTCAACGACGGCTAATTGGGAAGTGAAAGACAATAGACTATGAAAGTTAGGTTTTGCTATGACACCCCGAACTCCTAAACATTTTCCTTCGTTGTTCCAACTGGTTGTTATTCTAATATCTCTTCTTTTATTAACATTTCCCATGGTCTTACCGAATACGGATTTAATCATTAACTTAAAAAAATCTTTTTCAAATGAAATTTTTACTACTTTACTATAAATTTTGTTCTATAAAAGTTATTTAAGTCAAAATACTTTTTTAACCAATTACTTTGTGTAAATTGCAATACTCTATGAATCTTTTTTAAGATTAAACCATTTTTCAGACATTGTTTAAGATTTCTGTAATGAATAATATACTCTTTTTTATGCTGTAAATAAGTTAATAAATGCTATAATGCTTTTTATGCTATAAATAAGTAGCCAGTGTGGCAATTGTCAGAAATTTTTAGAACGTCTATAGAAGTTTCTTCCCACTTAAAATTTTTATATGGAAGAAACTGAGACATTGCCCAATCGTATAAATTGTTAGCATATACGTTATATACTTAGACGGTTCATGTTCATTGTATTTTTCATTTACATATATATTTATTATTGGCTAATGAATAACGTAAAGAACACTGAGTAATTCCTCCACGTATACCTTTTTTCAAAAAATTGTATTTGTTTATATCAACAAGCAGTTCTAAATCTATTTCGGTAAATTTCAACATTGCCTGTCATGAAAGATCTGACGCTGTGTAAAAATTAACGGGATCTAAATTATATATTTTTATACATATTTCGCGAAAGTTTTCAAACACATCTACTAATATAAACACATCTGTCTTTAGGTATAATTTTAAATAATCTAACAGATATTTACAATTGAAAGTGTTTCATACTGTTATAGCATGATTATAGTCATCTTTCGAACCCACTGTTTGTGTTACTTTATGAAAAAAAATATGTTTGAAGCGGTAAATATTCTTGCGGTAATTTCTCCCAGTTATCTAAATATTCATATGAGAAAACATCTTTTCAAGTCATTAGCTTAGAATTGTTTTTGAAAGTTTTTGTTACGTATTTCATTTTTGATTTATCTAAGTTTCCGCATAAAGAATCTAAACTTGAAGACATAAATCGAAAACTATCTAAAAATCTTAAGGAAAAACTAATTTTGCTATCTGGAAGCGTAGTTCTTTTATTTAGCGATATGTACTTTGCTTTATTCAGAAGTATAATTTTTATTTCACCCGGAATTATATTAAGAGCCTTAAATAATAAATGGCAATCATACCCGAGAAAATTATGAAAGAAAACGGGAAAAAAGTATGGTCTTCTATATAAAAGATTACAAGCATTATTAGCTGGTCTCCAATATTTACCAGTAAAATTATAATGATCTCTAACTCTATCTATAAAATCTAATTGTTTACCACAAATATGACATGTTATATTAGTAAGTTTTTATTTCTTTATATTCATTTTCAATGTCGTTGTTATTTAAAATTGGAACCATTTTCGTTTGAAAATGATTTAACTGAAAGTTCAATGTTTTCTTCATCCCCAGACATTTTTACATACTCCGCAAAAAATTCTGAAAAAACATCCTTGTTCTAATAAAGAATTCGACGTTATTGCTTTCACATGACTTTCACACTTCTCCAAAATCCCAGCTGGATTTATTAACCCTTCATCATCGTTATCTATGATAAATATTTTTACTCTGTTTTCAAAAGAATCGTTTATGAGTCTCACATTTACAGAGTATTTTTCTGTTATGTTTTACTTATGTAAATTGGTTCTAATATGATTGCTCGAATTTAACACATAAGTTTTACAATTATTACAAAACTTATGTTGTTTTTTATGCCTTTGTAAATTACTTTTCTTTGTGAAGTTTTTTAAACATATTTCACACAGAAATTCTTCTATTTTAATTTTTTTATTTTGTGGCTCCATTTTAAAGTATTCAATTTTTTTTTTATGAAGTAATCGAATGCAAATTTTTAGAGATAAAAAGAGGTAAAAGAGTGGTTCTTTTGTGAGGTGCAACATCCACTCAATCAAGAAAAAATTACATTTTTTATACCAGATCGCTTCTCTAAAAAGGTAAGTAATAAATTTGAACTAGAGGAATTAAAGGGAAAAATTGGAAATGAATATAATTTTTAATAAAAATTATTTTTACGCGCCGCGGTGGCTTAGTGGGTAAGAGCGTATAAAATACGCTCTAAACACCGAGGGAGTGTGGGTTCGAATCCCAAACACTTCGTAAGAGTAATTCCCCCTTACGACATTTACCACCACGCCTGAACAGGAAAGGCTACTTAATTTCCTTTCCGCAATTTGCTTTGCTTTAAAATATTTAAAAAATTTCAGCTACCCGAAAAGGTTCTCTTCGGTCCTGGAAACGGTCGCCGGAGGTCCGAAAAAGGAAACCACAAGTCCGATAACGCAAACTCTGTACAATGTTCAGATACCCTTCACTTTGGCTGCTGGAATCAGAGGTATAAATAACCTATATATTAGTTATTAGTAATTAGTAAAGAACAAAATGAGCAGCAGGAGGGCAATAATTGATTTACAATTTGTTATTGGAAATAATAAACAATAGTTTTTGAAAAAATTTTCTTTGCTAGCTGATGGTTCTCTTATACCAATGCAATTTATGTTTAAAGCGCCGTATTCGTTTGAAGAGTTAAATTGTGATGCTAAACAGCAAAATGAATATAACAAAAAGAAAATTAATAGTCTTGACTGGAATGATGGAGTTATAGAATACTTTAAAATTAAAAATATCTTAGAGGAGCATTTAACATTATTTGATGTTGTTTACGTAAAAGGGCTTAAAAAAAGGAATTTTTAGATAAATTTTTTTCAAATTCTGTAGAAGTTTTTAATTTAGATAATAAAATTTCACCTCTGCAAACACCTCTGCAAAGAATTTTATCACCATTTGCCCTCACCATCGTAATACAGAAAATTTCCAAACATATGCTATACAAAATTGTATGAATTTATATATGTATTTAATAAAGGACAATAATAATTGGTTTTAAAAAATATTTGTTTTATTCACTGTTCAATTTTATTCATTCTTTTTTTTCAGACATATTGTTTATTATTATATTTCATAAAATGGAATGGAATAGTTGCACTGAGCTACAATATATTTAATACGCTAAATTCACAGGAATATATAAATCTTCTTGTTCCAGTCTAAGCTTATTCTTTTCAATACATCTCTCAAAATATTTTAATACATATTCTCGCACATTCAATTCGGCTCCGTTGTTATATTACATCACTGCTTGTATAAAGTCTAACATAAGACAAAAACGGGTGGACTCATCTAGTTCCAATGTAAGTTTTTTAGTTGGCCCAGTATGATTAAATTTTAGCGGGAATTTTTTTTGAATTTAATTTATGTTGGGTGTTTGTAAAATCTTGATAAAATGCATACCACTCCAAATAATTCATCTCCCTAATGACTTTGCGATGACGTTAAAAAATTATTGATGCAGCAAAATTTTCAACATTAAATCCAATTTGTATTTTTGTTGTTTGTTTTTTATCCAAATAATAAATATAGCTTAATAAAAGATTTTGCTGTGGTTCGTTGTTGCTGCTTTGTTTTTCAAATCCTTCGGTATTTGATGTTAACTCCATTTTTTTTTAAACTGAATTATATTTCAAAAATTTATATTTATATTATTTTTTTCTTATATATATATTTTTTTTTTTTTTTAATTGCTCGAAACATTTTTTTGTAAATTTTTGTATTTTTATCGTTTTTAAGTGGGAATGATGTATTGAATAAATTAATAAAATTTTTCATGCTCTTGCAATTACATCGCATCCATAAATATGCACAACTATATTTAGCTTTATAAACGTTTATTGTTGAAAAAAAAAATATTTTGATTGATTTTGTAGAAATTTCGCAATCTCACTGTGGAATGGTGGATTTCCAAATGAATCGAAGTATTCTGCACAGCCTTGAACTGGTAAAAAATTGCTAGCTAATGGGTTGCTTTTTTAGCAGAAGTGTCAGTATTTATTACTAAAATACCAGGTTTTAAAATATTTTTCCGTATTTGATTAAGAGCAAAAACACCTCTAAAAAGTTTACTTGTCGCTCTATTATATTTCGGCACTTTCTTTATCTGAAGTGTATTCATTATTTTTCTAAATGAGAAATATCAGTCAGTCGAGTATTTCCACTTATGTATGCTGTTAAAATTCAATTTGAAGTTTTGCATTTGTTAACACTATATCGAATTTTTATGGCTCCTCTTCTTCCACCGCACATCGAATGCAGTTGATTAACTACAGATTTCAATAACGAATCAAACTTCCAAATATATTTCCAAAACCGCGACCTCTGTATAGCTGGATAAAATTGTAATAGAGGTCCAATATCATGAAGATCTTCCCCTCAGACCTATCTCACATCAGCTCGTTCTATTTTTGAAAGGATTTCATATTTGAGTACTAGTATTTATTTGGTTCTTACCAATCAATGCTTTTTAAAGTGTAAAACAATTTTTGTTGGATAGAAGCTTGGGACAAAATTTATTCCATTACCGTATTGATTGCAAATTTTAATCGCTATAGTTTCAAAAATATTTTTTTCTATAGGTATGTAATGGACATTTTCAAATTCAATATTTATAGTTATTATACAATTTTCTATGTTGATAGCTCTCAAGACACGCACTTTACTAGAATAAATCATCACCATTCCATTCAATTCGTCTTTATTATTAGCAATAGGTAATTTGAAAAGTTTAGGTAATTTTGTTTTCGAAATTTTTTATTATTTTTTTCTGTTGAAATAGTTCAGTTATTAATGTTTTTTCATTATAACTATGCTCAATTTTTATGTAGAATATAATGAAGAATATATTATAATATATCAAAAGTTTGCGATATTCGAATTAAATCATTGAGGTTAGGTTCTGATACATTTTTGAATGTTATATCATCATAATTTTTAGTATTAGAAATGTATGTCAAAATTTCATTAAATTCTGTAAAAACCTGGTTTCGAGTTGATCCTGGATTAGGTGTTATATTTTTAATAAGAGTTGGCAAAAAATTAAACTTCCAATCATCCAAATGTAATTCTGAATCATCATATGAATAATATGTGTGGCCTATAGATTTGGTTACTTTGATTTTTTCTAGAGATTTTTCAATGTTTCTCACATTGTACTGTTTAATATTTATAAAAGCATATTTATCTGTGTTAAATTCTTCTGTTTGTAGGAAATCGTTCAGATATATTTCTGAAAGACCAACTTTCCAATTTCTATTTCTTAAATCAAAGTGAATAAGGTAATTTATTTTCGAACAAAGCTAAAGTGTTGTCTGGAAACAGTTTTAAATTATCATTGCTAAATAATGTTACTTAGAAATCATCTTGACTATCCATCTTTGTTAAATTCTTCTAAAACATAAAATGTTGCACTATTTATATGTTGTCCATTCCGGTGTTCATGAAGTTCTTAATTTTGGACTTCTTAGTAAAGGTATTAGTTTTCGTTTTTTGTTTCAGGAAACTGTGAAAGTATAGTTGAGGAAATTGAACTGCCGGCTGATCTTAACGTCTCCTTTTTTTTTCAAAGGATGGTACAGCAACGGTAAATACATCACTACTTGGTGTTTCAAACATACGATAATCAGAGCTTAGAGATGGTCTTTCAACTGGTTTTTCACCTTCCAACATTTCAGTTTGAGCTAATTATACCCGTAAGAACTATGTTCAAGGGTATAATAAATTTTCCATTACGTTTGTGACACCTTAAAGGAGTCGAGCTAGATATAGTGCCAAAGGTATGGATCGGCTCAGAATCGAATTCGTCCGATCTGAGTACGTCCGTCCGCACGATAACTCAAAAAATAAAGGAGCTAGGAAGCTAAAAAAAATTTACGTCACTTTTGCAAAATTTTTAGTTTTCATATTTAAATCCAGCTTTTTCGGCGGCGGCTTCAGTAGCTGCCATAAAACTTCTTTCTTTATATGAACTCAGTATCTATTGAAGCTTGGTGTCTCAAATTTTGCAAAATCGTGTCGATTTACATGCCAACAAAACCTGTAAAATTTGGTTGTGCTGGGGCGACAGGTTCGGGTAGCTGCCATACAACTTCTCTTTTTAAACGTTAATAACTCAGTATCTATTAAAGCTAGGTATCTGAAGTTTTGTGAAGAGGTGTCGAGTTGCATGCCAAACACTTTTGTAAATTTTGGTTGGTGTAGATCAGCCGATTCTGGTTTCTTGCACTTCTTCGAACTTAATGAAGCTAGGCGTCTGAAATCTTGCAAATGATGAGCAGGTTTTATGGCAACAACTTCTGTAAAATTTGGTTGTGCTGGTGCAATAGCTTTGGGTAGCTGTCACACAAGTCAACAATTTACATAAATATGTCTCGGTAGTTATAGCGTCAGTACTTGGTACTAAAAGATCTGAAATTGTTTAAAAGATGATCAAGTTATATAGAAACAGGATATATTACGTTCATGTTCAGTTGACATAGTCTACTCTACTGCACTATTCCTCGTTTTTTAAATAAATTTTCATTATCAAAATGGTAATGTGTTAAATCAATATTCATATTTGAATGTTCTTTTTTAGGAACATATTCAAACACAGCATCAGTAAATAATGGTACAAAATTGGTTTGTGCTGATGTTGATTTATGTTTAGGTAATTCATTTTCTGTATACACATTTCGTTTAGAGAAGAATTTTGTTTGGGTGCCTGTATCAAATGCAACATTATTAATGTTTTCTGGTATTAGTTTTTGTATGTCTCTTGTTAATATCATATTTGATGAAATTTTTTGATACCATTTTTGCAATGGTTTTAATTTTTTATCGTATAAAATTTTTTTCATTTTTTGATCTGATAAATCCAAATTTTTATCGACTTGAAAGAATTGGCTAAAGTTTGAAAATATTTCTGGTGACATAACAATCATACGCTGTATTATGTCTTACTAAGTAATTTTCCTATTGCACCAGATAATAAAAATCCACCATTTTGAATTGATATTTTTCGCTTGGCTTTTGTACTTTTCTTTTCGCAGGCTAAAAATCTTAATTGGTTTTTTATATTTTTTTAACCTACCTTTTTGTGCTGGTGATATTTTATTATTACCGTTTAATATATTGGTAGCAATTTCAGCAATAGTTTGTACAATGTCATCATTACAATATTTAAGAATATTCTGTCGAAATTTGTTCTTGTTGCACTCTTTTAGTACATGTTATATATGTAGGTTTCTCTTCAATCGTTTCATACTTTTGACAACTGTTGTTCAAATCATCTTTATCACAGAAGTATATACAATATTCTCTTGAAAAAATGTCCTTATACGAAATAAATCGTTAATGTCTTGGGCTAAATCTACCACAACATAACCATGCGGAGGCAACATCAAATCCTCATTATATACTTTTAAGAAACCCTTTATGTTTTCTGTATATAGCTGCCTAGCAAGAGGAAAAACCTATGATTTGGCTCGAGGGTTTTTGAAAAGCACTAATTCTTTACAATTTAATTAAATATCTCGTGAGAATTTCCCCTGATGAAAAACCTAATGTGTTAACAATACAATATATAAATTACGATGATGTGAACCTTTAGTAAATAGTTCGGATACCTGTTTATTTGCCGAATCTACATTAATACATCTAACACTACTAAAGTAGATTTATTTTCATTCCTACTAAACTCTTTCGGAATGCTGGTATAAAATTTTATATCAGAAAAATCTATATTTTTAGGAATAGCAGAAATTTCTGGGTTACACCATTTTATTGTTTCAATTCGCGGGTAAATCAATCTGTTAATATTTCAATTAAATTACACACAAATGTTGTTTTTCCACATCCAAGTGGTCCCGCTATCATCATTGTAAATGAATGAACAACATTAATCGTTTTTGATCAGTGTCTGAAACTAAACTACAAGAAACTAAATTTAAAATTCAATCGAGAGATAATATAAAAGCAGCGAACATATTCTTGGTGCAGTCGTTTGAATTATCGAAGTTACGAAGTTCCTAAATATTTATTCCTCCGTCTTATTGGATGATCATAAGAAACTAATATTACATCTACACAAATACATTAAAAATTATTCAGTAAAAAAGTATAATTCAATTTATGGTACTCATTTTGCGCTTTGTACATGGGCATATGATAATTCTACTTCTGAATCGGATACATGTAAATGTCATAAAATAGAAGAATATAAAATCACTTTGGGAAATTTTATTAAATGGTACAAAAATAATGTCGAGGTTACACGTTGTGTCAGAAATTCATAAAGGTGCTAGAAGAAAATATAGACGAAGAAAATTTATTCAAAAGGGTTTAAATGCACTTGACAAATTGATTTGGTTGAAAAGATTCCATATGCAAAATATAACAAGGAATATAAATATTTATTTACAGTTATTGATACATTTTCGAAATTTGCTTTTGCTGAACCGGTTAAAAACAAAAGCGCTGATTATGTTTTAAACGCAATGAAAAATATTTTTAAGCGGGTTGGTGAAAAAGCAAAAAATTTACAATCTGACGAAGGTACGAAATTTTGAAGTTTTCCTTACTAGATGATCTATGTGTTCATCCCATCTGAGCCTGCAGTCTATAAGTAAGCCTAAATTTTTATATTTCTTTACAACTTCTATTTTATTATCATTATAAATGAAGGTCATTAAAAACTTTTTTATCGAAAAGTATTATTTTGGTTTTTTTTTGTATTCATTAACAACCTATTTTTTTGAAACCACTCACTAATAAGTATTAAATCTTGCAATATATCAGTTTTAAGGTTTGCTTCGCTTGAGTCTGCATATTTTATGACCGCATCGTCAGCAAATAGCTGTATTTTTCCATTTAAGTTAAGCCGTGTTAGATCATGAATATAAATTTTGAAAAAAACTGGACCTAAAACTGATCCTTGCGGCACTCCCTTCTTGATTATTTCCAAATTATTGAAGATTTCGCAAATTCGTACACATTGTGTAATCCGATCGAAGTATAAAAGCGATTTGATCATTCGAAAAATTTAATCTAGAAAGTTTGTGGAGCAATATTTTATGATCGACACAATCGAATGCTTTCTGTAAATCAATGAAAACACAAGCTGTGTATTTCCCATTATCCATATTTTTGGTAATAAAATCAGTTAAGGTCAGGCAAGCAGCGGTTGTATTCGAATCTTCCTCAAAACCGTATTGTTCTGAGCTCAGTATTTCATTATTTCGCATAAATTCGTCAAGTCGCTTTTTTACTATAATTTCGAATACTTTTGAAAAACTTGATAACACCGATACTGGCCTATAGTTTGAGGCATTTGTGGCATCTTCACTTTAAAAAATTGGCGTAACAACGGCTTTCTTTTGACAATCAGGAAAAGAGTGCGTTCACATTTCTGACGCTGAATTAAGTTGACGTTAAGAAGAGTAGACTTTTAAATTTTAAATTCTTTTAATTTCTTTAATTCTTTACCTAGAGTCATAACTTAAATAAAAAAAAAATATATATATATATAAATAAAGCAATAAAAAAAAAAGTTAATTACATCAAAAATAAAAGAATTTAAAAGAACTTGAACTCATTATTTTTTTTTTTTTTTCTTTAAAAAAAAAACTAGAAAACTGTGCTGTGTTTTTGTATTAAATATAATAATTACAATATTTGCTGATACAATATTTTAAATTTTTATAATTAATAATAAAATTTAAAAAAACTAATTTTAACTAAATTTAAAAAAAAAATAAACAAACATGAATACAAATAAATGTGACAGCTCTATCTGTACATTTTTCGATGCAAAAACTGAATTTGTAACATGCAATAGTTTTTGCAAGAAACTCTTCCACGGACTCTGTCTAAATGCTCCAAGAGGGTGGTATTCCAGGCGAGTCATTGAATATGAAACTGAGCAGTACATCTGACAAACAAAAAGATCAACTGAAGCAGAATTTGGTTTCTAAAAATGATGAGTTTCTCTCCGCACTAAATAGATTAAATGAATCTTTAAATACGTTGACTAGTGAGTTAATGTCATCTATTAACTTACAGCTACAGATAGTCAACCTTCAGATATTTCAGATAAACTGACTGATCAAATAGGTTCACTTAAAAAGGAAATAGTGAATATGGGTGTTAAGTTAGATGCTAGTTTGGATACATCTTTCGACACGTTTAGATACAAAATTCAAAGGACATTTGGACTCAAACTGACGAACTGTTCAGCTACAGTTCATTTCATAATTCCTTTTTGTTTAAGCCTATAGCCTCTTAAACGGTGGAATTCACTAATAAAGTGATGCTTTGGATTCAAAATCAAATACATCATCTAATAACACCAATGACAATTATTTAGTGAAATTCTACAATGTAGTAACAATTTCGCTATCTTACCACCTTCATCCTCAACTTTAGCATCAACAGAAGAAGTTCAACACAGTTCTACTGCAAAGAAAGTTCGGTTTAGTCTTCCAAATATTAAAGATATTAATACTGTCATCGATCAGAAATCAACTAAGGAACATCATGAACCTGTAACTATGTTATATTTTTCCAATTTTGCAGCTTCAACAACTTCTAATTATCTTAGTAAGTTTTTAAAAAATACTTTTAATTTAAATAGTGTTACAGTAGTCAATCTTACTCCTAAGAATCTTAGATATAAACCAAAATACAAATCTTTCAAAGTTGTTGTACCTATATCCGAAGTTTGCGATATAATTAATTACAAGCGATGGAAAAAAGGTACAATAATAAAAAAATTTGTATGCAATACTAATTTAGAGATTTCACTTACGAACACCAAAACGAAGTTTAACTCTGACAAAAATAAACTGTTATTAAATGCTTTTCCTATTCCGTTTTCTAGCACAAACAACAATAAAAAACTTGCAACATCAACATCAACTAGAGGTTCTAAATATCCTAACTTTGTTCAAGGGGGAATTTTAAAACCAGGAGTCGCTAGCTCGACAAATCTAATTAATAATAATAATGGAAATTATATTAATTATAATAGCATTAATAATAATAATAAAAATAATAAATATAGAAATTTTTTTTATTTTTTATTACGTGGATTGGTGTGGAATCTTCGAAAGATACAGACCGCTCCGTAGCAAAAGTGTATGCCGGATTCTTACCGAGTAAACCGCACTTTTCCCTTATTAAAACTAGTCAAACTGACTAACCATTAATTTTTTGCTATCTTATTTTGAATATAGGTTTTATGTACTTTCCCTAAGGAAATCTGTACTTCGTACTATATCTAAAGGTCTTTTTTTTTAAGCCTTCCTATAATAATTTGATTATTTATTAGTTGATCAGCTTCAAGATTTATATACTCTTCTAAACGAGCTTTATGCTTTATGGCATATCTACTTATTTCATCTATAACTTTGGGAATTCGTAAATCTCTGTGAATGTCTCTATTACGTACATACCAGGGAGCACTTACTATGTTACGTAGAACTTTATTCTGAAAAGATTGTATTTTTTCAATATACGTTTTCTTGGCACAACCCCAAAGTTGAATGCCATATAACCATATAGGTTTAATTACTTGGTTGTAAATTAACACTTTATTATATATTCGTAGTTTAGACTTACGCCCTAGGAGCCAGTAATTTTCTCTATATTTATTTTCAAGTTTTAGTTTTTTCTTTTTAACGTGTTCATCCCACCTTAGCTTGACATCCAGTGTCATTCCTAGGTATTTTGCAGAATTTTCGATTGATACAAATACACCGTTTAAATTTATTTTAGGTCGATTCTTTATATTTCTATAAGAAAAATTAGCATGCACAGATTTAGATTCATTTAGTTTTATTTTCCATTTGATAGTCCAGTAACATATTTTTTCACTTGCTTTTTGTAATTTTTTTGTAGCTTCGTCAATATTCGATCCTACTGCCAACATTGCAGTATCGTCAGCAAATGTTGCTACAGCTACATTTTCTACTTCTGGTAGATCACTTGTACAAAGCAAGTACAATATAGGACCTAGAATACTGCCTTGAGACACACCTGCTTTTATTTCTCTTAGTGTAGAGTACTCTTCATCTTGTTTAATTCGAAATAATCTTTCAGACAAGTACGATTCGAGTATCTCTACATATTGTAACGGTATCAATCTTCTTAATTTAAATATTAAACCTTCGTGCCAAACTTTGTCAAACGCTTGTGCTACGTCTAGAAATATTGTGGAGCATATTTGTTTTTCTTTGAATGCTTTTTCTATAACATTTGTTATTCTATGAACTTGGTCAATTGTTGCATGCTTGGATCTAAAACCAAATTGATGGTTAGGAATTAAATTTTTATTTTCTATAATTCGCGCTAGCCTTTTTAACAACAGTTTTTCATAAAGTTTTGACATAATGGGTAGCAGAGATATTGGCCTATCAGATTTCGCCTCATTTAATGGCTTCCCTGGTTTTGCTATCATAATAACTTCTGCCACTTTCCAAGCGCTCGGAACGTACTTCAATTTTACTACCGCATTTATGATTTTTCGCAAAAATCTTAGAGCTTTTTCTGGAAGCTCTTTTATAATCTGAGCTGTAATAAGATCAAAACCTGGGGCTTTTTTCAACTTTAGAGTTTTTATTATTTCACTAATTTCTTCTTGTGTAAATGGATTAATAGTGTTTTCTTCTATTATAACATCGTCTAATAAACAAAGATCAGAATTTATATTTAGAATAGAATATGCTTTATCATCAACTAACTGGGACGAACTGTTAGCACAACAGGATATCAACTCAATAATCTCTATCTTTTATTTAAAAATATTTGAAATCATAAATGTTTTTGTACTTAAAATCCGTAAGAAAAACAAAACAACGGAACCATGGTTAGATAGAGAACTTAGGACTTTGCGTAACCAGCGCAATAAAATATACAAGAAAAATAAACACACAATAGCACGAAACGATAACTTATTGAATTCGTACAAACTACTTGCAAATGAATTCAAACTGAAAGCTCATACAGCCTATGAAAACTATGTCATTAGTATAGGCAACAAATTAATTAGTGATCCCAAAAAATTTTTCGAATTTGTCAACATAAAACGAAAAATATTCGGCTAACCTAATTCAATGTCCAAGGACAATACTTTTTCCTCTTGCCCCAAAACAATTTGTAACTTTTTTTCCGACAGTTTTCAAAAAGTTTATCGTCCAAAAGAACAATTTGATATATCTGCTATTTCTTTATCTAATAGCTCAAATTTGTTAATTATAGATCTGTATCTTTCCGAAAGGGACATTTATGAAGCTATTATGAGCCTTGACACAAAGAAGGGTGCCGGACCTGACCTAATCCCTCCACTCTTCTTATATAGCTGTCCTCATTATCTAATTACTGTCCCCATCTACAAAAAAGGTGAAAGATCATCAGTAGAAAATTATCGAGGTATAGCCATCCTATCGACTATTCCAAAAGTATTCGAAAAAATTGTTGTCGATAAAATTACTCCTGTAATAAATGCCAAACTTAACGAACAACAACACGGTTTCAGAAAAGGTCGTCCCACTATAACGAACCTTATGTTATACAAATCTGAAATCCTGAATATAATGGAGAAAGAATATCAAGTTGCTGCAATTTACACTGATTTTAGCAAAGCATTCGATCGTGTAGATCTTTACACTTTGCTAAACAAACTTACAACTTTTGGTATATCGGGTTCTTTTCTTGCATGGCTTAACTCTTATTTATCAGAAAGGACACAAAACATTAAATATCAAGGTATATTGTCCAATATAATCGATGCTACTTCTGGTGTACCTTAAGGTAGCCATTTAGGGCCACTTTTATTCAATATATTTATTTCCGATCTTTCAGTATATTTGGGTGCCATACCGCACATAGCGTTTGCTGACGACCTAAAAATTTATCAAGTCGTAAATGACAGTTCTGATGCATCTTTACTTCAATCAAGCTTATCATCATTACATGATTGGTGTACAACCAACAAATTAGAGCTCAATATACAGAAATGCAAGGTTATCAGTTTTACCCGTAAACGTTCTTCTTTACTGTATAACTACAGAATAGATTATCTAATACTTGAAAGGGTTGTAGTATTACTGATCTTGGAATTCTACTTGATAATAGACTTACCTTTAATCTGCACTATGACACTTAATTTCAAGAGCAAATAAAATGTTAGGTTTCATTAAGAGAAGAGCTAAAGAATTTAGTGACTTAGCTGTGACAAAAACTCTATATTGTTCGCTAGTCCGTTCTATATTAGAATACGGTAGCATTATATGGCATCCAGCTTTTCAGGTTCATTCTAACAAAATTGAATCAGTTCAAAAACAGTTTCTTCTATTTGCATTAAGAAACCCATATAACCCTTCAGACTTTTTAAATTTTCATAGCTACACAACAAGACTTAAATTCATAAACATGCTCCCCTTGTCCTCACGTAGACAAATATTTTCATCATATGTTACATTTGACATTCTAAATAATAATATTGCTATACAATCACTTAATTATAAATTTAGATTTAGAATTTTATGATAGAGTTAGACAATAATGTTCACGAAATTTTTGGTGGAATATAAACACAGTACAGAATACGGAAGAAGCGAACCGATAAACAGATGTTGTATTACATTCAATAAAATCAGTTATCTCTATTCTTCAACAATTTCCAGAAATACCTTCAAAAACACTTTACATCAACACTTTTTCAATTTACTGACCTCAGACAATTAATTCTAACCAATTCATAAATATACTTTTCATAAATTTATTCAAATGTATAATTTTTTTTTTTTTTTGTATTAATTTTCACAAAAAAGTTTTTTTAATTTAATTTCATAATTATGTTCGTACATCCATAATTTTTCATTAAGTATTTAAAGCATATATATTTTTTTTT
Organism: Poecilobothrus nobilitatus; assembly: GCA_947095535.1. Lineage (NCBI taxonomy): Eukaryota > Metazoa > Arthropoda > Insecta > Diptera > Dolichopodidae > Poecilobothrus > Poecilobothrus nobilitatus. Next base: position 125,251,170 of record OX352774.1, on the reverse strand, counting down.
TAATGCATTTCTCTGCCACATAAATGTGGACAGGAAATTACACTGCCTTTCCTATTCAGGCGTGGCTGTAAATGTCGTAAGGAGGAATAACTCTTACGACGTGTGTGGGATTCGAACCCACACTCTCTCGGTGTTTGTAGCATATTTTATATGCTCTTACTCACTAGGCCACCGAGGGCCCCTGCATATTTTGATTATGTCATCAAGTTTTATTTTTCTTTTTTTTTCTTTTTAGTAGTACTGTTTATTGTTTACATACTTACTTATCATTAAGAATTATAAAGTTTACTTAAGAATTTAAATTTTTATGTAGGTAATCAAATTTTGTATAACTTCTATTTTTTAAGTCTGAAATATATTTTCAATATTATACATATTAATTAGTTATTAAGAATTGCAATCATATTTTCAATATCTGTCTGTTATTTTTTGTCTTTTTTTTAAACATGTACATACCTTGCTTTGGTAATTAAAATAAAATAACATAAAATAAAATAAAAGAGTTGTTAATGAATTTTACCAAAATTAGTGCTAACTAACTGAATATTTTTTTATGAATTTGGCGGAAATCCCATCGCAACCTGTTGCAGCAGACAGTTTTAAAGAATTAATCGCAGAATTTACTTCCTCTAGGTTCACTAAATTTAAACTAAAGTTATTATATACATTTCGAGAGAAGTTATTAAGATTAAGATAATCATATTCAATTTCTCCGTCTGATATATTTAACGTATCTGTTATCGTAGTAAAGAATTTGTTCGTTATATTACTTATATCATAAGGATTACATATAATCTCATTATTGTAATTAATAACTTTTAGTTTGCTTTCACAAATATTAGGTGTCTTATTTAGCATAATAGACTTGTACACCCATCCAAAAGTTTTTGGGGTTGCCAGAGTCTTTCAAAATTTGTTGAGAATAATAATTAGGTTTAGCAGTTGAGATCAAATTTTTTACTTTGTTTTTATATAGATTATATAGGTTTTTTTTTTAAATATTTATAAAAGGAATCACGGATCATCAAATTTCGAGATATTTCTTCCGTCATCCATTCATGTTTTCTCTTAAAGTTGTTTATACGAAACGTCCTAGTGTGCCTAATAACTAATTGACCTAAATTATGAGAAATCTCACTAAATCTTTTGCACTCATTTAAGTTTTGCCAAAAGTAATCATTGCTTACATTATCGTAATTTAGAACAGTTTTAATTTTAGCGACATCCTCTTTCTTTGGCTTTTGGTAGATACAAATAAAAAACAGTCCGTCCGTCCGTCACCACGCTAACTCAAAAACTAAGAAAGCTAGAATCTTCAAATTTACACAAAATATTCTAGGAGTAATTTGTAGGTTCCCTATTTTTTTTGGTTGAGTTTGGACCAAAACTTAGGGTAGCTCTCGAACACCTAACTTTTAGATCCGCACATTTTTTTTTAAATAGAGCTATGAAATTTTAACTGCTGATAGATCTCACAAAAATATTAATTTTATTTTTAATAACTTTTTTATTTTTAAACATCTGTAACTTGAACACCTGTTAACATTTTTTTAAAGTAATACATAAAAATTAAAGCTTCAATATTATACTCTTATTTCTGATAACAACTTTTTTTAATAATATATGGTTACTTTATAATTGACGAAAGTGTTACTTGATTTTTTCAAATTTTCTAACAAATTTCTTTAACAAATTTTTTGCACTTGTTTTACTCGATAATTTGAAATTGTTGAGGATATAATGCGTAGTACAAAAAAATGTAAATAAATAAACAACATAATGGTTGCTTGAAGAATTTTTATTTATATGATATTGATATACATACATACTTATATAATATCATGTTTATTTACATATCGTATATGTCACTGATGAATGAATGATAAGAGTATAGATGTATATTATATAGCGCCGTATTTACACACATATATTATGTATTTTATTGTACTTATAAGAAATTATTCTATGAATGGAAATATTTTTAAAGAAATATTGCAATGTATGGCGATATACTTATAACAATATAAATATACTATGTACGCATTAATATAATATAATATTTAAAATTATATTTACTATTTTGTACTAAGTAAATTTAATATACATTTACCGCTTAGTATTAAATAGTACTATAGAATATTTGAAAAAGTTTTGGATTGATAATCGTTATGTGGAAGGTTAGAATCTGCTTTTGAAGAATGTATAAACATATAGTTTGAATATATGTACAAGCCATAGTTCTAGGAATTATAAAGTTCACCCAAATTATTTTAAAATACTAAAATATTAAAAAAATAATATTGTAAGCAGAGTGACAGGCTGTGAACATACTAACGGTTCGTAGGGGTATCTAAGAGTTGACAAAGACAACTGTATTCTTTCTCGTTTTTTCTTGTAAATGCAAATCATGATATTCCAAAAAATATATAAGTGAAATGTTGGCAAACCAAATAAAGTTTGAAAAATTTAGTATATAAAATAAATTAAAACTATAGTGATTAGTAATTATGAAAATATTTGTTAGTGAATGCCCTTGTGAAGGATAATTACGTAAATTCCTTACAGATAGAATCAATATCATTTTGTGAAGAGATTTTGTACTGTTTACTACTCTTCTTTTCACATATAAAAATCTGACTATGCTTAACCCAGAAATATCGAAGATTCTTGGATATTTTAATTTCTTTTGCTTGCCTGTATAGTTGAGCTTGAAATGGTGTGAGGTGATGACGAAAAAATATTTCCTTATTCTTGTTCGTTGCCATCCCAGCTCTGCGGTAAATAAATGTTTATATTGTTTTTTCTTTTCCATAAACTTTAGTTTTGCTTTTTGGGACTTGAATTCCTATAAATATAAGCTATCTTTCTGTTGGTTAGATTTATTTGTCTGGCTAAACACTGGCTAACTGGCTAAATGTATTTTTAAGGTAGTATTTTCATTTTTCATATTTTGATTTTGTTTGACCAAGTCGTCTAATTGATTTGATAAAAATTGCTGTGATTTTCTTATATCAATTACAACATAGGCAAGTAGCTTCAGGAAATGTGCAACTTTATCTATATTAGAGCTGGTTAAGTCAAATGCAGCGAGTTGCTCTATTGGATCAACATAATTTTTATTAGGTAATTCTTTATTTTTATCTATATCAGTATCAGTATCGATCGATTCATCCAAGTCAGCAAATGCTCCATTATTTAGTAGATCTTTATTTTTTCCTGTGTCAGTATAGATCGATTCATCCAAGGCAAGACAGAAATTGCGCCATTATTATCAGAAAGGCAATCTGTACATGACCAGAAAATAACTCCACATTTCACCTGTTTAAAAGTACTATCTTCAATTTTGGCACAATTATAATGAAATATTTTTCTGCATTACCAACTACATTGCATCCATTTTGATTTATTGTTCATCGATTTATTACATACAGTGTATATTTTTCCCATTTTTTATACCCGTACGATAAGTATCAGGTATAATAAAATTACTCCTCCGTTTGTAACACCTCGAAATAAGCGAGCTAGATATACCTTCAAAGGTATGGATCGGATCAGAATCAAATTCTGAGTCGATTAAGCCATGTCCGTCCGTCCGTCAGCACGCTAACTCAAAAACTAAGAAAGATAGAATCTTGAAATTTACACAAAATATTCTGGGAGCAATTTGTAGGTTCCCTATTTTTATTGGTTGAGTTCCGGCCAAAACTTCGGGTAGCTCCCGAACAACTAACTTTTAGATCTCCACAATTTTTTTGAAATAGAGCCATGAAATTTTAACTGCTGATAGATATCATAAAAATATTAATTTTATGATAATATTGATTTTTCTGTAGCCCCACCCGTTAAGGAGCTATAGCCCCCAAATTTCGAAAAATCTCTATATTTAAATTGTTATAACACAAGCTGTATAAGGTATATCTTCAATCTGAATTTCCAAACGATAGGTGCTATTATGAGCTTTACAAACATGTATATAATAAATATATACTTGTGCTATACGGTGTCTTCATTCAACAACTTTTTTTAATAATATAGGGTTACTTTATAATTGACGAAAGTGTTACTTGATTTTTTCAAATATTCTAACAAATTTCTTTAACGAATTTTTTGCATTTTGTTTTACTCGATAATTTGAAATTGTTGAGGATATAATGCGTAGTACAAAAAACTGTAAATAAATAAACAACATAACGGTAGTTTGAAGAATTTTTATTTATATGATATTGATATACATACATACTTATATAATATCATGTTTATTTACATATCGTATATGTCACTGATGAATGAATGATAAGAGTATAGATGTATATTATATAGCGCCGTATTTACATACATATATGTATTTTATTGTACTTATAAGAAATTATTCTATGAATGGAAATATTATTAAAGAAATATTGCAATGTATGGCGATATACTTATAACAATATAAATATACTATGTGTGCATTAATATAATATAATATTTAAAATTATTGGTATTATTGGTAAATTAAATGGTACTATAGAATATTTAAAAAAGTTTTGGATTGATAATCGTTATGTGGAAGGTTAGAATCTGCTTTTGAAGAATGTATAAACATATAGTTTGAATATATGTACATTCCATAGTTCTAGAAATTATAAAATTCACTCAAATTATTTTAAAATACTAAAATATTTAAAAAATAATATTGTAAGCAGAGTGCCAGGCTGTGAACATACTAACGGTTCGTACGGGTATCTAAGAGTTGACAAAGACAACTGTATTCTTTCTCGTTATTTTATATTTTTACTAAATTCCCAAAATGTATTTTGTATAATTGATGTTGTTTTAATTTTTTTCTTTTTTCTTTTTTAAATAAATTGTTATAAATTTAGGTATTTCAGCAAAAATAAAAAAAAAATAAAAAACATTTTTTTTTAATAATGTCCAATAAATTTTAATTAAGCGCGAAATTATAGTACGTCTACTTTCTTTGACAGTTAAAAACTTTGACATTATAAATTTATTTGATCATTATAAATTCATCAATTTTAAATCAAGCTTTAAAAATCTTTTTAAATTTTTTTCTTTTTTTAAACATTAAATCAAGTTTAAACTTAAGTTCATTAATCAGGAGAATTTTTTTTTTAATAATAATAATATTAATTTACCAAACTTAATTAGGCAAGCTTTAAAAACTTTTCATTTCTTCACACTAATTTAAAATATTCAATACTAATTATCAAATATCATATTATTCTCCCCAATTTCAAATATTAAAGACACAAACCTTTTTATAACTCATACTTTACCATTTAAAAACAACGCTGTACAGCCCCATTGCAAAAGCTGTTTTCCTTTTCTCCACATAGTCTCGAATCGGCTTGCACCTCTCCACAAGGTCTCGAATCGGTTTGTTCCTCTCCACATGGTCTAGAATCGGCTTGCTCTTCTCCACATAGTCTCGAATCGGCTTGCTCCTCTCCACATGGTGTAGAATCAGCTTGCTCCTCTCCACATGGTTTCGATCGGTTTGCTCCTCTCCACATGGTCTAGAATCGACTAATCCATACTACTAAATCTGTAGCCTCAATACCCATCTTTCAAATCTTGCGTAAGATTTTGATCTATTACCAGTTCAAAAGTTTTCCCTGTGGAAATATTCAACGCTCCAAACCAATACTAATGATTCTTTTTCTGGGTTTGGCTTTATTGTTTTTCCATATCGGATCAGATAATGATCAACTCAGAAATAGAGTTTTTTAATTATTCTAATGATTTTTCCTGGTTTTCACCCAAAGTTAGTGATAAACTCTTTTTACATAAATCCTTCCACCATATCTTTCTTAGTGATTCTGATTTTGATGCTAAGTTTGTATAAATTTATGATATTTAATTAAACATAAAAATCCTTCTGCTATATTTTCATTATTTTCTATACTGTACGTTAATTTTAAGAATTCCTAGCTTTTCAGCTGTCCCTTTTCCAAAAAAATTTTTGCGTCAATTTTTTAACATAAATAATTGCATTTATTTCTTTGTTTGAATTCTAATTTCTGTTTCAAAAGAACCTATAACTTCCAATGGTACTTGATTGGCATATGCGAAATTTTTTTTTGTCTAATTTTTACTTTTTGTATTATTAAACTTTCCTTTTGGTTTAGTTCTGAATTTCATTTTAAAATGCTCTAAAAACCCGCATGACTGACATTGCTAATTTTTTGCAGTAGAACATTCATGGTTTATTGTATGATCTTTTTTCCCTCATCTTGAACATTCTTTTAATTGCGTTTTTATTTTGTTAATTTCTATTTTATTGTTGTTCAAGTTTGTATCGAAATTCGAGATTTAGTTCTTAACCGTTTCTTCACTATTTGCTATTAATGTCTTCTAATGTTTTTGAATCTTCCAATTCCAATAACTTTCTTTTTAAACTTTCTGAAATGCAACCTTCTACTACTTCATCTATTGCACTGTGGTTTTTATTAGAAAATTGATACTTTTATGCTTGCATTCGTAACCGAACCACGAACTTCTCAGTATCGAATCTCTCAGTATTTTGTTGTTTTATTTGCCTAAATCCATAATGTTCGTAAACTTAATTTTGGTGCGAAGTTTTTATCCAATTTTCAGTAGTAACAATTTAAATATCTACATTCTTGTTTTTTAGCAAATTTTTGTCAATGAATGCGCCTGGAATATTAAAAACTATTTCCTGTAGTTCCCGCCCACCACATTGCAGTAATAATTATCTTCTCTTTTGTGGGTCTTCAACATTTGTTGCACTTTTCCATTTTTGCGATCGTATTGCCGTAACACTTCTCTTCCGTAACACTTCTCTTCTCTTACGGATCGTATTGCCGTAACACTTCTCTTCCGAACGAATTAAAGGTTCAAGTGACTTTAAAAAATTTTCCATGTTCCTAAAAAACAAAAATGTTTTAACTTTTATAATTTCATATACACATATGTATGTACATACATACATACATACTATTTTATATTTCTATTTATTTATTTTATGCGTTAATTTCATTTCTTTCCAGAAATATGATTTAACTTCAATTCTAATTTACTTTAAGATTTGAGACAAGATTTACAAGATTTGTTTAAATTCGTATTTTATTTTAACAATGGATGAATGAATTTTATTTTCTTTAATATTTATGTAATATATTTATTTTCTTAAACAAGATTTCACTCGTTTCAATTTTTATTTTTAATTTAATAAACTACGCAAATATACATACATATTATATATGTACATACATACATAATACATGCATACATATAATATATTTTAGATAAATATGTATTGTTTTATTTCTCTAAACAAGATTTAACTTGTTTCAAATGGCTCCCGGAAAGTTTTTCTAACGGTTTAAAATTTGTTTATTTTTTAATTGTAAACAATATTCTTCTAACGGTTTACGATAATGTTGAATTACAACTTATATTACAAGATGTGGTTTTTATGCATTTGTGTTATTGTAATTATTCATTAATTAAATTTTGTAAAGTTAAGTTAAACCATTGAGTAAAGATAATAGAAAGAGAGCCAACTTCATATAAACTTTTTTACTATGAAATATTTTTGAGAAAAATAAAATTTCTTCAATCATTTAATAGTATTAGTGTGCATTTTACTACTCTAGCTACTCTATTTAAAACGAATTTTTGTTTTGTTAATAAATAATAATATATACACACTTTTCGTAATAATATTATATACCCACTCGTTTATACATATATATACGCACATGGCAATAATATCAGATAATATATAGCAAAAACTAGAACAAAATTTTTGTCATAGAAAATAAAAATAAGGCTGTGCCCCAAATAGTCGCAACATCTATGAATATCAAATTTATTCATCTTTTATTTTGTACTAAATCTATTTTTTTTTTTAATTTTAAATATTAACATCCATTCCCGTTTATTCGGTTTAGAACACATTCAGCATAGCATACAGATAGATAATCTTTTCTTTGTATTTTGAAAATTGTTTTATTGTAATACATTTTTAAATTTTAGTTAATGAATTGTAATATTATATAACTCGAATGAATAAAATTTATTTAAAACTAACAATCTAATCTAAATTACTTACAGAAATCTACATTAAATTACCAGTATTCAAATTATTATCTATCCTAGTATAGCAATACGAAGTTACAAAGTAGATACTGTACCAATTTATTTTATTTAGAAAACTTTTTTTTTTCAACGTTAAATTGTATATCAAAGAAAAGAATGAAAAACGTTTATATTTAAAATTAAAAAAAAACGAATTTAGTATAAAATAAAAGATAAATAAATTTCATATTCCTAAATGTCGCAACTATTTGGGGCACAGCCTTATTTTTATTTTCTATTACTTGGAATGTTTTATACATTCCATATGTAGGTATAATCTTTGTATATAGTCATGATACATAGCCATTACATATTTTCTAAAATATAAAATTTAAAAAATGAAAAAAATATACATACATGATTAGGCGAACTCATATTATAATATTCATAAATCCATAATATGATGCATTGATTCATATGATAATGTATATGCATATGCATATGGGTAAAGAATGTATAAGTTATAAAATTCTATTCCAAGTAACCAAAAAAATTATTTTAAAAATTTAATAAAAAGATTTGATAAAATTATTTAAACAAAAATAAATTAACACAATTTGATTTATTTTTTTAAAACACAACTTTATTGTTTGAAGTTACTTTTCTAATTGATTTTTTTTAATCAGAATTTTACATTGATTGCATTGTTCTACCTGCATTATGCTGACTCAAACATATGTTGATTACGCGTGACTTTGATGTTGAGAAATAGTGTTGAACCAATTTCCCAGGTTAATTTTGATGATTTGACAGTTAAATGTTATTATTAAAAATATTTAAATAAAAATTGTGAAATCGTAATATGATGCGTTGGAAATTTAATTTATAATTTTGGCTGTTGTTAACTAATTTTGGCTGTTGTTAACTCCTCCCCCCTTAAATATCGATGTCCTCATTCGATCAAACTAGAGATTAGAGTTGTATAAGTTTCGCCTTGGGGTTGCTTTTATGTTGACTGATGCTGAATTTATCGGAAATATTTGGAGTTTGCTATTTTGGTAATCTGCGGAATTCGGTGGTGTATCTTTTATTGTTTGATTGTTGCTAGTAGTAATTTCTTCTGGTATAGCCTGATCGGATTGTATGTTGTTTATTATTACCTTGTCTCGTTTTTTCCTATATCGTATACCAATTAATACAAACAAGCCCAATATTGATGCTATTGCCGGTATGACACTTGAAGCACTTAATACGTGATTTATTAAACTCCGTTCTTGCAGTAATTCAATTTTATTTGTATTATTGACATGAAGGTCCTTGAAAAGTTCTAGAGAAAGATGTTGTTGAAATTCCTTTTTTATTAGTTCTGGTTGTAAAATTGCAGGTAACACGCTAACGCTTACGGTTTCTTTCGATGTAAATACCATATCATTAATTATTACTGTAGAATTTTGGAACTTAATTAGGTATGTTCCTATAATCGTTTTTGTTTTATCATCTATTGTTATAGTCCCATCGAATTGATTCAATAATATAATTCCTTCGGCAATTTTTTCTATTGTTGGGATATGGTGAGCGTTGGTAACCTTGCAGGTGGATGATCTTCCTTCTAATATGTTTGGAATGCAGGTAGAATTTGAAATGTTAACAATTTGATCTTTATTACATATTATTAGTGAATTTATTTGTTTACAATTTTCTTTTATTCCATACATTTTCTTATTATTAAATAATATTTCTTTATAATCAAGCTTAATAATAGTGTTGTTAAATTTTATTGGTTTAACTATAATTTTTTTAAATACATCAGTTTCTGATATTGGGATTTCAATGACGTAGAGCAAGCAAGTACCATTTGTTATTACCTTTACATTGGAAAGATTTAAAGCTTCTTCAGCGTCCGAATATGGAAAATTTTCCTTGTCGAAAATTGACGTAATTGTTTCAATTTCTGACTTTGAAAGCAATAATGAGTTTATAATTCCTACCTTAGCCCAATGTACGGCATATTTTATATTAACTATTTCTTCTTTTATGAATTTTAACTTATATTGTAATTTTTGAATATTTTGATTATCTATTTCATGACCTAACCTAATATTCTCTAAAAGCTCATTAGTAATTCTACTTATATTATTAATCCTATCACTAAAAGACTTATTTATTATAACTTGTTGATTGTTATTTTCTAAGAGATTGTTCATTTTCTTTTTAATCATGATAAAATATGTATGGTCAGGGCTTCCAGCTATCCATTTCCACATGGTTCCTACAGAGTTAAAGGACCTTGGTTTCCGTCTAATTTTAAATTCATCCAAAAGATCCTGAACCTGTAAAGCTTCGTATTTTAAGTACCCATGCAGGTGATTTTTTTTTATTCCGTCTTCTTCTAGTACGTCCTTGATTTCCTCTAATGAATTCCTTAGATTTTCAAAATCAAACGTATGGATGATTCTAAAACTTCCTTCTTGCACCTTGGCTTCTCCCATGATAATAGATACTGCATGTGATCCTGTGTAGTCTAATATTTGGACGAATGATAGACACTCGTATAATAAGCACCTAAAATGATATTAAGAATAATAATAGTAAGAAAATGAACAAAAACAAAAATTTGGAGAAAAACGTAAATGATAATTATCTAGAAGAGTTAAGTGAGAATAAAAAAAAAATTTTGTATGGTTTATACGAAGAATGAGTATCATTATGATTTTATGTTTGATTTATGAACAGTTCTTCCTGATTTCGTTATAATAACTGTATTTTTATTTTCCTTTACTATTTCCTTTTTAAAGCGTTGTGTTAACTTAGATCCTATTCTCTTATTATGCTTTACATAAATTATATCACCTGGTTGGTAGTGTTTAATTTGTTTCCTTTTTTTATTGTGAAGATCCAGATCTTTGATCTGTTTGTTCTTGATTTTTTCAATATTGCTAAGTCTTGTTTTCTCGAATTCTTCTGGTGTTACATTTGGAACTCTACCAAAGAATAACTCTATGGGCTTCCTTTTGGTTACTGAGTGGATGGTGTAGTTATATTCGTTTACCGCTCTTTGTAGCAATTCTTCAAAACTTCTGTTATCTCCCTCTGCTTTTTTCTTCCAAGACGCATATGATCTAACTTCTCCAGAGAAAACATCTATTTCCCTTATGATGCTTGGAACTTTGTCTATGCCGTCAAGATTGTCGTCAGGATGAATATAAGCCTCCTGTTCTATTTGTTCTTCTTCCTCTATTACCTCCTGTTGTAACCTTTGGTGGTAGCCTTCTCTTACTAGTTTTCTAGCCTCGTATTGAATCATCTCTCTGATTGATTCACTAAAATTTTCATCATGTCTATTTTCTCTTATTGGACTCAGATTTGGGTTTAAATTTTCTGGAGTAGATGACATGACAAACGGAGTTGCTCCCTCTTGATTCATTTTTGTTTACTTATTTAAAAAATAAAATTATTTGAAAGAAAAGAAATAACGAGAAAGGTTGTGATCAAAGTAAAGCCAAGATAAAAAAAACAAAAATCTTAAAAAGAGGTTTAACCAATATCTGATATAAGATGCGAGATTACCTGTGATTTTATTTAGTCTTTTGCAACCTACTGAACGTTAATTATGAATATTATATTAAAAATTTTTAGTACTTAGATAATAAAAATTTAATAATAAATAAAAAAAAATTTGGAAATGTAAAAGTAAATCCTGGGTGAAGATGCTTGAAAAAAAAATTTCTTTCAGAGAAAAATTCTTGCTTGCTCTCAGTCGTACTTACAATTTTTGATAATTATATAAAAAAATGTTTTAACTTCTATAAAAATTTATTTATTTTAATTTAATATTTTCTTTATTTTTTTATTCGATATTTAAAATATTTATTTGTATAATGTTAACAAACCATGAAAATCCAATGTTCGGAAAATTTTAATAAAATCCTAAAATATTTATTTATATTTAAGAAAGTGAAATAAAAATTTTTACAAAAGCTTAAAATAGTAAAAAAATATTTCTTATTCGAGAAAAAAAAATAAAAATAATTTTTAACCAATTCTTAAAATAAAATTTAATAAAGCCTTAAATACTAAAAATTTATTTATTTAAAATATTTTAATGAAATCCCAAAATATTTAAAATTTAAGTAAATCAATCAAATATTCTAAAATTTTATATTAGATTTAAGTTTTTCCTTAATTTTTTGGTTTTATTACAATTAAGAACAATTAAAGTTTTTAAATTACAATTAGAAAATTTTTGTTTTATTTCTTTTAATTTAAAACAAAACATTAATTTTTCTTTTATTCAATTTTTATTTTATTTAATTATTTTATTTAATGAATTTTTTTTTTTTTTTTTTTTACTGGCCAGTTATTTTGTATGTCTAGACATATGACTATTATTAATTTTTTGTTTTTGTGATTCGTAGATATTTTTATTTGAATTGCTTATTTTAATTGATTTAATTTGATTTCTTTCAAATTGATTAATTTCTTAGATTTGCTGTGCCTAAGGCAGCCTCACCTTAGGTATCGAAGAGTAGGCTTGAGTCACAGCAATTGAAAAATGAAACAAAATGTAATTTTTAGTTTTAATTCGTATAATAAGTATTTTTTCTTTTTTTATATTAACTTTTTCTCCTTACAGATGAGGATATTTATCTGAATTTGCAATAAATTGTGGTTAAATTCATGCAAATTCTAAGCAATCTTAAAAAAAAAATAATAATTTTATTTTATACCTATTTATCTTATTCAATTTTAATCATAAATTATTTTGCGAGAAAAAAAAAATTTTTTTGCAATTCTTAATTTGTAAATTTTTAATAAAATTCTCAATTAAAATTTTTATTTTATTTAATTTGCTAGTAAATTATGATTAAATTTACTTAGACAAAAAATATTCTTTTTCTTTTTCAAAGCTTTCAGTTTTATTTTTCTAAATTATTTCTTTATTTTTTATTTTTTATATAAAAAAAACTAATTAACTTACATAAACGTGGCGACTTGGAATTGCATTAGTAGAACCATTTGCAGTCTTTTGATGTTACCGGACTAGGCGGCTGCTGCCAACACTTTTTGGTTTTGATTATTCCTTATGTGACAGCTCCTTTTTGCTGGGATGCTACTCGGGGGCCTCGTTTCCTAATCCTTTAGGTAACTCAACTTCGCTTTCTGATTTTAAGTACTCCTTCAACTACTTGCTGCTCGTGTTGAAAAGGAATATTTGTTTGTAAACGGTACTCTTTGAAAGAATTATTGATATCTTCTCGTTCCTTTTTTTTTTCTTCTTTATTTTTCAATGTGAACAGTTTTATAAGAAAGTATTTTAAAAAATTTTTTTTTTCTTTCACTAATAGTTTTTTATTTCAAATTTTTACAATAATAGTTTTTTATTTTCTAAATAGTTTATAAATAGTTCTTAATTTTTTTCTTTTTGTATGATAAATTAATTTTAATTAATTTCTATTTTAATGATTGTTTTATTTTTATATGACAATTTTTTTCAATTAATTTCTTTCTGGTAGCTATTTACTATTCACTTTCACAACATTAATGGTCCCTGCTCGGGCGCCAGTTATAAAATTCTATTCCAAGTAACCAAAAAAATTATTTTAAAAATTTAATAAAAAGATTTGATAAAATTATTTAAACAAAAATAAATTAACACAATTTGATTTATTTTTTTAAAACACAACTTTATTGTTTGAAGTTACTTTTCTAATTGATTTTTTTTAATCAGAATTTTACATTGATTGCATTGTTCTACCTGCATTATGCTGACTCAAACATATGTTGATTACGCGTGACTTTGATGTTGAGAAATAGTGTTGAACCAATTTCCCAGGTTAATTTTGATGATTTGACAGTTAAATGTTATTATTAAAAATATTTAAATAAAAATTGTGAAATCGTAATATGATGCGTTGGAAATTTAATTTATAATTTTGGCTGTTGTTAACTAATTTTGGCTGTTGTTAACTTATATATTCATAATTTTGCAAACTTTATTTGTAATCAGTAAACACATTGCTAACACTATAATCATTAATCAACAATGTTGCCTTTTCTACAATCTCATATAAAAATTTCTAATAATTTGAATATTTTTACGGTTTTTATTAGAAGTAGAAATTTTGCAGTTTTGAAAAATATAGGTAGCATTTTTTTTATTTTTTAAAAAGTATTTTACAAGAGTTATGGCAGACCTGTACTATGTTCCTATGAAACATCCGAAATTTTCCACATTTTCAAAATATAAAAAGAAATGTTTTTCTTGAAAAACTTTTCAGGAGGGTTGTACAAAGTCAATTTTTCTAAATAATCATATAGCTAGAAAAAAACGAAAAACTTTATTAGTAATCAACAAAAGCCTCGGCTATTTAAAAGGTTCCAAAAGTTTCGTAAATATTCATCTTTTACCTCAATTTTAATTTTTGATATGGTTATAGTAAAAATAAAACGATAAATGTATTTTTCAAATTATGTAAAAAAGTGTAAACTGTAAACTGATATACATATACATACATATGCATATGCATTTTATCCAAGACCTAAGTAAGTTTTGTGATGTGAGTCTCGATTTTATCATATGAATATTATAATTTGAGTTCGCCTAATCAGTAATCTAAATTCTAAATCATGTACGTACATACATATATGTATTTATTTTTTAGAAAATATGTAATGGCTATGTTTCGTGTGTATACTATATTATTGTCGTGTGCGTTGCTGGGTACATATGTGTATTGAAATATATATGTATATGTATTTTAAAATGTCATTTTGTAGATTTTAATAAAGATTATTATAGGAAGCAGGCCAACAAATATTTTATTATAATTGTTAATGAATTGTAAATTTTAATGAGTAATCTGGGTTTGCTACATTATCTTTTACGTCAAAATCTAATGCCAGAAAATCTTGCATACAAAATCTTACTTTCGAAAATCTTTTAAAACAAAATCTATTTACTAAAATCTACTAGGACAAAAACTTGCATGCAAATTTAGCGCAGGCTAGCAATAATTTGATTTATTAAAATATCACATCTATTTTATTTCTAATAAGACAGCATTTTAATTTCATGAAATGTTTAGTAGTTTAATTATATATATTTTGTTATACTGTATAAACTTAGAAATAAAGTTTAATTTTTTATTTTTGTGAATGGACGTTGAAATAAAAAATATAGTTTTGTTATATGTAGAAAAAATTCAGAATGTCACATATTTTTATATATAAATATTCTGGAAAAAGGAGCAAACCTGCTTTTGAATCAAACTCTAAAATCCCTGTTAAAGCACAATCTGATGTACATTAAGTGTCCAAGGTTCGAAGCGTCCTGTTGTAAAAGTTGTTAAATCACATATACATATTCCATAAAAGGCGAATAATCATGCTTTTGAATCCAACTTTAAAATCCTTCTTAACTATTTATTTATACATATTTTAAAAACAAAAGCCACAATATATTCCTTTAAAAATATTTTGCAAGATTTTGTCCGTGAGAGATTTTGTAATGCAAGATTTAAGAAAGATAGATTTTGTAATGCAAGATAAAAAAAAAAGCAAGATTTTGTCGCAGTTTGATTTTACCGTGCAGGATTGTGACCCGCTCCCGGTAATCTTTTTTTTGATTTTTTTGTTTTCATAAAAAGAAATTTTTTTTCCAAATTTTATTATAATCTTCTACACATCCTATGGACTTCTATATATATTCCATGGGACTTCTGTCTCTTTCAAGTGAGTCAAAAGTCCCAATTTTTTTTTTGTAATGATAATAATTAATAATGTAATAATATCGTTTAGACTAAACTTTCTAGACTAAATTTCGATTTATGCCCCGGCTAACTATAAAATAAGATACAGTTATTTTCTAAATTCCGGCCAGTCAGGATATATACATATGTGTTGTATAGGTGTATATATCTATTGTGAGTAATTTTATAGTCGGTTGCGAAATCAGATTTGCCCCTTTTTCCAGAATATGTATATATATGTATGTCTGAGAATCTGAATTAGGAGGGAATTTGAAGTGAGTCAAAAGTACCAATGGAACTTCTGATACATCACCATCAAAGTTTATAGTTATAAGAAGTAGTTTCACTTTTTACTAAACCTAATGCATTTTTCATACAACAAAAAAGTCTATTTTCAAGAGTAGGTGCAACATTTTTCTATTTTTCATATCCACTATGCCTGTGTATAGTGCAAACATATAAAAAAAATTACACTATTTATTTTTTATTTTATTAGCACAATATAATTGAAATTGGAATTGTGTATATGTATATAATATATACGACTAGTGGGTACCCAAATCAGTATTTTATTCTTTTTAGTTTCAATTTCAAATGGTTTTTTTTTTTATTCTATCTTTTTCGCGCATGATAATTTTTTATTACTATCAACTTTTTACATTAAGTTAGCTAATTTAATTACAAAATATTTTTATAGTTTTTTTCATTTCTTCTATTAGTATACATATTTAGTGCGTCTGACTCTGGTACGATTCCGAATGGAAACATAATATTTTTTTGTATATAAATTACAAATAATAACTTTTTTTCTTTTTTATTTACTGCATTATTTAGCAAAGTACAAATTATACATTATTCCGAAATTGCAAAAACAAATACTTATGTATATAAAAATAAAATCTATTATAATTAACTCCGTCATTCTATGACGGGGCAACTGCTAGTTAATAAATATTAATATTATTTTAGGTTTTTCTATTTTTTTTTATTCTTATGAGTAATAAATTAGAAATTTGCTATAATAACATACCTATTTAAATATATTGAAGAAAATATTTTTAACTTGAATCTATCAGTATTTATTTATTACTGATTATGAAATTGATATAAAAAAGCCTTGAAAGCAGTATATAAAGACATAAAACTTGTGGGATGTTGGTTTCATTATACCGAATGACAAAGAAGAAATGGTGTAATCAAATTTAAAGATTTACTGTACATTCGTAGATCAAAAGAAGCCAGCATTGCTTTTCATAAATTTATGGCTCTACCATTGCTTCCACAACAATATATAGAAAGTGCTATGAGCAATTACGAGTAAACATTAAACATTTTGACCACAATCAGAATTTTGATGAATTTTATAAATATTTTAAAAAGCAATGGTTATAAAAGCTAAAGAAAAGTTTCAGATTGTTAAAAAATTATTTAAATTAATTAATCTAATTGAAATTTAATTAGTATATTTATATAATTACATATTAAAATAGATCAGCCCACAAAGCTATTATGTTTTTAAACAAACAACACGAACAACTTCTGCCGTTGAAGCATATAAGGGCGTTGTTGGAAGATTAATTGGAAAAAATCCAAACTTTTTCAAATTAGTGAAAGTTCTACGCCAAGAGGAATATTTTAAAAATAAGGAATTCGGAAAACAGGTTAAAATTATTTCAGGGGATTCCAGCGGATAAAAGGAAGAAACAAAATGTTATTAATGGATGCAAAAATATTGGCCACTTTTAGAAAATGGAAAAATTACAATCATATAATTTTTAGCTCGCAAGACTTATGAAAAAAATTCTATATTCGTCGACATGGAACCAATCGAAAATATTTTTGAAGTACCATCATCATATTTATCAAGTGAAGAAGAAGAAACCGATGTGCAGAATTTTGTTGTTAATACAGAAGAGGAAGAAATTTTGAAATGCATTATATGTACGGATAAAGCCCGCAATATTATTTTACTCCATGTAAGCATTTTAAATATTGCAATGAATACGTAAAGATATTACAAGCTCAAGTAATAACTTCTGTTGAATTAAATTTTAAAAGACCTTTATGTAGATCAATAGTTGATGATTTCATGACGGTTTTTGCGTAATTTTTTATTTTTATTTTTATTAGAATCAATTTTTTTTTTTTATTAATAATTAGAAACGATTCTGTTTTTTAATAAATGATCAAATTAATTAAACTTTTATATTTGCTTTAAATATTTCCAGTCAAGTTTGTTCTTCTAGAGTTATGGGGACTCAAATCCTGTCTGATGAACTTTATAACCTATAGACTTCGACAGCTTTTTCTATGTTCAAAATTTCTTGAAAAGCGTATTACCTTGATCTAACATCTAAATATATATAAATATTCTGGAAAAAGCGTGTAACCCTGTTTTTTAATTCAACTCTAAAATCTCTCCTAATCTTGAATATCTTGCATATAACTATATATAAATATTTTGTAAAAGGCGAATAACCCTGATTTTGCAAACAACTACAAAATTCCTCCTAATGCAGAATCTCTCGTATACATTTATGTGCATATGCAAAAAGGGAATGCCCTGATTTCGTTGTCAACGCTGGAATTCATCCTATTTTTCGGAATTTTGTTGTTCGTGCAAATCCAATGATTCCTGAGGGATTTTATAGTTGGTTACAAAATCAGGGTTATTTGCTTTTTACAAAATTTTTATAAATGTTATTTAAATATTAATATATGTTATTTAAGCTTTCTTAGTAGAAAAGATATTAAAATAATTTGGAGGATTTATACATTTTCATAATTATGTAAAAAAATTTCATTTTAACAGATAACATCTCACAAGAATTTGAGGGATTATTTCATTTTAATCTGGGGTGTTATTTCAACTTATTGCGGGAATATTTCATGAAATAATCCGCAATTTTTGTGGGTGTTACTCCATTTTTTTTTTTTGTGATTATTTTTTTACGGTGCATTATTATTTTTAAAATACGCATTTTACATACATACGTGCATGCATGTACATATATTTATTTTTTTTTTTCAAACAAAATTTAATTCGTTTCTTAAATCTTAATGACCAGAAACAACTTCCTTATCTCTAAAACAAAAAAAGTACTTTTTTATAACATGCATATATACACACATATTTATTTTATTTGTATGTGGCAGAACTCTTATAAAAACCATGCTTTTTGGAACTTTTATTATATGAAATATTTTTGGAAAAGTTTTAAAATAACTCTATAAATTTTTTTTGTAATTATACTGTTTTTAAGTGGCAGAATTTTAAGAAACCGCATGCTTTCCTGGAATTTTGATTTTATGACCAAACGCATATAATAATGTGTATTACTTTAAGTGCAATAAAATTTCTTGTATCTTAATATTTTATGTTTGGTTATTGAACAAATCCTAGCAAGTTAAGTTACTAGAAATCTGATTTTGTGAAAAGATATCAAGCACTAAACGCTTCCAATAACCTTTCTTATATCTTTACATTTTACCATAAATTTTCTGATATTTAGATATAAATTTCACATCATCAATTTTTCAAACGCCTTAAAAAACATATTTATTTTCATAAATTTTCAAAGAGCTAATTTGAGCCTTTAATAGAGTCATCAGTCATTATTAAACGCGACGCTTGCATAGATTCATCACGTGATTTGAAGTATAGTTCTAAGCAAAGTTAGAAGGAAATTAGTCACGCATCCTTTTGGCACTTGGACCGCAAATTACATATGAAGATAAAATAGCTATAAATATATGTACGTATTCTCCAAAATCCAATCCTTCCTATATTTAAAGACAATTTTAATTAACTATAGTTATTATTTTTGACTCCCAAACAAATTATTTACGTTTTAGTCTTATTTTAATTGTACTTAAACCAGAAAAATACTATTCAATTGAAGGATGTTAGTGTTCTTCTTGAATTTCGATATATCGTACACAAATGAATTACCAACTTTTGGGAACACATGTGCATAAGGTTCCATAAACGCGACGTGCGCATGACAAACGAATTTCCGAATGCTGTATTGCGCCATCTTGCCAGTTCGACAGTTTATAACCCAGCGTTGTTTGGGGTGCTGCAGCCCACATATTTGCGTTATACTCCATTTTCGGCCTAATGTAGATTTCTTTATAGATGTTGAGAAGATCGGAAAAGTAAGCTTACAAGTAACATAGACATTTAGCAGCATCTTTAGCTATACCAAAAATATGATTTGACCAAGTCAATTTCTGATTTAACTCGATGCCCAGAATGTTTAAATTTCTTCCTGTTCTATTGATTTGGTGATTAATACCACAGCGGCTATGAAATTCATAGGAAGCTACAAGGGTGCTGTCAAACTATGGATTGGAGGTAATTGAAAGTATGTCATTGATAAATATTAAGAAGAGAGTGGGCGACAAAACCGATCCCTGAGGGACACCAGCATTAGTTATAAAATTGTCAGATGAATAACCATCGACATGTACCCGAATCATGCGATTCGAAAGGATATCTCCAATCCATTTTAAAAAGACTCTACCTAGTCCTAATGCTTTGCATTTTGCTATTAAAGCATCATGCCAGACGCGGTCGAACGCTTTAGAAATATCCAAAGCCACTAAATCAGACTCACCAGAATGGTGAAGGCTGATAGTCAACTTTTCGCAAAACCTAAATCATGGGATCACCGATTGAACGACAGGCTCTGAACCCGTATTGTCGATCATGAAGCAAACCTCTACGATCCAGGTATTTCAAAATCTTCTGGTTTACTATTTTCTCCATTACTTTGGAAAGAACCGAGGTTATAGCAATAGGACGGTAGTTAGAGAGATCGTTTTATTACCTTTTTTTGGAATTGGGAAAACATGCGCAACCTTCCATTGGTTACGGTGAATACCCGAAATAAAAGAAAGATAAAGAAGGTTGCGTAGAGGTTTTGAAATACTTGAATAGGTATTTTTAAGAACCATGGTAGTGATACCATCTGGACCGGCTGATTTTTTTGCATCAAGATTTTTCAAGATTTGTTTCGAACCACTATATAGTTTGCCTTGAGAGCCTCCGACCTATTGCATTGGTACAGTTTAAAAGCCTCCTCCTTTTTAAAAATGGCTTCACTGGAAATGCGATTGAACCAAAATTTGGACTTCCGTTTAATAGTTCTCATGCAGTGGGAATAAATAACCTCATTACAAGTAAAATTGTTTCACAGATCCCTTTTGCAGCAAAGTCGACATTCTTTGATTGGTAATTGGGCCTACCCGGAAACTTGTTTTAACTAAACAATGATCGTAGCCACCCAGGGGGCAACCAACTGAAACCACACATTTTGCAGGGTATGTGGTCAGGAACAGATCCAAGAGGTAGCTTTCTTGATCAGCACGATCCGGGATCTTAGTGGGATTTTGGACAAGTTGAGAAAGATGGAAAAGAGATGAGAATAGTTCGACTTGTTTCCCAATTGAGTTTTGACTCAGAGAATTGTTACTAGAAAAGTGAAGCCAGTCTCTATTATGAATATTGAAATTACCCACCAGAACAATTTCAGTTCTTGGAGATGAATCCAAAATTTCATTGATCTGGTTTGAGAGATTTTCAATTTCCACAACAGTTTCCTCTTCACTTGAGTTGGGTGATCTGTATAAGAAACAGAAATGTATGACCTGCTTTCGAACAATATCATTTTAACATTGAGATTTTTTGATTTTTGATTTTGAATAAAAATATAGATAAAGGATAAAGTACATAAGTACTTTAATGAAAGTTGAATGATAGGTTGAATAAGTGTGTAGTATCGCCCGCAAACACTTCCGTGTACCAAGTTGTACAACTAGGTCCGTCCGATGTGTATGCGAAGCATAAACGATTTACATTATATAAATGTTGTAAATATGTACATATGTATGTATGTATGTATATGGTATGTACGTACAATATATTATTAGCAAATAATATGTTGGTACTCGTACTAGTATATAAATGTTTTATAAATTTTATTTATATATTTTAATTATCCTTATAGTTTTTGAAATACTTCTTGATTGTTTAATAATTGCTTTATTATTCCATTTTGACAGGAAGATGAACCTAAATCAAAAAACAACTCAACTAATTCAAATAGTGTTGTCATTGTTGACAATAATATTAATGGCCGACCAAAAGTATTAACAACAAACGAAGCTCTAGAAAATAATTTACTCAAAAAGGATGAAACTTATATTTAACAATTTAAAAATGATTCACATTAAAACAATCAAAAATTCATATACACACTTACGTATGATGTATAAATAAAACAACAGCAAAAATACAAAATTATAAAATAGGATTTTAAACAAAAAAGGCATTTTTTTTAAATAAATATTTAAAAAAAAAAAAAAACATTTAATCCATTAATTCATATTCATTAGTTTAGTTTGAATAATGTTATGTAAAGGGCTTGTTAGTTGTTACGTAAGTATGTACATCTTCTAAAAGAAATATTTTTTTAGTTTAGTTTTTGTGTATATGTATGTATATAAATTATAGAAACATGTATATGTTTTCATATACATGTATATTAAATTTTACTTTTTTAGATATTAACTATGTACTCTTATTATATTTATATGCAAAATAATAATTATAGTGTTTGGCAAATTGTACAGTGTACTATGTATTTATATTTTTTTTGAAAACTTTTAATCACTTAAAGTACATACATATATGCAACAAGTTTTAATAGCCATATATTTATTTTATAAAAATATGTATAGGTGTTATAAAGTAATTTTTTTTTAAATAAAAATTTGGTAAAATAAAATCAGTTTTTACAAATGTTGTTGTATTTTAAATGTGTTTTCTCCAAATTTTTATACTTTATTATTTTTTACGATAATTTATTAACTATTTTTCCAAATTTTATTGCGTTCATCTTCAAAATGACGTGTTTAAATACTAGTGGTTGTTTTGCATACAAATGTATAGGTATGTATTTTCCGATAAAAATTATATTATCATTGCATTATAAGTACATAAAAATACCGGCTAGATTTTATCTACCTATAACTTTACCTCTAACTCCTTTAGGTCATCTTTAAAAAAGGGAAATTTACTGTTAGTAAAAAAAAGTTAAAAAAAAATATGTTATAATAATTTTTTTATGTTTATGTGAATATGCACATTAAAAAAGTAAAAAAGAAAAAATATATAATAATATAGAAAGACTCTGTAAAATTGAATAAAAAAAAACGTAGTTTAAAAGGAAACATCAAAATGTTGATAAAGGTAATAGAAATCTAAAAAATTCATAATGAATTCATATACATACATATGCATGTATGTACAATTATATAAAAAATAAAAATATATACATATATGTAAATGTACGTAATATATTTATAAATTATCTGTACATTATATGTCATTTCCAGTAATATTTTTATTTATTTACATATTATATAATATAGGAACTCATAATATTACTTTTCACAAATACTTGAAAGGAAGCGACATCATAATTTCATTGTAAACAAGCAAATAAAAAACCTACCAAAATTCAACCCTCAATATAGATTAAATTATAATATATGAATGTAGGTATATATATTATATGTATGTATATACATATGTATACTATTCTGTTCTTTAATCTATGATTAAAAAACACCAACACCAAACTTTATTCTAAAGTAAGGAAAATAAATGGTAACACAAAATAAATAAGACTTCTCCCCTCTATAAATAAGACCTCTTTGGAATAACGATGTTGAGTTGGGTAAATAGTAAAATTAAATACAAAAACATTAATCTACCTATTATAACTTGAATTTATAATATTAATCTAATAGAACATATTATATTCATATTTCAATTACTCTTGAATTTGGCTAAAAATTTGTTTGTTTTACAAAATCTTTTTAATTAACTAATGACACATGGCAAAAATAAACTACAAACTCTAAAATTGACAGCAATACTAATAAACAAAATAATGTTGCATTAAAACAAAATATTCATCTTCTATAAATATTTGTTTATATTTTTATATCTATACGAACTTAGTTCTCAGGATTTAATAAATTAGCGTCAATTACCATTAAAACCGTTTTGTGTCAAAGTGTATATACATATTCTTGCTCAAAATCAAATTCCGAATTGATTTAGAAATTTTACGTCCATACATCCGTCCACACGATAACTCACATAAAAAATAAAAGAGGAGAAATTTTGACCACAGCACTTTTGTAAAATTGTTAGTTTCGCTATTTAACTTCGGTAAGTTCGAATAGCTGCTATACAACTTCTTTTTTTATACATGTGTTTATTGATCCTAACTATATAAAATTTTGTGAAAATATTTATTTTTATGCCGACAACTTTTGTAAAATTTTGTTGGTCTAGAGCAGCAAATTCTTTATATAAGCATAAGCTATATATAAGCATAATTTATAATCTCATATTTCGATATTTTGGCACCTAATAAAGCTAGCATGTAATATGAATGTAATATGAAATTTTCTAAAAAAAGATCAAGTTTTAAGGCAAAAACTTCTCTGAACGACTGGGTCTCTAGCGCAACATGTCCAAGTGGCTCCCACACTTAATTAAACTAGACATTTGAAATTTTGTAAAAAATTATGAAACTTATAGAATCAGCATATATTACGGTCGTGTGAGTATCCTAGAGAAGACACAGTTTAATCTTCCTCGTTTTTGTTTGATAATAAATAACGACAACTAAAATACATAGCGTAACTTTGAAAATATAATACACTGCACTAGGAGAGTTATCCGCTGCTGTCCACGAAATTTAGAAGTTATTATTTTGTTATTTAGAAGTTTTAGAAGTTATTTATTTTTTTTTCTATTTTGAAAAGAATTTGAAAATAATTTGTTTATGTAATATGTACATGTTCTGAAATTGTAAATACTATACTTTATCGTGTATATTCGTTCAGAAGTTTTTTCTTGTATTGTGCATTTATTGGTATAATATATGCACAGTTAGTCAGTTACTACACATACAATTTTATAGAAATTTATTAGAAATTGTGAGTTTCCTTTTACTTTTTATACCCGTATGAACTATGTTCAAGGGTATAATAAATTTGCCATTACGTTTGTGAAACCTTAAAGGAGTCGAGCTAGATATAGTGTCAAAGGTATGGATCGGCTCAGAATCGAATTCTGAGTCGATTAAGCCATGTACGTCCGTCCGTCCGCACGATAACTCAAAAAATAAAGGAGCTAGGAGGCTGAAATTTTTTTTACGTCACTTTTGCAAAATTGTTAGTTTTGCTATTTAAATCCAACATTTTTGGTCGGCGCGATCGAGTAGCTACCATACAACTTCTATCTTTATATAGAAATAACTCAGTATCTATTCAAGCTACGTTTCTGAATTTTGCAAATGATGATCAAGTTTTATGGCAACAACTTCTGCAAAATTTGGTTGTGCTGGTGTGACGGGTTCGAGTAGCTGCCATACAACTTATCCGTTTAAATGAGAATAACTCAGTGTTTATTGAAGCTAGGAACCTGACATTTTGCGAATGATGATCAAGTTTTATGGCAACAACTTCTGCAAAATTTGGTTGTGGTGGTGCGACGGGTTCGGGTAGCTGCCATACAACTTCTCTTTTTAAATGAAAATAACTCAGTGTCTGTTAAAGCTAGGAACCTGACATTTTTAGAATGATGATCAAGTTTTATGACAACAACTTCTGCAAAATTTGGTTGTGCTGGTGTGACGGGTTCGAGTAGCTGCCATACAACTTCTCCGTTTAAATGAGAATAACTCAGTGTCTATTCAATCTAGGTATCTGAAATTTTGCAAATGATGATCCAGTTTTATGGCAACAACTTCTGTAAAATTTGGTTATGATATGGCAGGTTCGGAAAGTTGCCATACAATTTGTCTTTTTAAATGAAAATAACTCAGTGTCTATTGAAGCTAGCTATCTTAAATTTAGTGAAAAAGTGTCGAGTTGCATGCCAAAAACTTTTGTAAAATTTGATTGGTCTAAAGCAGCCGGTTCAGGTTTCTTGCATTTCTTGGAACTTAATGAAGCTAGGCGCAATAGATTCGGGTAGCTGTCATACAACTCCACAATTTACATAAATATATCTCTGTAGTTCGGTACTAAAACATCTGAATGTTTTTAAAAGATGATCAAGTTTTATAGAAACAGGATATATTACGTTCATACGGGTATCCCAGAGTTGACACAGTCTACTCTACTTCCTCGTTTTTTAATTTCTTTAGTTTAAGTGCTCTTTCAAATTGGAAAATATTCGCTTGCTTGCAACAAATCGATGTGCCGAAACGTATTAATAGATTGTGATTTCACAAATACAGTTAGATTCTCTGTTATGAGCAACACTTGTACAAAGTTTGAATTTTGATAGCAAATTAATGAGGAAAATGGAACATGTTAATAACATGGTGAAACCATAGTTAGCCTGGATAACTACAAAATAGAAAATCGTTAATTTACTCTCATGCTACTTGCACAGACGGTAGTAAGGATATGGCGGAGGAAATGGCGAAACTTTTAATCAGCAAAGCTTAGCAGGTAAATATATGGAGGCGCAAATGGTGAAATTTTTAAACGGCAACGTTTTTAAGCGGTAAAGTACGAGTAAAAGGTTTTTGTCTTTGATATATTGCATGATCATGTGGAGAGGAGCAAAACAATGGCGCTGCGGCTGCAACGTAGTTTTTAAGCGGTAAAGTATGAGTAAAAGGCTTATGTATTTGATATTTTAGATTTATTTAAAGATTTATTTTTATTAATAAAAATTTTAATTAAATGTTTAATAAAAAAAGTTTTTAAAGCTGGATTAAAGTTTGGTAAATTATTATTATCTTTGAGAAGCTTAATAATTTTTATTATTAAAAAATTTTCTTCACTATGGAACTTAAGTTTAAACTTGATTTAATGTTGATATAAAAAGTTTTTAAAGCTGGATTAAAATTGGAGAATTATTATGATCTTTGAGAAGCTTAATAATTTTTATTATAAAAAAATTTTCTTGGAACTTAAGTTTGAACTTCAGTTAATGTTTATATAAAAAGTTTTTAATGTTGGATTAAAAATTGTTGAATTATTATTATCTTTGCGAAGCTTTAAAATTGCTAAATATTCAGATAAATTCAACCACTTCAATTTGAAAAGTTTTTTTAAGTTTGGTTTAAATACTTCATTAAAAATTTAGTATACTAAAATAAAGCTTGGTTTAAATATGGAATATAGAATGTATTATAAAAATAAAATTATTATAAAAATATTCTGTTGACTAGTTCTTTTTTCGTAAACAAAAACCCATGTTGTTTTGAAATGATATTTAAGACAAACTCTACACAAAAGCTAATATAAAAATAATAAAAAGTCTTTATAATATTGGATGGAAAAAAACAAATAAAAGTAACTGAAATAAATTTTATTTATAAACATTAAATTAATTTTTTATTTTTTTTTTTATTTATTATGCAAAATTATTGCTTATAAACTTTTTATAAATATGATCAAAATGCTTTTAAAGCATAAAGAATGAGTAAAAGAAATTTATGTCTTTGATATTTTAAATTGGTGAAATGATCTAATATTTTATTTAAAGTGCTGAATATTCTAAATTAGACTAAAAACATATGAAAAGTTTAAAGTTGAGAAAAAAGTTTAAAGTTTGGTTTAAATACCAATTTAAAATTTAAACTTAATTTAATATTTATCTGAAAAATATTTTAAAAAAGTTTTTAAAACTTGATTTGCATACATAATCAATACAAAATAATTTTTAAATGGAACGTTTTGTTATTCTCATAATACAATGTAAATTAGACTTTTGGTAAATATCTTTTTTCTTTAATAAAAGCTTTGAGTTAACGGTTGAAATTATATTGTTAATAATATAAACTGTGATCATGAAATACAAATTAAAAACGAGATCAAGTTCAAGTTAAAAGTAAACAAAAATAAAAAAAAAACTTGGATTTAGAAAGTTGTTTTTAATATTAAATAACAGCATTACATTTTCTACTAAAAGTTTATAATTTTTTATTAATTAAATAATATCTCGCTTATTTATCCATGAATCATTTTTTTTTATCAAAGCCAAACCACCTAACCAAAACTTGATTTCCTTTTTTTCTTATTATTTTTTCTACAAGGTAAACATTAGGAAATTTAACAGATGTAAGTTCAGGTTCATAAAAACTGCCTTTTATTTGTTTTTGTGTGTAATCGAGTAAATTGTATGTTATTGGATCAGTTCTTTTTATTTTTGCTATGGTAAATATTTCTGTTGACCAATTTGGTTGATAACCTTTTGCAAATATACCTTTAAATTTACTTATACGAACAACATCTCCAACTTTGTATTTTGCTTTTCGGAATACTTTTAATTTATTGTATACAGTTTTTAATAATAATTTCTCATTTTTCTTTGAAACTTTTTTAGGTGTAAGTTTAATTGTATGATGGTATGTTGAGTTATATTTTTCTATTAGCGATGGGAGAATAGTTAATTATTTATGTGCCTTGTAAACTAAATTGTTTACACATCGTGTTTTTAGTGTACGATTGAAACGTTCTACAATTGATGCTTTTAGTTCTGAATATGTATGACAATGGTTAATTTTATTTTTCCTCATTAGATTTTGAAATTTTTTGTTGAAAAATTCCATACCTTGATTAGATTGTAAATTTTTTGGTTTTTTACCAGCCCGCCAATGTAACAATTATTGTTAATAAATATTTATATCCCTTGTTGAATTTTGCATGTGGAATCATTTCAACCATATCAATTTGCCAAGTATCATTTAAACCCTTTTGAATAAATTTTCTTCGCGTAAATTTTCTTCTAGCACCTCTATGAATTTCTGATGCTACTTGTAATCTCGACATTATTCTCGTACCATTTAATTAAATTTTCCAAAGTGATGTCATAATTTTCTATTGTATGACATTCACATGTGTCGGGCGCATGGAAAAAGGGTAAAATGAGTACCATAAAGTGAAGTGTACTTATTTACTCCAGAATAATTTTTAATGTGTGTGTATAGATGTAATATTAGTTTCCTATGATCATCTAATAAGACGGAGGAATAAATATTTAAGAGCTCCTCTACTTCCATAATTCAAAATGACTGTCTTAAGAATATGTTCGCTGCTTTTATATAATTTCTCAATTGTATTTTAAATTCAGTTTCTTATCAGACACAGACCAAAAATGATTAACTTTATTCATCCATTTACAATGATGATTGCGGGACCATGTGGTTGTGGGAAAACAAAATTTTTATGTAATTTAATTGAAAATATAGACAGATTGATTTATCCGAAAATTGAAAAAATAAAATGGTGTAACCCAGAAATATCTTCTGTTCCGAAAAATATAGATTTTCCTGATATAGAATTTTATACCAGTATTCCCAAAGAGTTTAGTGGGAATGAAAATATACCTACTTTAATTGTTTTAGATGATTTAATGTTAGATTCTGCAAATAAACAGGTATGCGAACTATTTACTAAAGGTTCGCATCATCGTAATTTATCTATTGTATTGTTAACACAAAACGTTTTTCATCAGGCAAAATTCTCAAAAGATATTTCATTAAATTGTAAATATTTAGTGCTTTTCAAAAACCCTCGAGAAAAATCGCAGATTTTTCCTCTTGTCAGACAACTATATCCGGAAAATATAAAAGGATTCCTGGGGGTATATAATGAATCCACCTCAAATCCACATGGTTATATTGTATTGGATTTAACATAAGACGTTAACGATTTGTTTCGTATTAGAACCAATATTTTTTTCAAAAGAATATTGCATATGCTTCTGTGATACGAGTGATTTGAACAACTGTCAAAAGTATGAAACAATTGTAGAAAAACCAACATATATAACATGTACTAGGAAAGTGCAACAAGAAATGTCGTGAAAATATTCTTAAATATTGTGATGATGATATTATAAAAATTATTGCTGAAATTGCAATCAATATATTAAATGGTAATAATAAAATAGCATCAGCACAAAAAACTAAATTAAAAAAACATAAAAAAAAGTTAAGATTCCTAGCCTGTGCAAAGAAAAGTATAAAAGCCAAACGAAAAATATTAGTTCAACATGGTGGATTTTTAGCAACTTTAATCGAAATTATATTATCTGGTGTAATAGGAAAATTGCTCAGTAAGACATAATGCAGCGAATGATTGTTATGTCACCAGAAATATTTTCAAAATTTAGTAAATTATTTCAGGATGATAAAAACTTGGATTTATTAGATCAAAAAATGAAAAAAGTTTTATATGACAAAAAATTAGAACCATTGCAAAAATGGTACTTATACCGACAAAATCTCCACAAATATGGAATTAACAAAAGACAAGCAAAAGACTTATCAGAAAAGGCTAATAATCTTACATTTGATGTAGGCACTCAAACAAAATTATTTTCTAAACGAAATGCATATACAGAAACTTAATTACCTAAATACAAATCAACATCAGCACAGACCGATTTTTTACCATTAGTTACTGATGATGTGTTGGAATATGATCCCGAAAAATAACATTCAAGTATGGATATCGATTTAACACATTATGATTTGGATGATGAAAATTCATTTAAAAAATTAGCTCAAACTGAAATGTTGAAAGATGAAAAATTAGTCGAAAGACCATCTCTAAGCTCTGATTATCGAATGTTTGAAACACGCAAGTGGTAATTTAATTACCGTTGCTGTACCATCTCTTGAAAAAAAGAAGACATTAAGAACGGCCGGTAGTTCAATTTCCTCAACTATACTTTCACAGTTTCCTGAAACAAAAAACGAAAACTAAAACCTTTACTAAGAAGTCCAAAATTAAGAACTTCATCAACACCGGAATGGACAACATATAAATAGTTCAATATTTTATGTTTTAGTAGAAGTTAACAAAGATGGATAGGCAAGATGACTTCTATGTAACATTGTTTAGTTATGATAATTTAACACTGTTTCCAGACAACACTTTAGCTTCATTCGAAAATAAATTACCTATTTACTTTGATTTAAGAAATGGAAATTGGAAAGTTGGTCTTTCAGAAATATATCTGAACGATTTCCTACAAACAGAAGAATTTAACAAAGAGAAATGTGCTTTTATTAATATTGGACAATATAATGTTTATGTAACAAATATTGAAAAACCTCTTGAAAAAATCAAAGTAACCAAATCTATAGGTTACACATATTATTCATATAACGATTCGGAATTACATTTGGATGATTGGAAATTTAATTTTTTACCAAATCTTATTAAAAATATAACTCCTAATCCTGGATTTATTCGAAACCAAGTTTTCAAAGAATTTTTTAATGAAGTTTTGACATATATCTCTAATCCAAAAAATTCTCATGAAGTAACGTAAAAAAATTATGATGAAGATTTAAAAAAGTGTGAGAATTTAACCGAGGAGATTTAATTCGAATATCACAGACTTTTAATGAAAATAGTTTCTATATAAAAGTTAATCAGAGTTATAACATAAAAACATTATTAACTGAATTATTTGAACAAAAAAAATATATAAAAAATTTCAAAACAAAATTACCTGAATTAGCTGTTGCTAATAATAAAGATGAATTGAGTGGAATGGGGATGATTTATTCAGATATAGCACAACCATCTGTTTTTGGAAGTAACAAAGTACGTGCATTGAAAGCTATCAACATAGAAAATTGTAGAATACCTACAAATATTGAATTTGAAAATGTCCATACATACCTATAGAAAAAAAATTATTTTGAAACAATAGCGTTTAAAATTTGTAACAAATGCGTCGATGGTATAAATTTTGCTTCCAGTTATAATCCAACAAAAATTATATTACACTTTAAAAAGCATTGATTGCCATAAAAACAATATAAATACTACTACTCAAATATGATATCATATCAAACATGGAAAGAGCTCACGTGAGATATTATTCCTCTCAAGTAGGTGGAGGAGTCAACGATATTGGGCCTTTATTACAATTTTATCCAGATATACAAAGAGGTCGTGGTTTTGGAAATATATTCGGAAGTTTAATTCGTTACTTAAAGCCAGTTTTTACATCAGGTTGGGACTAAATTAAAAAAAAGGGCTGTAAACTGTAATTGATCAAAGCAAAAGCGGTATAAAAAATTTACGGAAATCAGTAGTTAACCAACTGCATTTGATATATGGTGGAAGACAAAGAACTATAAAAAGACAAAGAGCTATTAAAAGACGAACAGTTTCTAAAAAGACACATTTGAAGTCGAAACGACGAAAAAATCAAAGTAAAACCTCCGACATATTTAATTAAAAATGGAATGTATGAAATCTGAACTTGATCTTTTTGCGTCATTACCCGTACAAACAAGTATTTTGCGTTGAGAAGAGGTAGCATACAATCCTTTAGCTTCTTTAGAGGCATCACCGTCAACTATTGAATTTGTTTCACTTGGAAATGGAGATACATATCGAGATTTATCCTCAACCTATATAAAATTTAAAGTTCAAATACTAAAATAAGAAGGATCAGTTTGGAGTGCAAATGATAAAGTAGGAACCGGAACTGAAGCAAGGGCAGCTCCGCAGCCCAGTGTTGTAAATAATTTATCACACTCTTTAATTAAACAATGTAATGTAACTCTAAACGGAAAAAACTTCACTCCTTCAGACTCCTTATACCATTATAAAGCATACTTAACTACTTTACTAAATTATGGTACAGAATCCAGTCAAACACATCTGGAAGCATCTGGTTGGGAATTGGATAAATCAAATGTAAATGATTTTAACAATTCTGGTTCTAAATCAAGACAAAAATCATACAACAATTCTACAGTAGTAGAATTAATGGGAAAATTACATGTAGATTTCTGAAAGCTATTTAAAAATACTCGAAGCTACATTATACATGAAACATTTAGCAATTAATCCCAGCATATTGATAGCACATAATACTGTACTGGAAAAGGCTAACGCAAAATATTTTTATACGAGAAGTGAAATCAAAACATTTACAATTCCAGCTAACACATCTAACATATCATTGGATAGCATTGGCTAGCAATATTTGTTCCAGTTTAAGGGTGTGCAGAGTATTTTGATTCATTTGGAAATCCTCCGTTTCACAATGAGATTATAAAATTTCTACAAAATCAATCAACATATTCTGTTTTCAACAATAAGCGTTTACAAAGTAATTTAACATCTTTTTGCGGACATTATTGTTGTGGATGCGAAGTTCCCGTAAAAGCATAAAATATTTTCTTAATTTATTCAACACATCATCCCCACTTAAAAACGATAAAAAAATAAAAAGAATATTTCGTTAAATTTTTTAAAAATGCGGAAGAAAAACTATAAATAGAAAATTCTAAAATACAATTCATCAGTTAAAACAAAAAAAAATGGAGCAGTTTACAAATTCAGAAGTATTTAAACAGAAAAAGGTGAGCCACCGCAGAACCTTTTATTAAGCTATATTTATTTTTTGGATTAAAAACAAACATTAATATTGAAAATTTGCTGCATCAATAATTTTCCAACGACAACACAAAGTTATAAGCGAAATAAATTATTTGGAATGGTATATATTTTATCATGATTTTAAAAACAGTCAAGCAAAATTAAATTCAAAAGGATTTTCACAAACATTTAATCATGCAGAGCACACTAAAAAACTTACATTGCAGCTAGATGAGTACACTCGTTTTTGTCTTATGCTAGATTTTATACAAGCAGTGATGTCATATAACAATGGAGCTGAACTTAATATACGAGAATATGTATTCAAATATTTTGATAAATGTATCGCAAAGAATAAATTAAGATTGGAACAAGAAGATTTCTACATTCCAATGAATTTACACATAGCTCAGTGTAACAATTCTAGACTATTTTATGTAATACCTATATTTCTGTCGGAAAAATTATCTTGGTCAACAATAAATAAAACAAATATTTTTTAAAACCAATTATTTTCTTTTAATAAATACATATACAAATTCATACAATTTTTTACAGCAGATCCTTTTAAATTTTCAGTTATGTTATGGTGAGCGCAAATGGTTGTGAAATTCCTTAGTTTCTGAAGAGATGGAATGTCATTATCTAAATTGATAACTTCTACTGAACTGGAAACAAATTTATCTAAAAATTCCTCTTTCTGGTACCCCTTTACCAAAATGACATGAAATGAATTTAAATGTTCCTTTAAAATATTTTTAATCGCTAAATATTCTATAAATCCATCATCCCAGTAAAGCCATTTATTTGTATATTATTGAATTCATTCTGCTGTGTAACATCACTATTTAACTCTTCGAACGAGTAAGGTGCTTTAAACATAAACAGCTTTCGTATCAGTGACCCTTCAGCTATCAAAGCAAATTCCTTCAAGAAATATTGCTTATTATTTCCAACAATAAACTATAGATCAAATACTGCCTTCCTGCTGCTCATTTTGTACCTTACTATATTAAAATAACTTGAAAACCTCTAATTTATACCTAATACGATTTTAAAAAGAGAGGAAAAAAAGAGGGATCCTTATGGCCCCTAGGAGAAGGGAGCCTTTAGTAGTAGCATAGGCCGATACCGGACCCTCAAGGACCGATACCGGACCATCAAGGAACGATACCGGACCCTCAAGGAGCGATGTCAGACCCTCAAGGACCGATGCCGGATCCTTAAGGACCGATACCGGACCTTGGCGGCTATATTTCGGACCTCTGAAGACCAAACCCTGAAGGAATGATACCGGACCTTGGGGACTATATTTCATCCGAGGACCCCATCTAGAATCAAGAGAGAGGGTCACCAGAATGAGGCCCACTTTATAGCGGACCAGACCTCAGTGGACCGATATTGGACTTTTGAGAACCGGATATCGGCTCTTCGGAAACAAAGGTTGATATAAATGGATTAGCCTGAAAAATATTTGTTTCAAGAAATATAAAATACAAACAATTTTATAATTTAAAATAAAATTTTTTTTTCTTTTATTAAATAGTAAGTATTAAATAGATTAATTAAATAGTAAGATTAAAGTAATAAATTTGTTTTATTTTTTTTTTATTTCAATAGTTTGTTTTGGGAATCGATACTCGTCATTGGTATTAACTCGAATAGAGCCATGTTCCATCTTGGTTCGTCTCTTCCCAAGAACTTAATATATTTTGTTTAATTCGCTTAATTCAGAATCTGTTGACATTTTTTTGTTAAATCTGTCCGGCATGTAAAACGTTATTTTTTCATTATCGAACGGATCCTTTACCTCACAAAGTAGTACTTTTTGCCTTCGCTTTGTATCTAAAAATTTAAACGTTATAACTTCATACATCTTGTCTATGGCGAGGACATCAATATTTTTAAAAAGTTCTTGTTCACCCTTTCCTAATGCTATTAATTCATTAATGAAAACCTAGAATGTTGAAAATAATAAGGATAACAGAAATAATATTGATCGAAAAAATATCTTACCATTTTCAATTTATATTTTGAATTGAATTTGATTATAAATTTATTTGTTTTTCAAAGTAAACTAAAGAACTATTTTGAATTTTCAAAACATTATACATATACCTACTGTTTGAAAGCAAATATCCTTTTTTTAGAAATATAATGCATGCATAGTTTCTTTATTCTGATTAATTAAAAAAACTGAATAAACTAAGTAATTATTAGTTTATATCTAATGCAATAGAACTATGTCAATTATCATGTAATTAAATAAAATAATTGCATGACACATATGTATGTATGTACCTCAAATTATTATTTATAGCAACCAGGAACTAAACTAAATTTATTTATACATTCCTTTGTGAAAACAATAAATGTTTTCAACAACTTACAAGTTGCGTTTTCAGCATTGACGTCAATACGTGACACATCTCAAACTTGATATAAAAATAAAAAAAATTAATAATACAATGTTGTAAATTAAAAAAAAAATATTGATTAAATAGTCGTGGGTAGATAATAATTCAATAACACATGGAATTTTCAATGCAACAATTAATTTTTAATAGAATGAAAAAAAAAAAACATTTTTTACTTTTGCATTACATTGTTGCCTTTATTTAACCCTTCAATGCATACATTTTTTCTTTTCTAAGAAAAAATTATTAGGTGATGTGAAATAGCAAAATATAAGTGAAAAACTCAATTATATTAAAAAAAATTGTTTTGGGCCCGATTTACAGCCCTTTTTTTAATGTTGCACATATGAAACATTGTGCAATAAAAGTACAAAATTTGTTTAATTTTTTTGGAATATTTTATAATACAAAACCTTAAAAATTATAATATAAAAACGATTTCATTTCCTTATTTAATGTTAAATAAAGTAAAAATAAACAAAATAGATAATAAATTAATTTGGTATTTCATATTACATAAAATAAATAATAACAAAATGCATATTTTGGTACTTTTGGTGCTATTGTGTATGAAATTGTTTAAAACAATTTCGCTCTTTGTTAAAGCATAAGCAAACTTTGCATTTTTCACACTCCACGAAAGAATAACCATTGCATCCTGGAATTTTGCATCGCGTTCTTTTCTTCATCCAATTCGGCAAGTGATCAGTTTTATCTATCCGTATATCTTTTGGTGGTAAAGGCGAGCTATGGTGATGCATTTGTTTCAAGGCAATGTGTTTATTCAACATTGTTGTAGTATTGGAAAAGTTGTCAAGGACTTTTGTAAGATTTTTCTATTATTATAAATTGATTTATGACTTTCAAATTTATTTTATTAATTAATTTCAAGTGAAATAAAAATATTCCAAATATATTATTTTTATAGTTTATGCATATATGAGTTACATAAAAAAATCTTAAAAATAAACATTATGACATACTTACCGTATTATTTTTAAATCTTAATAAATCCATTATAACAATTTCAAAAAAGCATAAAAGAATTTGTATAATTTAAAATCGATTCATAACATAAAGTAATATTAATAGCATAATAGCATAATTAAAAAAAAAACGAACTCACAAGACAAGAGATCAAAATTAGCTTGTGAAATCTGTTCCAAGGAATTCACAAGAGCTGATAGCATGAAAAAACACTTGAAATTGGTACATAACGCTGAAAAAGAAGATTTGTTTTGCACCCCTGTGGAAAATACATCTCTAAAAATTTTCAAAGCTGCACATCTGCGTACAAATTCACATAAAATGAATTCAGCTGAACATGTTACTAAAAATTTACGAAAAATTAACCAGTCTTTTGATGGTAGATTGGAAACATATCTGCGCGATAATGAAAATGAAGCGATTTTAAATCCCAGAGAGTTTCTCGATTGTATCAAAAATGAAGTTATTGAGTTAATACAATGCTCAGTAAGAAAGCATAATGCTATAAAATTCAACCTTGAACTCTTTGGAGATTATATAAAGCCGATTGATGACGATATAGAAAATTTATCAACCAAATCTTTTCAAACCCTAATAAAAATTGCTACACGTGCGGATGCTCTTTCTTCTATATATGATAATATAACAGAGAAAATCCAACAACAAGCTGAAGAATTTCAAGAAAAAGATAGCGGCTGGGCGATAATATGTATGTTTGTATGTATGTTTGAAGAAATTAATTATGATATAAGCATTAATGTTTTTGGATTGGAGTATAAGAATGCAGAACATCAAATTGTTGGACCTTTTTATATAACCAAAGAAGAAAAACTAAATCATGTAAATCTACTATTACTTGAAAAATATGAGAACTTCCACTTTGTTTATATAAAGCATATCTCGAAGTTATTACGGAGTTCTATTACATATCATGAACATTAAATACGTAATTCTTGTTTGCAACATTTCTATGATCCTCAACGGCTTATTATACACAAGGAGGAGTGTAAGAAAATTGTTGCGATACTTCCTACTGAAGAGAATAACACTCTAATATATAAAAATTACCAACAACAAATGAAAGCTCCTTTTGTGATTTATGCTGAAAGTATTTTATCACCAATTTCCACATGTAACCCTAATCCAGAATTTTCATCAACTATAAATATACATAGACATGTACCAATAGCATTTTCATATTATTTTAAATGTACTTTCGATGATTCTTTGAGCGGTTATGAGGATTTTGTAGGAGTTGATTGTGCTAAGGAGTTTATAACATCATTGGTAATTAAATGCACAAATATATTTCAAAATCAGCACATGCTACCGAAATCAATGGAAAATCTAACATTGGACGAAGAATTACACCAATTAACAGAGAGGAATTGTATTAAGTCTTTAGATTATATTGATAGAGTAAGAGATCATTGTCATTTTTCAGGTAGATATAGAGGCCCTGCATATTTTTCATGTAACATATTATATAGACGACCTACTTTTTTTCCTATATTTTTCCATAGTTTTTCAAAATATTGTCATTCGATTGTCATTTATTGTTTAGGGCTTTGAATGAAATTAAAGGTAATATTGCTGTATTACTTTTAAATAAAGAACTTTACATTTCACTTACCAAACAAATTAGACTTGACGGAGACAATCATTTTTATTTACTTTTTCTTGCTAGATAGATTTATGACCTCAAGCCTTGACTCATTATGTAGGAATTTAAATAAAGAGAATTTGGAGCACATCAGAAAAGCATTTGATTCTGAGGAAAAATTTGAATTAATTAGGCGAAAAGGAGTTTACCCCTATGAATACACTGACTCGATAAAAAACCTTTATGAGAAATGTTTACCACATCAAAAAGCATTTAAGAACCGAATTACAACTACCGCTTGTTCTAATACTGACTTTAATCACGCAACTACCGTATGGCACACATTTAATTGTAAAAATCTCGCGGATTACATGAAAATATACTTAAAAACTGATGTGTTAATATTGACAGATGTTTTTGAAAATTTCCGAAAAATATGTAGAAAAATTTATGAACTAGATCATGCTAATTTTTACACAGCACCGGGCCGGGCCTTACTTGGGTTGCTATGTTAAAATATTCAGGTGTTGAGTTAGAGTTATTAACTGATATTAATATGTACAATTTTTTCCAAAAGGGGAATACGTGGTGGTATTAGTCAATGGTCCTTAAGGCATTCAAAGCCAACAATAAATATATGGTGGAATATTATAAAATAGAAGGAAATTCAACATATATTGTTTATTTATAAAATATTAAAGTTATATATATAAGTTATATAAAAGTTTTCAGTGGGTTGACAATCCCGATAGTATTAATGAAATGGGAATCCCAGATGATTCGGAAATAGGGTATGTTTTAGAAGTAGATTTAGAATATCCACAGAATCTTCATGATCTGCATAATGATCTTCCGTTTTGTGCAGAAAATAAAATTCCGATCGGTAGCAAAATACTAAAATTATTGCTTGATCTATCTATAATCTATAATAAACATATCTATAATAAACATAAATATGTTATTCATTACCGAAATTTAAAACAATGCCTTCAAAATGGTATAGTACTTCAAAAAGTTCATAGAGCTCTAAAATTTCAGCAATCTGATTGGTTGAAAAAGTACATTGATTTAAATAACATGCACAGAACTAATGCATTAAATAATTTTGAGAAAGACTTTTTTAAATTAATGAATAATGCCGTTTTCGGAAAAACTATGGAGAATGTTGACAAGAGAGTCAATGTGAAAATAGCTACTTTATGGGAAAGTGAAGGGAGACATTTGGGTACTCGAGCTCTAATAGCAAAACCTAATTACCATAGTTCATCTAGATTTTCTGAAAATTTAGTTGCAATTCAACTTAATAAATCCCAAGTTCTTTATAACAAACCGATATATTTAGGTTTCTGTGTGTTAGAACAATCCAAAATTCTAATGTATGATTTTCACTATAATTATATTAAACCAAAATATGGTAATAGAGTTTCTTTAAATTATACTGATACCGACAGTTTCATTTATACTATACAAACAGATGATTTTTATTCTGATATACATAAAGATTTATCCATACACTTTGATACTTCTGATTATACTCCTGAAAACCCATACAAATTCCCTTTATTAAATAAAAAAAGAACTTGGATTATATAAAGATGAATTCAACAATAGAATTGTTTCTGAATTTATTGGTTTAAGATCAAAAATGTATTACCTTGAATCGTTTCAGGGTGATCAGGTAAAAAAGGCAAAAGGTGTGAAAAAATATGTTGTAAATGACCTAAATTTAAATAATTATAAAGACTATCTATTAAAAAATAAAATTATATATAGAGAAATGAACAATTTTAAATCATATTTACATGTAATTTACACCCAAAACTTAAATAAAATAGCTTTAAGTTCTTTAGATAATAAGAGATATATATTACATGATAAAATTCATACCCTTCCATGGGGTCATTGTAAATTAAATTAATTTATATAAACTTTATTGTAATTATTGTAGACATTATAAAACTAATGCAGGCTTAGTTTAAGGAAATTTATAATTAAAATTATTAATATTGTTTTTAATGAAAAAACAAAACAAACTTTTATTATAAAATGCAAACTTTTTTTTTACTTATAAAAATACTTATATTTATCATAACCAAACTTTAAAAAACTTTCCATATCTTCACTCTAATTTAAAATATTAGTACTTCTAATTTAACTATAAAGCTTCTCAAAGATCATAATAATTCACCAATTTTAAATCAAGCTTTTAAAACCACTTTTTAATGAAGTATTCAAACCAAACTTTAAAAACTTTTCATATTGAAGTTGAATTGAATTTCATGTTGAATTTATTTAAATATTTAGCAATTTTAAAGCTTCTCAAAGATAATAATATCTCACCAATTTTTAATACAGCTTTAAAAACTTTTTATATAAACATTAAATCAAGTTTAAACTTAAGTTCCATAACCAAGAAAATGTTTTATTAATAAAAATTGTTAAGTTTCTCAAAGATAATAATAATTCCCCTATTTTTAATCCAGCTTTAAAAACTTTTTTAAAATTTTTATATAAATATTAACTCAAGTTTAAACTTAAGTTTCAAAATCAATAAAACTTTTATTAAGCATCAAACACAAAGCCTTTGACTTATACTTTACCGCCTAAAAACTCCATTGCAGCCGCAGCGCCATTGTTTTGCTCCTCTCCACATGATCATGCAACATATCAAAGACACAAACCTTTTACTTGTATTTTACCACTTAAAAACTTTGGCGTTTAAAAGTTCCACCATTTGCGCCGCCATATCTGTACCTTTTAAGCTTTGCTGATGGCGCTGCATTTGCACCGCCATATCCTTACTACAACAAGTTAAGACATAACTTGAATAACGTAAATGTAATATACGACCCAACAGTATAAGGAGTTCTTTATACTTATCTTTATACTGTTTAATTTTAAACAATTTGTCACTTAATGTATGATGAGAGTATATCTACATAATGTTGAGGTAGTATTTTAAATTAAGCCTTCGCACCAAGCTTGATTGACTTATTTTAATAGTTTGTAATGCAATATTGTTTAAAAAAATTTTTATTAGTGTATGAAAATTTTTTATCAATTTGCTATTCATTTGCTAAACAATTACAATTATATCTGTAATTAATATTTTCTTTCTGTCTAACGTCATTTCAATGTATATTTTATTAGACCGAAAGATTTCTTGCAGATGATATATCATTTACTATTTTTTTTCTTGATTAAAGAAAAAATTACACAAAGAATAATATGCTTCTTTTTTTGGCTGATAAATTCTCTATTTATTTCCAGATGATTCTTTTAAGAATCATAAATTGGTTTGCCCATTGAATGAAAATGACAATCACACTCTCTAATAGCTTTTCTTAGCTCTCTTTCTCTTGTTGAGGTTAATATAGAACCCCAGTCGATTCCTTTGGCAGTATTATCCCAAAATGAAAATCTTCAAGAAGGTTCAAAGATCTTTAAAGATATAATTCTTTATATTACATCTAAGAGTACAATATAAGGAACCGACATTAACAATTTCTTTATACGACCTACAATTTAAATCAGAATTTTACAAACTGATGAATTTCTCTCTCTAAACTCTCAGTAAAACGAATGAATTTTTGATGATGAATTTCTCTCTCTAAACTCTCAGTAAAATGAATGACTTTTACTGAGAGTTTAGAGAGAGAAATTCATCAGTTTGTAAAATTACACTCTTTTTGTGATGTAATATAATATTTTTTATTAGAATTTCACTACCTGATCTAGGTTGATTGCTTGGATGTGTTTCTTTATAACATGTGTAGCCTAATACCACTAGCTCTGACTTCTTTTCATATGAATTTCTAATAGTAGACACAAGTGCATGGCGTTTAAAGAGGGATGTCTTCTTTAAGATTTATGTCTTCTTTAAGATTTTGACGTAAATATTTCGGATTGATAAGCTTTTGGAGCAAATCGAACAACCGAAACGAAACAACGTCCCTAAATAACCAATATATCTGAATCAGTTAAAGTACAATCACCGTCAATCGAGCTAATGACACCTGATTCAGCAAAACTATGTTCCATTTTTTAATTGTATTTGTTTCTTTTCAGCTTTTCTTTTCATTATTAATTTTGTATAAATATTGTTGTTGCTAATATTAACACGTATAATATGAAGTCATTAACATAGTAATTATAATGTTATTATTGATTACATTATTAATGTAGGTCATATATGTTGATATAAAAAAAGAATAAACAAAATTGCCGAAATAACTTTTTAGAATTATAACGAACAATTTTTAACATAAAATTTAAAATATAAGTTGAGTTGGTTTTTTACGTTCAAACCATTTAGTTAAGCTTTTCTTTTTTTAAAAATAAATTTAATATCTTTTTTTTAATAAATAAAAGTAATAATAATAATAATAATATTAAAATGTACAATATGAAGTCATTAACATAGTAATTATAATGTTATTATTGATTACGTTATTAATGTAAGTCATATGTTGAAATTTATTTTTTCTGTAGCCTCTTCAATAATTGCCATAATTGCAGTAGCATCAACAGTATATACGGTAATATTTTCTAATAATGGTAAATCAATTGTAAAAAGCAAATATAAGATTGGACCCATAATGCTACCTTGGGGCACACCCGCATTAATTTATCTTAGAGTGGAAAACTCATCGTTCTGTTTAGTTTTGAATAATCTGTCACTCACATATGATGAGAATATATCTACGTAGACTCTGGACAGTATATTACCTACTTTGTATAATTATTCATTATGTCATACTTTACCAAATATTATTGGATATTATTGGAAGCAGAGATATAGGTCTATGAGATTTAGCTTCATTCTGTTGCTTCCCTAGCATTTTTCCTAATTTTAGCAACTTTCCCCGCTCTAGGTTCGTATTTAAGCCTTATTACTGAATTGAATGAAATTTAGCATAATTAATCCCTTTTTTGGCAGCTGCTTTAGTATTTCAGCTGCAATTAAATCATAATCTGGGGCTTTATTATATAGGGTGTTCAAAATTGAGGTATCATTTTGATTTTGCCGCCACTGGAATTTTTATACGAGATTTCTTTAGGTATATTCTAAATACATTCCGGTTAGTTAATATGGAACGTTAGACGAAGGAACAACCTGTTTTTGTTATTACAACATTTTTTGAAAATGGTAAAAGTTTTCAAGATGTAATTAGGAAATTTCCAACAAAATTTGGTAGAGAAAATGCTCCAACAAATCGTGGTTGATAAATTTCTAGAAACTGGATCTTTTCTGATAACAGAGGCAACATTTATCAACGTAGTGGCCGTTCAACCGAGAATGTAGCAGCTGTGAGCAGAAGTGTTGAAGAAGATCCAAAAACTTCCATTCGTCATCGTTCGCAGCAATTAAACATCAAACCATCCACATTATTCAACATTTTGCATCGTGATCTCCATTTAAAGGCTTATAAGATCCAGCTGACGCAAGAATTAAAACCAACTGACCATGCATTACGTCGGCAATTCGTTTCTTGGGCAATCGAAAAACAAGAAGAAAATGAGAAATTTTTTAACAAAATAATCTTCACCGACGAAGCTCATTTCCAGCTCAATGGCTACGTCAATAAACAGAATTGGCGTATTTGGGGTGAAGAGAATCCAAGGGTTATCTTAGAGCAACCAGTACATCCACAAAAAATTACGATTTGGTGTGGTTTGTGGTCAGGAGGAATCATCGGACCATATTTTTTTGAAAACGCAAATGGAAATGCGATTACGGTCAATGGAAATCGCTACAGGGAGATGATCCGAAGCTTTTTGTGGCGGGAAATTGATGATTTGGATGTAGAGAATATGTGGTTTCAACAGGACGGTGCCACTTGCCACACAGCAAGAGAAACAATGGATCTTTTGAAGGAAAAGTTCGAAGATCGCATTATTTCTCGTAGAGGAGGAGTGATGTGGCCACCAAGATCGTGCGATTTGACACCGTTGGATTTTTTTTTTTGTGGGGTTTTGTGAAATCACAATTGTACAGCAATAATCCCACAACAATTCAAGAGCTTAAAAACAACATTATCGAGCAGATTTCAACCATTGAGAACAGTTGTTCAATAGA
Organism: Poecilobothrus nobilitatus; assembly: GCA_947095535.1. Taxonomy (NCBI): domain Eukaryota; kingdom Metazoa; phylum Arthropoda; class Insecta; order Diptera; family Dolichopodidae; genus Poecilobothrus; species Poecilobothrus nobilitatus. Next base: position 125,206,830 of record OX352774.1, on the reverse strand, counting down.
ACAACGTGATTCAGAATTTCGGTAAAAGATTGGAAGCCTGCCGAAGTAGTAGAGGGGGCCACTTGGCCGACATAATTTTTCATTATTAACCGGAACCTATTTGTAATAAATTAAAATAAAAATATATTTAATATTTAAAAAAAAAAGTCTTTTTTTATTAAAATTAAAATGATACCTCAATTTTGAACACCCCATATTTGAGGGTTTTGATTTCTTCTTCTACTTCTCTTTGTGTGAATGGCTTGATAAAATTTTCTCCATTTCTACTACTTTCTTCTTAAATACGAAGATCAGAATCACTCTCACTCTTTGTCCAGTTTCCATCCTTTTTTCTAATTGGTGAAACTTGTAGGAGAGGTTTTTTAACATTTTTCGTTAGAGAGACTACCACAGAGACTAATTTATCTCTTCATTAGCAATTAAGTTATTTACATAATTGTCAAAGGATTTATTTTTAATTTCTGGATATTTTTTCTAAGATTTTGTGTCAATATGTTCAAAATGTTTTTATTATCTGGATCTCTTGATTGATGCAATCTAGGTCTGGTATTTCTTTTTTTCTTAATCAAGTTTAATATTTCTTAGGGTATTTATTTCCGACTGTTCTATATTTACACTCTTTTGTATTGTTCCAAGCGGCATTCAGAATTATTATAATGAATTGATATAGTTCCGATTCCAATTCACCTACATTTCTCATTTTGACCTTAAGATTTATATTTTTTTCTATTTCTTCTTTGAAGCTTACCCACTCAGTTTTAATATTAGTGAGTGTCGGTTTATTTTGTATTTTTGTATTAATTCATGTAAACTTAGAATGCTGCAGAATGGTCTTAGTCCTAATTTTGATTATCTTCTAGGCTAATGAAGTGTGGCGATATCTTTTTGGTAATATAAAAATGTAGTAAATCAGGGATTTTATTTGGGTCAGTTGATATGGACAACCCAACTCTTTAATAGCTTTTCTTAGCTCTCTTCCTCTAGTTCAGGTCAATCTGGAACCCCCATTTATATGTTTGGCATTATAGTCACCTCCCAAAATAAATCTGTCGCCAAGTAGTTTTAGGAGATCTTTAAATATCAGATTTTTTATATTGTACCTAGGAGTACAGTATAGGGGTCCTATATTAAGATATTATTTTAGAGACTGAACTTTTTTTTAAACAAGTAAATGTGACAGTAAGTCGATGCAACCGACTTATTAATGCCCTACATCTGAATAATTCAAATTAAATTAAAAATCCATAAGTTTTTTTGGCAGCTGCTTGAACTTCTTCCCTTTTCTGTCTTATTCAACTCGAATTTCAGGAACGTAAAAGAGGCATCCTCTTGGGATATGCTTGACACCATTGTAAAAAATGTTAAGTTTCTATCTTTATTAATTTCGAAGATTGTTAGTCCTTGGGAGGTGTGTGTCAGGTGCCCGAATTGCCACTCCAATTCATCGAATCCATCTCAGGAACATAAAGAAAACATGCCAGAACACCATTGTACTAAATTTAAAGGTTCTACTTATGTTGGTTTTGGAGAAATGCTCGTTGCTATTGTGCTCGTCCGGAAGTATCCAAAATACGAACCCATGGTTCAAATTCTTTCAAATGTCAGTTTCCAATTTTACAGAAAAGGAAACATAACAGAACACCTTTGTACTAAAAATAAAAGTTCTATCTTTGTTGGTTGTGGAGATATACTCGTTTGCTCTGGGGCTCGTTCGGAAGCTTCCAAGATCCGAACCCATGGACCAAATCCTCTCAAATTTCAGAGACTTAAATAAAACATGAAAGAACACCACTCTGCCAAATTTAAAGGTTATATCTTAGTTGTTTTGAAGATAATCTCATTTGCTCTGGTACTCGTTCGGAAGCTTCCAAAATATAAACCCGTGAACCAAATCCTCTTAAATTTCAGAGACATAAATCGAACGGGAAGGAACATCATTGTACAAAATATAAAGATTCTATCTTTGTTGATTTTGGAGAAAATCTCGTTTGCTCCGGAATCATTCGGAAGCTTCCAGAATCCAAACCCATTGACCGATTTTGTCCAAATTCGAACTTGGCCTTCCTTTTGTGATTAGTAACCTATTATATAAATTTTATCAAGATAGCTTCATTAGTTTTTGAGTTATCGTGCATAGTTACGGACGGACATCGTTAAATCGACTCAGGAGGTGATCCAGATTCGGAATATATATACATGTCCATATCTAACTCGCTTCCTTTTGGTGGTACACCATACACCAAACACCATACCAAAGTTCATATACCCTATACTTTAGGGGTAGGGTATAATAAAGTTTAAATAAAGTTTTTTTTTTAAAATAAACTATTGCTTTTTTCATATTTTTTTTTACTTTGACAAAAAATATAAGTGGCGCAGTCGCTAGGATCTTTTATATTAATTGAGATCCAGTGAAACGAACAATAATAAAAAATAAAAAAAATAAATTACTTCTTTAATAAACAATAAAATAAATATAATTAAAAAAAAAATGTTACATATTTTCAAAAGTGGGCAACATAGTACGTTAAAGTGACTTACGTGGAAAAAACACGAAAAATTAACAAAAAAACAAAATTTATTTATAAAAAAAAAAAAAAAGTTAATTAAAGCTTATTAAAATTAAAGTTTACTATATCAATAAAAAGAAATATAGCACAAGTTCCAATTGAACGTTGTATAGCAATGTTAACACAGTTGCTAACACAAAATAATTAACCCCCAAATCTGCGATGAAGAGTTGAAAAAGAAATACAACATGTAACAGTTTTTCAAGGAGAACAGGGTAGTTTAACATCTTTTATGGCATCAGAGGACACTGTTTTAGCAGATTTTGGAGCAGAGACTATTCAAGCTTTTTCAATTATCTACAATTACAAAATTCAAACAAATGCAAAAAATCTATTGGACATAAATCCGTCATCAACTTAGACTATTTGTAAGCTGAGATTAAAAAAGCATTATAAAGCAACAAAGGATCAAATGACTATTACATGAGAAATTCGACAATTAAAAGTAAGTAGTATTAAAGAATTAGATCATAAGCTAAGATTACTTATTGAAGATATAACTAAGTATGCAGCGCTTAGTAATAATGGTCAAGCTATGGCAGATATATGTATTGGAGGTAGGGTAGTTCAGAAAGTAAAAGAATTAGTATCTGGACCTTTGGCAGTAGCAAATTTAATATTTTATAAAAATTTTAATAGAAATAATGATAATAAAAATTACTTTAGAAATAATAATAAAAATAATTATAACAATTATAATTACAATAGAAATTTTAATAATAAAAATTATGAAAATAGAAATAGATTTAATAATACTAGTGTTAATAATAATAATAATTTAAGATCACATCAGTTCAATTCGACCTTTAAAAATAATAATCATTTTCAATTCCGATCTAATGATAATTTTAGTCAAAATAAAAATAATAATAAATAAAATAATAAATTTAATCCAAATAGAAATAGGTCTTCCCAGTTTAATCAAGATTATAATAGATACAATGAAAGTCGACAAAGTAGACAGAGACAAGAGGTTTTTTATAAATTAGCCTCGGATCATAATAAAAGTTTTACTATTTTAACTACAGAAGGTGAAGAATATTCAGCTTTAATTGATACAGGTTCAAGAATAAGTATTTTGAATAATACAAAAGTTTTAAAATGTAAATATGAGGTAACCAATTCTATACCAACAATTATTCATACAATTGTAGGAGAAGTTCCTAAAGGTAATAAAACAGTATCAACATTATGTCCAACTGAATTCAAATATCCTGTAAATATCCTGTTAAATGAAATGGATTACTATGAACTTAGACAAACCTTATGCTTTACTAGTAGAAATGGATTTTTTAGTAAAAAGCGAGGAAGAATACAGTTGCCTTTGTCAACTCTTAGATACCCGTACGAACCGTTAGTATGTTCACAGCCTGTCAATATCTATCTATATCTCTGCTTACAATATTATTTTTTTAATATTTTAGTATTTTAAAATAATTTGGGTGAATTTTATAATTTCTAGTACTATGGGTTGTACATATATTCAAACTATATGTTTATATGTACATTCTTCAAAAGCAGATTCTAACCTTCCACATAACGATTATCAATCCAAAACTTTTTCAATTATTCTATAGTACCATTTAATACTAAGCGGTAAATGTATATTAAATTTACTTGGTACAAAATCACAAATATGATTTTAAATATTATATTATATTATATATAAATATTCCATTGACAGAATAATTTCTTATAAGTACAATAAAATACATATATGTATGTAAATACGGTGCTATATAATATACATATATACTCTTATCATTCATTCATCAGTGACGATATGTAAATAAACATGATATTATATAAGTATGTATATATATCAATATCATATAAATAAAATTCTTCAAGCAACCGTTATGTTGTTTATTTATTTACATTTTTTTGTACTACGCATATATCCTCAACAATTTCAAATTATCGAGTAAAACAAATGCAAAAAATTTGTTGAAGAAATTTGTTAGAAAATTTGAAAAAATCAAGTAACACTTTCGTCAATTATAAAGTAACCCTATATTATTAAAAAAAATTATTAACAGAAATAAGAGTATAATGTTGAAGCTTTAATTTTTGTGTATTACTTCAAAAAATTTTAACAGGTGTTCAAGTTACAGGTGTTTAAAAATAGGAAATTTTCATTTTTGACCCCTTACAGCTCTTAAACGGGGGGTGATACAAAAAAAGTTTCTGAAATGACTCATACTTATTTTCAAAGATCTAACTTCTGTCAAAATTTCAAGTTTCCAAATTAAACCGTTTAGAAGATAGAAGGGTTGAAGGATTTTGCAAAATTTGAGTTTTACATAACGGTAAATTAAGACACCGTATGCCACAAATATATATTTATTGTATATATACTTTTAAAGCTAATAAAAGTAGTAATCGTTTGTCGTTTTCAAAATGAAGATATACCTTATACAACTTGTGCTATAACAATTTAAATATAGTGCTTTTTTGAACCTTTGGGGAGCTGTAGCTCCGTAACGGGTGGGGCTACAAAAAAAAGTTATTAAAAATAAAATTAATACTTTTATAAGATCTATCAGTAGTTAAAATTTCATAGGTCTATTGCAAAAAAAATGTGGGGATCTAAAAGTTAGGTGTTAGAGAGCTACCCTAAGGCTTGGTCCAAACTCAACCAAAAAAAACAGGGAACCTACAAATTACTCCCAGAATATTTTGTGTAAATTTCAAGATTCTAGCTTTCTTAGTTTTTGAGTTAGCGTGCTGACGGACGGACGGACGGACATGGCTCAAAAGTCCTAGAATTTTTTTCTGATCCGATCCATACCTTTGAAGGTATATCTAGCTCACTTATTTTGAGGTGTTACAAACGGAGGAGTAATTTTATTATACCCAATCCTATCGTACGGGTATAAATATAAAAGAAATTAACTTTGAAAATCAACAAATTAATATGACTAATTTAGTGAGTGAGTTTTCCATTCTTAAGTAAATCTATCCAAGAAGAAGTAAACATATTAGAAGTAAGCGAAGTTCAAAATCTCTAGTAAGAGCACTTAAACGAAAAAGAAAAAAACAATAGTTGAAACTTTAATTAAAAAACATAAATTTTTTTTTTTTTTTTTTTACGAGGGACGGTGGAAAACATCAAAAGACACTCACAGGAACTGCACGAGATTCCTCTGAGTAATGTTGGACTCTAACTAACCAAAACCACCCCCTTCAAAACCAAACTATAGGATGGGTCCTTTAATACATAATAATATAATGTACAGCTTGGTTTTGGGGAAAAGGATTAGGGAAGGATTACTTAGGAAATTGGATATAAGATAATTGGGATTATGAAGGATGAACGGAAAAATTTGGATAGTTATATTGAAGAAGAATGTTAGGTTTCTTCTTGAATTTCGATATATCGTACACAAATGAATTACCAACTTTTGGGAACACATGTGCGAGCATAAGGTTCCATAAACGCGACGTGCACATGACAAACGAATTTCCGAATGCTGAATTGCGCCATCTTGACAGTTCGACAGTGTATGGGTGGGCATCTGTTGCACTCCTCGTTTCACGTTGGAAAACTTTGAGTGGAGGCATCAATTGTTTTATTTCTTTAGAACAGGTGTTCACCCCTACAAGGTATCTATAAAAGAGGGAATGACCCAACAGTACGGCGATGGCAAAGTGGAGTATGCGTTAAGGTAACACTGGGGTCACCAATAAGGCGAATAGCTTTGTTTTGCACTCTGACGACATAACCCAGCGCTGTTTGGGGTGCTCCAGTCCAAATATGTGCGTTATACTACATTTTCGGCCTAATGTACATTTTATAGAAACTTAGACATTTAGCAGCATCTTTACCTATACCAAAAATATGATTTGACCAAGTCAATTAATTCGATGCCCAGAAAGTTTAAATCTGTTGGGTGCTGAAAAGCTTCACCCTGAAATGTCAAGTTGGGTGTAGTAGTGGCTACTTTATGCGAGATTAAACAGCATTGCGTCTTTTGGTGTTGAAATCAACTCTGTTGATTTCACCCCATTATTGGATTTTCGCTAAATCATTATTTAGCTCACTGATAGTGAAGTTTCTTGCTGTTCTATTACTTTGGTGATTAATATCACAGCGACTATGAAATTCATAGAAACCTACAAGGGTGCTGTCTATGTGCGAAACTATGGATTGGATTGGAGGTAATTGAAAGTAGGTCATTGATAAATATTAAGAAGAGAGTGGGCGACAAAACCGATCCCTGATCCATCGACAAGTACCCGAATCATGCGATTCGAAAGGAAATCTCCAATCCATTTTAAAAAGACTCTACCTAGTCCTAACGCTTTGCATTTTGCTAATAAAGCATCATGCCAAACTCGGTCGAACGCTTTAGAAATATCCAGCGTCACTAAATCAAACTAACTAACCAATGGTGAAGGTTGATATTCAACTTTTCGTAAAGGTAAGTCATGAGATCACCGATTGAACGACGGGCTCTGAATGCGTATTGTCGATCATGAAGCAAAACCTCTACGATCCAGATATTTCATAAGCTTATACTATTTTCTCCATTACTTTGGTAAGAACCGAGGTTATAGCAATAGGACGGTAGTTAGAGGGATCGCTTTTATTACCTTTTTTTGGAATTGGGAAAACATGCGCAACCTTCCAATGGGTAGGAAGAATACGCGAAGTAAAGGAAAGATAAAAAAGGTTGCGTAGAGATTTTGAAATACTTGAATAGGTATTTTTAAGAACCATGGTAGTGATACCATCTGGACCGGCTGATTTTTTTGCATCAAGATTTTTCAAGATTTTCATCACTGCTCTCGTCCTAAAGTATATTTTACCGAAGGAGTAGTCAACTTCAGGGAAGGTGATAATTTAACGAATATTAATACTATAGTACATGAAATAAAAACAATAACAATTGAGCAAATCAATTCAAAATTATATAGATATCCACCTCGTCATGAAGCCGGAGTAAGGAAATAAATGTACGATATACGATATGGAAAAACAAGGTATTATTAGAAAAAGAAACAGTAGATATAGTTCACCAATAATTGTAGTTAAAAAAGAAATAATGTAATCTGGAGTTCAAAAATTTAGGATCGTTGTAGATTACACAAAATTCAATCGAATAACCGTAGATAACAAGTATCCACTACCAAATGTTCAGAGTATTCTTGACAAATTGGGAAAAGCTCAATATTTTAATACTTTAGATTTGGCTAAAGGCTATCAGATTCTTGTAACAGAAAACAATATTGAATAAACAGCTTTTGTAACTCCTGCTGGTTTATATGAATATTTTCGTATGCCATTTGGCTTGAAAAACGCATCAACAACTTTTCAACGTTTGATGAACGAGGTTCTGAGGGAATATAATAACCAAATTTGTGTCGTATATCTAGATAACATGTTGATATTTTCAACCACATTAGAAGAACATGAAAAAACGTTGAACAAAATTTTAAAAGAGTGCAAGAACATAATTTGAAACTTCAAGCAGATAAATATAGTTTTTAAAAAAAAAAAACACCGAATTTTTATTTCACATTTTAACAACTGGTGGAATTAAGCCTCACCCTAAGAAAATTAAAATATCCTAGAATTATATATTCCCAAAACGGAAAAGCAGTTTCTTAGATCCAACAGGTTTTTACAAAAAATTTATTCAGGATTATTCAAAAGTTGCATATCCAATATCATATCTTAAAAAGGACCAAAAAAGTAATATAAAAGATCGTAAATACAAAGCAGGGTTTGAAAATTTAAAACGCTTAATTATATCGCACCCAATTTTGAAATATCCTGAATACCGATAAAGAATTTTTAGCAATAGTATATGAAGTAAATTATTTTAGATTCTTGGGTTCAAAGCCCGGTCAGGTCATAAATAAACAAATATGTAGTACTTTTATATCGTAGTAATGTATATCGTATAATTAATATTAGTAATAATAAAAATAATAATATTAATAATAATAATAATAATAATAGTAGTAATAATAATAACAATAATAATAATAGCTGCTACAGTGGAACCATCTTTGGTTATATCATGCAAGTAAGGTGTTATATACTGCTGCATGTTGTAATTCACGGATGGCGCTGACTCTGTAGTAAAATAATAACAATAATAATAATAATAGTAATAATAATTATTATAATAATAATAATAGTAATAAAACAATAACTATAATAATAATAATATTAATAGTAATAGCTGCTACAGTAGAGCGATCTTTGGTTATATCATGCAAGTAAGGTGTTATATACTCCTGCATGATGTAATCCACTGATGGCGCTGACTCTGTAGTAAAATAATGATAATATTAATAAGAATATTAATACCAATAATAACAGCCGCTACAGTGACAGTGGGGGTTGCCTTCAATAATTACCTCATGTAGTAATATATATACTACTACTACATGTTGTAACTGTTGTGACGGCTTTAGTCACTGTTAGCAAAATAATAATAATAGGCGGATTCATTATTTCCTTACAGTCCTACTCCCAATTCAATGTTTCCGAATCCATTTTCCTATCCTTTCCTATCCCTATTGCCTAGCCAATATACTGCGTTCGCAGGTAAGGGTTTTATCCCACTATATTGGCTAAAGGGGGAGGTGGGTTTAGTCACTAAGAATCTGACACTACCAAGGGGTAGTTCTTGGTGTCTTTGGAAGATTCCCACCTCCCTTAGGAAAAAATAAAGATCAGAAGAAGAATTACATAAACAAATTTCTCTTTATCATAAAGAACCTATGCATAGTGGTATAAATGAAAGTTATGAAAATTTAAAAGATAAAATATATTTTTCAAAGTTACGTCATCATATACATTTAATAATTAATAATTGCGAAAAATGCCAACAAATTAAATATGATCCAAAACCTATTAAACCAAAATTTAATTTATCAGAAACCTCAAGTGAAAAAAATGAAATCGAACACTTGGATATATTTCACTTTAAAAAACAAGCTTTTCTAACAATAATAATAAAGCTAATAAAATTTTCTGCAGCATATAAAATTACGGATCGAAATTGTAGAGCTAAACAATTAATTATTAGAGAACATTTTGCAAAGGTTGGAAAATTAAAGAAACTTGTAATGTATAATGAATTTAGAGTAGAACAATTATTGCAATATTTACAAAGTGAATATGTCGAAGTACATCTGACAAAACCTAATGATGACATCGGAAACGCTGATATAAAGAGGTTACACTCAATCTTCTTAGAAAAAATAACAGGAATTGAGGATAATGAACTCTCAGTAGAAATGAAGATTCAAATGGTTATATCAAATTATAACAATCGATATCATACTACATCAAATGCGCTCCTATAAAAGCTAAAGAAGATGTGAATGTTGAAATATTACAAAAAAATATAAATAAAATGAAAAATAAAATAATTAAAAAACGAAATAGTAATAGAGAAAATTATGTAGAAATTAAACATTTAGGAGCAATTAGAAATTATAAGAGACTTAGACATAAGGATGAACCATACTATAGACATAAATTATTAAGAAATGTTCACATATCAAACATTAAAGGTCCTTTAAAATTTGCACGTTCTCAACATCATGGTAATAGTACTTTCATCAATAATTTTAACATCAATGACTATTGCAGATCAACGCAATTCATGAAGAAGCTGGTTATATCCAAATAAAACTTAAAAAAGAGGAAATTATCAACAAAACCAATACAATACTATATATAATAAATCCAAATGAATTATTAACATACTTTCTCAAATAGAAAATAATTTGTCTGAAATAGATTTTGTGATATAGCTTTTATTAGCAGCGCAAAACAAATGGCTTTTTGGAACAATGGACAACGAAGATGAAGAAGATATGTTAGAATACTTAAAAATAATTGATGAAAATAATCATAATGCTTTAGCCAACAATTAACCAACAAAATTCAATTAAAAACAAATTTTAATGAATCAGTATATTAAAAAGGGCTATAGAGCAAGATAGAGAAAAAACTCAGAAAAACTTAATGAAATAAGTAATATTAATCAGCAAATTCATTGAATCTAGATCAAATGGTTAACTTGAAATTTTTAGAAAATAAAGTAAATTTAATTCAAGATTGTATTGCATCCGCTAAACATGGTCTAATTTGTAAAAGTATATTAATGATCAGTACTGGTAACACTTTATTTTGAATTAATTAATATATGCACATACATCAATACTAATCATTCTTTTCTCACTCTTTATATATTATGTACACATTCGTATATTATATAAATCATTCGTAGTTTTACTTTCAAGCAGTGCATTTCATTTCTTTATTCAAATACACAACATAATTTGCGACGAGTCAAAAAAAGAAAATCAACAAGAAAAACAACAAAAATAATACGAATAATGACGCCAACACCACTTATGTGGAAAGACAAACTAGAATTACATTTTTCTGGTACAAATTAGTATATGATTTATGAAGTTCATTATCACGATTAAAGAAAACTTTTAAAGAATTATGTGATGTTCTAGAAACATTACGCACCGCCTACAATTGTGTTTAACCAAAGGAAAATATTTTTCCGTATTGTTAAAAATAGTAAAGAAACGGTCACAGAATGGTATGCCCGAGTAAAAAATTTAGCCTTAAACTGCAAATTTTAGTACTAATTTGAACGCATTTGTTTTAAATAAATTTATCATTGGTTTACCAGAAAATATTTTTGAACGAATATGTGAAGAAGACGAAACAACAACGTTAACACAAGCTTTAAACAAGGCAATTATTCTAGAAACTAAATTTGTGACAAAATCAACAAATGACTCAAACATAAACTTTATAAAAAACACAACTTTAATAATATCAACCAAACCAGGGAAAATAAAAATCAAAAACAATAAAGCACCTACAATAAAAGAAAAATAAAATGTATCTGATGTGGATGGTCAACTCATGAGGCATAGGAGTTTTTTTCCTTACTCCTATAGGGCATCCACTAAGTCATTTATTATTCATATTTGACTAAGCTTCAGTTTCTGGAATCATTAGTCCACTAAGCCGTTGATTACAGCTGTATCTTGCTTCAGTCTGCCGTTCAAAAAAGAAAATAATTTCAACACAACAATTAATGAAAACTTAAATAATTCTCTTTTCAGTGTCATCACGAATTGATCGAACGATATGTATTCACTTCCAGTTGAGGTCAATGGAAAAAAAATAGAGGTCATATGTGACACCGGAGCCCCAAGCACATTAGTTTCTGCTTCATTATATTATAATTTATGAAGAAATAAAATATTATATTCATGCTGAAAGTCGCATGTTGACTACAACGGAAAACAAATAAAATTATTAGGTAAGTTTAATACTTCTATTATGTATCAAGGTATTAATAAAAAGATAAATTTCAGGTAAATTTCGTTACTAGTGAGGAAATAAATATTAAAAATTTCCTATCTTCGTTTTACCATAGATAAACATGGTATAAATATAACGCATGAGAGAATTTCTAACGTTCTAAATGCGCCTATTCCAACTAATGTATTCGAAATTAGGGCATTTATGGCAATGGTTAACCATTATTCAAGATTTATTTCAAATTTTACCAACAAAATAAACCTTTTATACAATCTTTTACAAAAAACTATTTCTTTCAATTGGACAAAAGAATGCCGAAGGCACATGAACTATCAAAAAAAAAAAAAAACGGATCATGCTCTTGTTCATTTCAATAAAAATTTACCATTGATACTATCAACCGATGCTAGGAATAAGTAAGCGACAATGTTCGACAATTCCCCTCGGATGAATTTAAGTATTTTCTAAAAATGAATAACGTTAACCACATTCTTAATGCACCAGATCGTCCAGCGACCAACGTTCAGGCAGAAATCTTGGTAAAAAATTAAAAAAAAGTCGTTGTATGCGAATTTGAAATCGCAAAAACATGTTGACTTTGACATTATTCTAAATAGGTTCTTATTTGATTACCGCAATACCATTCATATAACTACTGGTGAGACTCCTGCTAAATTATTTTTAAATCGATCATTAAAAACCCGATTCAGCTCACTGAAACCACCACTTGTTGGTGATCATATAAATAAAAAGTAAATTCAAAGCGAAAAAAATTATAAAAGAAAAAGGGACATAATTTTGCTCAATGGCAAAAAGTCTATATAAGGGATTACAGAAATCCAAATAAATCAAGATGGATGTCAGCCAAAATAAACAAGCAATTAGGGCGTCGATCATATAGTTGCATTATATTTCATAACAGCAAAGAAATAAAAAGACATTTAAATCAAATTCGTGATGGAGGTAGTGCTTCGGTTCTAACCAGCGCAAAAAATGAAACAGATGGTGAAGTGTCTGGTGGCAAAGGGAAAGCAGCTATTCCATCAACATCAACATCAACCTCATTTGATTGTGTGTCGCAGGTCCGAGACGATCGTGCTGTCCAATTGAACAGAATATTAAGACCAAGGGAGAAAGGCAAAGTAATTAAAGTAATTGACATAGACTGAATAATTTGTAACTCTTATAAAATTGTGATACGTACTTTCAAATTCAATATGATATATATTATAAGCTATAAAATTAATTAAAAGTAATTGAAAATATTAGATTATAATTGAATTAAAACAAATGTAAGTAACAAATTTAAGGGAGAGCATGATCAGTATTATGGTAACACTTTATTTTGAATTAATTAATATGTACACATACATCAATACCAATCATTCTTTTCTTACTCTTTATTGGTGTATATTATGTACACAATAAATCATATCACCCGAAGAGATAGAATTTTTTGAAATTGATTTCTATAAATTAAAATTAACGAAAATCGGAAAAGAAAATTCATTAATAAAGGCTGGTTTTCATTAGACCGATATATCTACGAAAATGTTAGAGCATAGGCAGAAGATACAAAAATGATATGTATTTGAAAGAGATAAAGCTAAAAAAATATCCACCAAATATTTGAAAATATTTGAAAGTAACCATAAATATCCACGAAAATATTTTGTCTGAATATATTTTGCTATAAATATCGTGGATATTTTTAATACATATGCAAAAATTGCATATCTTACAAAACAATTTCACTACCATTGCATATAAATTTTGAAGTGTCAAAAAAACATTTTAAAATAAATAAATGTTCAAAAATTTTGTTTTTGTTTTTTAGTGAGAAACTATATTGACTATAGACTATTATATATGTAGGTATAAAAATATTATCATTAAATTGAATTATTTTTAATAACTTTATAAATAAATTTTTAGCTAAATATGAATATAAACATTAATAAATTAGGTTATGTACATTTTTAACTGTCAAAGTGTTGCTGAAATATTTTTTAGTAACATAATTTTTTTTCTCCCTCTTTCTCACTGGTAGTACACTAATTATTCTCTTTCTACAGTTGCGATAATATTCGCAAAATTTCTCATGAAAACGAACCTTAATCGCTATTAAAGTACCACAAGAGTATATTCAAGCAAATTTGAAATTAATTACTCCTTTACCTAATTGAGAATACGTAGAAATAAACGAAAATAATGAATATGTTATAGAAATTCAAAATAAAACTTTTACTTATCAAGAAAATGCAATATTAAAAAATTTAAAAATCAGTAAAAATTGCATATTGACAGATAATTATAATTTTAGATATAATAACAAAACTGTAAATATATATGAAATTATGAAATTATGGATGATGAAAGTTTGATAGTAAAAAATACAAAATTTATTCAGAATTGTGACGATAGAAATATTACTTTAAGTAAAAATCTTTTTATTAATTTTTATAATTGTGAAATTAAAATAAACGAAGAAATTTTTTTTCAAAATAACTTAATTCAAAAAAAAATATATTTATCCTAGTAATAAGATCAATGCAACGTAAAATCAATTACTTTATTGTTTTAAAAAATTTTGATATTAAAGAAATTAAAAAATTAAAATACCATAAAACTGTATCATAATATGGTATTAGAATATCAATTATAATAACTTTAGTCATAAGTTTTACCATTGTAATATGATGGTTAAAGAACGAAAAAGCCAATATCAAAATTTTAAATAACAATGAAATTCCGGAATATTGCAATTTGAACGGTGGAGGGGTTATGACTTATGTATGTTCCAAAAGTCTCCAATATAGCCAATATATCTGAATCAATTAAAGTACGATCACCGTCAATTGAGCTAATGACACCTGATTCAGCAAAACCATATTCCATTAAAAAATGGAATGAAAACATTGTACTTGTTTTAACGGTGGAGGGGTTATGACTTATGTATGTTCCACACGTCCCCAATATAACTAATATATCTGAATCAATTAAAGTACGATCACCATCAATCGAGCTAATGACACCGGATTCAGCAAAACCATATTCCATTTTTTAATTGTATTTGTTTCTTTTCAGCTTTTCTTTTCATTATTAATTTTGTATAAATATTGTTGTTGCTAATATTAACACGTATAATATGAAGTCATTAACATAGTAATTATAATGTTATTATTGAATACATTATTAATGTAGGTCATATATCTTCTAATATATAAGGAAGAAATTCTGTTTGTTTGTTTGTTTGGCACGGATTCACGTAAAAACCACCAGTCCGATTGCAACCAAATTTTGCAGGAACATTTCTACGACCCCGGAAGGAGTTATAGGCTATATCGCGTTTCGGTTCATTAACCCATTGTGGCCCGAGAGCTTTTTAAAGCGTTTTGGTGTTTTCGTTGTTCTGCCTAAACGGTTTGACCGATTGAGTTGAAAATTTGCACAAATGTTCTTCTCATCTTTAGGGGTATACCCAAGAAATTGGGTTGCCATATATCACCCGGGTTCGGCCCGGCGGGCTTCCAAAATTTTTTGTTTCCGATTTATGTCCAATTTTGTATGGCGGTTTCATGGTCTGAAAAAAACCCTGAGACAAATTTTTGTAAAGTTCCGGTAACCCGTTTGGGCACGAGAGTCGAACGAAGTTCATTAAATTTTATTGCTGTCCTGCTTAAACGGTTTCATCAATTGATTTGAAAACTTGCAAAACTGTTGCTCTTTAGCAGAAAAGCTCACTAGGTTAATTTGGTTATGATCGATTAACCCGTTTCCGCACCAGGGCTCAGTGAAATTTTTTAATTTACCTTAATGTCGCGCTTAAACGGTTTGACCAATTGAGTTGTAAATTTACAAAAGTGTAGTTCTTCACCCCAGAAGCTCACTCAAGTGACTTGGTTACGATTCATTAATCCGTTTCGGCACCAGAACCCAATGAAATATTTTAATTTTTTTATTGTCGCGCTTAAACATTTTGACCAATTGAGTTGAAAAATTGCAAAATTGTTACTCTTTAGCACAGAAGCTTACTGAGTTGAATTGGTTACAATACATTAACCCGTTTCGGCACCAGGGCTCAATGATATTTTTTAATTTCTTTGTTGTCGCGCTTAAAAGGTTTGACCAATTGAGTTGAAAAATTACAAAAGTGTAGCTTTTCACCCCAGAAGCCCACTCAGTTGATTTCGTTACGATCCGCTAACCTGTTTCGGCACCACGGCCCAATGAAGTTTCTTAATGTCTTTGTTGTCGCGCTTAAACGGTTTGACCAACTGAGTTGAAAATTCACAAAAGCTCTAGCTCTTTACCATAGAAACTTACAGAGTTGATTTAGTTACGATACATTAACCCATTTCAGCATCAAGCCTCAATGAAGTTTTTAATTTTTTTGTTGTCGTGCTTAAACTGTTTGACCAATTGAACATTAGCACAATTATTGCACTTTAAGACAGAAGCTCATTTAATTAATTCTGCGGTGATACATTAACCCATTTCAGCACGATAGACTTTCAAAAAAAAAATTTTGTTTCTAAAAATTCTAAAAATTTTTGTCTAATTTGGCAGGATGAATTTACCATTCTAAATAAAGCCTGTGACAAATTTTTGTTAACGTTCGTTAGCCCATTTCCGGACGAGTACCTATTAAAAATACTCTGCTCAATTTTTGGTATTGTTATTATTATTAAAAAGATATTTCCAACACTCTTTACTTTTATCTACACTGTTTTTAATATTCCACAAAAACCTTTCAATGCAAATTTCTAATATATAAAAATAATTAAAATAACCTTATTAAGAATCTTAAGAATACTGTGTTTAAGTCTTAACAACATAACATTTTTGGCAGTTAAAAAACCGAAACAATCTCCTACATACGACAATCATCATGTTATCATTCAGAAATGCATCACTTTCATGTGGTCTACCTATATAAGATGCATGTGTATAACATATTTCCCATAAAATATCATTGAAATATGTACATATAGTATGTATAATGTGCGTATATTTAAAAATACTATAAACATAATCAATTAAATTAGAAAACATATTCACATTTCTGTATAGTATTTATTCAAAAATGAGTACATACATATTTAAAGAACAGAAAACCTTACATTCTTATCCATATACAAATTTTACACATATTTTTAGCCAATTAATTTGAAAACATAATTAGAAAAAGTAAACTCAAAAAAATGCTGGTAGATTTATAAAGGTAAAAAACAGTCATGTATTTTTTATATTGAAAATATGTTAAACATATTTGATGTATGCATTTAAAAAGAAGTTTTTCAAAATTAGAAGAGCTGTTGGTGCTGTAGGATCTCCAGCTGTGAGGGTACATAAAAAAGTTGTTCTTCAACATTACTCTTTTAAGAGACCTATGCATAGTTAATATTTTATTGCTCTTTATTAAACAGTATATAAGTTTTGTAAACAGACGCAGGGAAAGAGCGAACCTAATACCAAATTTTTCAAAATGTGCTTAAAAGGATAATTCACAAAAACATGAAGTGACATTACTTAGGAAAAACAATTTATTACATTATGGTCTTTTATAATTGAAATGCGATTTTATGTTTCGGTATTAACGTATATATTATGAAAACTCACTTTGCCGTAATTGCGTACTGAATAGATTATTGATTCCTTTAAAGAGTTTTTGTAGACGAATTGTCTTTAATTCTTCGCTCTGTTTATTTAATTTAACTAAATGTAATAAAAATAGAATATTAACTACCAGCATCTGTAAATGCATAGTAATAAGTTAACTATATTAATTAAATTATATTAACACAGAAACAAAAGTTAATAATTTTTATTTCATAAAGCCAATAAAATACTCCGGGCAACGCCGGGTACTCTGCTAGTGTTGATATAAAAAAAGAATAAACAAAATTGCCGAAATAACATTTTTAAAATTATAACGAACAATTTTTAACATAAAATATAAAATATAAGTTGAGTTGGTTTTTTACATTCCAACCATTAGCTTTTTTTTAAAGTTAAGTTAAGCTTTTTTTTTTTTAAAAATAAATTTAATATCTTTTTTTTAATAAAGTTTAAATAAAGTTTTTTTTTTTTAAATAAAATAAACTATTATTTTTTAATATTTTTTTAACTTTGACAAGAAATATAAGTTGATTTAATTTTAATTCAAAATTTTTCAAAATTAAATGACAATATTGTCAAAGACAATTTTTAGTATTATAATATAAACGTCAAGTTACAAAATAGGTAAACAAATCTAACTTTTTTATAAAATTTAAAATTTTAGAATTGGCTTTTAAGAATTAAAAATAAAAATAAATAGTAATTAGAAATTATAAGTTTTTCTGATAAAAAGTGGTAATAAAAAATTTGTATTTTTTTGATTTTAAGTTAAAAAATTTACAATAAACAAGTTTTTTCAATTGCAATTGATTTTTTTAGTTTCTTCCCAAAACGAAGCTTCACTTCCGGCTTAGAAGTAAAATTTCTACCAAATTATTTTATTTTACCTACGTACCAATTCAGCGTATTTGTCCTGTTTTTTTTATTTTTCTCCTAATCACAAAAGTTAAACATTAGAAAAGTTAAATTAAAAAACTTTAAGTTTCCATTTTGATTTAAAATAAATGAAAAACTTACATTAATTTTTTCTAAATTTTACATATCCACGCGTTTCACTTATATATACACAACAAGTACCTTTTCAATCATACAAATAAATAACTTCGAAAAAAACGTTTTCTGCGCGTTTTCAATTATAAGTCCATGTTATTGATCAAAAAAAAAAATTTTGTTAAATTATTAGAAGTTATTTTGCTTTGGAATAAATTACTATGTAAAAATTATATGAAATTTCACATGTTTATTCGCAATTTATGCTTTTCGTGTAATAGCGGTCGGTTCTATAAGAGCCCAAGCTGAAGTTTTTTACATACGTTAATTTCCACCATTTTAAATTGTTTAATGTTGAAATGAGTATGTAAAAAAAAATTAGGAAGGACTGTTACAAAATCAGAGTTTTACGGGGCTTCGGGGGCAGTAGTCTTCACTATCTTAAATTCTTTAATATTATAATATTTATGTAGGCGGTCACGGTGGCCTAGTGGATAAGAGCGTATAAAATACGCTGTAAACACCGAGGGAGTGTGGGTTCGAATCCCACACACGTCATAAGAGTTATTTCCCCTTACGATATTTACAGCCACGCCTGAACAGGAAAGGCTGTGTAATTTCCTGTCCACATTTATGTGGCAGAGAAATGCATTAAAAAAACAAATGTATATATATATATATATATATATATATATGTAACAAAATAATTAAGGAAGATTTTGAAGTTGGTTACAAAATCAAGGTTACGAATATACGCTTTTCCAGTAAGTAATTTGAAAAAAATGATTCCCCTGATTTTGATCCAACTCTAAAATCCCTTCTAATGCAGAATTTCGCATATATGTTTAACTATATGTAAATATTCTGGAAAAAGTGTGTAATTCTAATTTTGACGACAATTCTAAAATCTCTCTAAATTAAGAATCTGGCATATACATATATATTCATATTCTGCTAATCAGTGTAATCCAGATTTTTTAACAATTCACAATTTTTTTCAGCAAAATTAAAATTCGGGATTTTTTTTTGGTAAAGTTTCATTCTCGCACATACATATATAATATGCATGGTATGTATATATATGTATTCTGCTTTTTGCAGAAATTTTTCAAAATTTAAATTTCGTTTTATTTCGTTTCATGGAGCTTATGACTCAAGCAAAACGGTGGTGGAACTTATGTTTCTTAGAAAGTGGATCATAAGTTCCATAAGTTTTTTCCTTATTTTGATGGAACTTAATTTCATTTAAAATGAACTTTACTTCATGGAACTTAAGCCCATCTATTGTCCGTGGAACTTAAGTCATCCCTCCGCATGTTACATATTTTGTATCATTTGCACTATAATTAGTTGATTATAAATTAGTTGTCGTTAGTTGATTTTTGTATTGCTGTTTTTCCTTCTATATTATGTTCTCTCAGTTATTTCTTTGTTATTTTCTTTTAATTAATAAAATTGTTTGCACTATCTAGGAGTTCTTGAGCAAGGTATAGTCCTTAGTGACATTGTACCGCTATAATTGTATTACGAGCTTCAAGGCAGCACCTATTTACAAGTCACATTCCCCCTGTTTAAGAGGTATTAGAGTTAGACACCTGTACACATTCTCCTTCAGCAAGACATAAAAATTAAAGCTCTAGTAACTTTTACCTGTATTAACGCCTTGAAACACATGTATAAATGCACAATAAAAACCGGCGAAAAAATGCCGGCGATTTTTTTGTCCAGCTGAAAAATTTATATTTAACAATTTTGTAGCTGCGAAATCAATAAACATAGTTATATTGTGACATTAAATATTAAAAGCAATTTTTAATACCATTTTTTTAACATTCGATTTGTAGATAGGTTAAGATAATTATATGTTATTTGAAGAAAAGTTAATCGAGGAAATAATAAGGAAAATATTAAATTAAATGAAGAAACATTCATTCTTGTTAGTTTCAAAAAATGTTCTTCATCCATTTCTTTTATTCAAATATAATATTTTACGAAGAAATCATCTTGTTCCGATGTTCATTTGCTATGGAATTCGAATTCACCCACCAACCGCTACGACATTTTTTTTTGTTACATTTAAAACAATCCCAATTATTGAAATAATTTTAATATTTTTTAAAATTTTACTGTCTATTTTTCTTTAGTTTTAAAAAAAATTTTTTATGCCAATAAAAAACAGCTGTTTTTGCCGCGAAATTTTCGACCCGAAATTCGTCCACCACCATCGGTCGCCGCCCTGAATGTATTTTTACCTTTTAGCTCGAGCTGAAAATTTATGTTTTCCAAGTAGAAATTCACACGAAATTTAAAAGACTATGACATTTGTACACTTATTAAATAATTTTGTTTTGCCAAAATATTTCTAACAATTTTAGTGTTTTCGTAATGACATATTTATCTAAATATGCTGAATTTTATATTAAAATAAAGTTTTTAATTAAATTTTAACTTTATTTAACAAAACCACTTTCAAGTATTTTGCGTTTATTTTTTTTTGCTCGAAAAAAATTTGCTGAATTTATTTTATTTAAATGTACTTTGAAGAGGTCTTTGGTATATTTAATAAAAGATTCATGTCTCTGATGAAATTTCATAAATTTTCGAGCGCTTTTTTTTGTGACGGTTATATCTTATAAAACCGTCGCGTTTTTTTCTCTGGCGGTGAAATGGTTTCGGTGCGGAATTCACACATGCAAAGGAATTTCAAAAACTATTTCTAATCTGATAATACTAATAAATTTTATTTTTTTATATGGCTATCAATATTATTAATGGTCTAATAATAAATTAGTACAAAATTATGAATCTTTTGTGAGAGAAGGCTTCTAAAATGATATTTTCTTTGTTATTTTTTTCCTTTTTTTAAGAAAAATATCCGTTTCTATAATATTTAGTAAGTTTCTGACTTCTGTTATGAAATATTATTATCAAAGTCTGGCGAATTTTATATTAATAAAAAAAATTTTAATATTTTATGTTATATAAAAAAATCGGCTTAAAAATCAAAATTTCAACCTAAAATAACCTAACCTAAAACTACTTTAAAGTCTGTTGCCAAGCTTTTATAATAGTGAAAACAAAATCAAGAATAAAATCGACCTATTATTTTTGGCTTATAAACAGGAGGCTTACTATAAACATAAACTTTGCTCTTTTTACTTTCAGGCCTTAATATTATTAAGAGTATTTTTATTTATTTTTTTTTTTAAGAAAGAATCATTTGAAATCTGCCAACAGAAGATTCATTTATTTTTAATTTACGCGGCGACCAGTTCATAATGGATGTGGCTGTTAAATTTGAAAATTAAAAATTTGCTTTAAATTTTAAAAAGTAAAAAATCTTAAAATCCTTCCTTTTTTAATGAAAATTTTGTGTCTCTGATAATACTTTTAGCCGAAGATTTGTTTCTCTAATAATAAAATTTTAAATTATTAAATAAATTTATACAGAAATATCATCATTGCCACTTTAGTTTACATTCAGTGTGAATGGTTTGTTATAGAAATAAAATATTTTTTTTACATGCTTGCAAGGTCTCGCCAACATCTTATGTATTATATTATAGATTTGAGGGCATTTTATTTATATGCTTATTACATTCTTATTTTATTTATATGAATTTTAAACTATATGCTTATACATTCTTTAAAAGCAGATTCTAACCTTCCACTTAACGATTATCAATCCAAAACTTTTTCAAATATGCTATAGTACCATTAATACTAAGCGGCAAATTTATAGGTATATTAATTTATACTAAACTTACCACAAACTACCAAATAAGTAGTATAGTTATGCGGGTTCTGGTGTATGTGACAGGGTGGCGATTGTGTCTTTGTTAAATTCAGCGATTTAAAATATAAGTAAGTTTATTAATTGGTTTGTGTTCATACTTAAATCGATGAAAAAGCTCGGTAGCAGTTAGTACCTCGGTACGAATAACATTTCCTTAAAATCGACTTTATTTTAGCAGAGTCTTTTAAAGTCGAGTTTTAAAAATGATACTAATAACAATTTAAAATCGAATTTAAATTTAATTGTCGAAATCATGTCGAAAAATAGATAGCGCTGTAAATATTAAATTTGGCGCTGTAAACAATAAATACATTTATTTTATGTAAAATATTATTTTAAATATTAATTTTTGAATTTAGTTCATATTTTCTGGTTCATCTAAATACTATTTATCATCAGATCTCTTATAATTTAACATTACATACATAATTATATTTTAATGTTAGAACATATGTTATTCATTATTAGTATTATATACATGTGTTTGCATACAGTGAACTTGCCATTTTATGAAGTATGTTAACTTAACAATAATATCAAATATATAACATCTTCCTTTTTCTAACAGAATTCATTTGTTAATTATTTATTCATTTATACATTTTAAATTTCATTTGTTAATTCATGTATACATTGTTTTTTTTTTTGTATAAATATAGGTGTTTAATAATATAAAATTTCCATTAAGAAATAAATAAAAAAAATATGTTTAACTAAAGTAAAATAACTACAATAAATAAATATTAATTCATATACAATTCAAAAAAACTTTTTGTATTTTATTTTATTTTATAATGTTAATCTTTCCGGTTTTTTAATGACTCGGCCAAATCTAGTTTGATACGGTTGCTGATTGTTGTTGTTATTTTCACCATTATTATAATTATTTTTATCAAATTGATTACATTCACTTGACAAATTATTACAATTATTTTTATCAGATCGATTATATTCACTTGACACATTATTGGGTACATTTGTTGTTTTAATTGGCTCAAAGTTTTCTTCTGTATCAGCTGATATCAATTCTGGTTTGAATAATGATTTTCTAAGATGAATGGAATTTCGTCGGAGTATTTGGTTGTATTCGTTTTGAATATGATACGATCTAGGACTTTGTGCATTTCCTAGTAGATTTTATCTACTTGATGAGTGATATTTTCACCTTAATCAAATTTGGTTTCCTTACTGTTCTTTATGTGCTTGTCATGATAAAACATATATTTGCCTTGATTTTCTTTTAATTCCTCTAAACACTTAACGACTTTTGGCCTTACATCTAATTTAACTGGAATTATACCAGGCAAATGTCTACTCATTAGCATTTGAGCTGGACTGAAGCTTAACCCCGTGATTGGAGAATTTCTATAGGCTAAAAGAATATCCACCAAGAATATCCAAAGAATATCCAAGTCCACCGAATATATCTTTTCTTTCTTCGTGACACTTTTTCATTAATAACTTTGCTATACCCACACCATTTTCCGCCAGACCGTTAATTCTGGGATAATGAGGGCTAGTTGTATTTAATTGAATGTTCCATTCATTACAAAATTTTTTAAATTCAAATGTTAAACGGCATATTGTCTGCTAGTATCGTCTGAGAGATCCCATGGCAGGCAAATATGGGTTTTAACAATTTGATAACCTCACTAGCTGTTTTATTTTTCATTTCTGTGATTTCCATCCCCTTGTTCCGTCGACGACAGTGCCTTAGAAGCGTATGAAACAGGTTTTCCCTGTTGCATCAAACAACTGCCTAAACCGCTACTAGATGCATCTGTTTGAATGCAAATTGGTACATTTTCTTTGAAATTGTATAAAATTGGTGCTGTGCTAACTAGATCTTTTAGATTTTCAAAAATTTTAGAATGGTTAGGTGACCATAAGAAAGTTATATTTTTCTTTAGTAGTTCTCGCAGGGGTGCTGTGATATTTGACAAATTAGGAATGAAACTTCGTAAATAGTTAATAAGTCCTAAAAACTGCTGTAAACTTTTTTTATCTTGAGGCTCTTTCATTGCAACAAAATCTTTCGTTCTTTGTGGATTAATTTTTAATCCTTCTTTTGAAATTGAATAACCTAAATATTTAACTTCTTTTTGGCAATATTGTAATTTATTTGCATTAAACTTAATATTAATTTGTTTTGCACGGTCAATTACTTTTTTCAAGTTTTTATCATGATCTTCTTTAGATTTTCCATACACCATTATATCGTCGAAATAAATAAGAACAGGTAAATCATTAAAATATTTAGAATTTAATTTCTGAAAATTTCTGGAGCGGAACTAAGTCCGAAAGGTAGTCTGCAGAATTTATAAACTCCAAAAGGAGTACTAAATGAACAAAGGTTAGCACTTTTATCACTAAGTCGCACTTGCCAAAATCCGTCTTTTAGATCTAAAACTGTAAAATATTCCATTTCTTCTAATCTTGTTACTAAATCTTCTAAAACAGGTATTTGAAATGGCTCTTTTATAAGATTTACGTTTAATTCTTTTGGATCGAGGCACAATCTTACACTTTTATGTGGTTTTTCTACAATAACTAAATTATGAACCCATTCAGTTGGCGAATCTACTTTTTGAATAATCCCTACTTTTTCCATATTACGTAATTTTTGTTTTGCTTTTTGTTTCAAGCTTAACGCAATTCTACGGGGCGACTTCACAATGGGAATAGCGTTACTTTTTATTTTGATTTCGTATTTTTTCGGAAAACACCCTAATCCTTCAAACACTTCGCGGTTAGTTTTAATGAAACTTATCTTTTCTTTTTCAAAATTATTTACTTCTATCGAGTCAACTAACTTTACTAAATTTAATTTTTTACATGCACAAAGTCCTAATAGTGGAACTAATCTTCTATTTTTCGAATTTACTATTAAAAAATTTAATTTATAATTCATATTATTATAACTTATTATTGAATCCGTAGCTCCCAATATATCTAGTACAAATCCTCCGTACGATTCCACTTTGTTATTTATCGTTTTTAATTTACTTGGAACACCCAGTTTTGAAAACACCTGATATGGTAGTGTATTAACCTCTGACTCCGTGTCTATTTTGAAATCTACAAATTCATTAAAAATTTTAATTTTTACATACCAAAAGAAATTTATGGTTTTTAAACTGTTAATATTATTATCATTTAAATTGGATTCGGTTTTGACCGTCGGTTTGACAACATCATTTAGAATAATTAAAAATATAAATAATATCTACTTAATTTTTAAATTTACTTTAATCTATTTTATTTTAATTTTAATCTTAATTTAACTAATAAATTCACTTGTTTTTTTTTTTTTTTTTTTTTTATTTTGTTTTAATTTTAATTATGTGTAAAGTAAAAGGTGCAAAGTAAATATAAAACATGTTTTAAACCTTGGCTGCACTCCCAATGGCGGCAGTAAGAGAAGTACTTTTGATTTTGCTTTTTAATAACACATTTCTTTTTTTTTTTTTTTTAATATCACATTTATTTATCTTTCTAATATCACATTTTTTTATCTTTTGTTATTTAATTCCACTTTTCTTTTTGTTTTATGTATTAATTTAATATTTAGTAATATTGACTAATTTATTTTATTTTATTTTTTAGAAAAAAAATTTTTTTAATTTAACGCGCGCGGTTGCTTTGTTTACAATTAATTAATTTTAATTTTATTTTTTTTTTCTGTTCTTTTCTTTCTAACATCTCCTAGTTGTAAACAAAGCAAAAACAATATCCTTCTCACTCCATCCCCTTGATAGATGTTAGTGTTCTAATTCTTCTCTTCTCAATAATCAATACCACCATAACTTAAACAGTAATTTTAATTTGTAATTTCTGGTGGTATTTACTTATTATAATTTACTTTTACTTATCATAAAAGATCTTGAGAAGAGTCTAATATTATTGTAAATTTTACTATTATTTATAATAGTGTGTGTAAAAATCAACTTAATTAATCAATAACTTTTATTTGCTATAACGTGCTCTTTTTTTCGTTTTTGTATTGCACGTAAGGTTTGCTTTGGGTGTGTTTTTGGTTGTAACTGCGTTCAATAAGGTCACTTCACAGTGTTTGCTAAAAACTGTTGAACGTTTGTTTTATAAATCATTTGCACATTCAAGGCAAACATTTAATTTAATTTTAAATTTAATTAACAAATAAATTGTGTTGTCAAGCTCGCGGTATTCATATCATACACATATAATTTTTATAATTTTTATCGTTTCTTTATCAATTTAAATTTTAATTTGATATTTCACTTTTTTATCTAAATATAAATTTTAATTTGCTGATTTTTACTTGATTTTTATTGATTCTTAAAATTTTACAAAATTACCAATTTTAATGTAAATTTCTGCAATATACGCGGAAAGTTATTTCCTCAAAATAACTATCCAAATTTTTCCCTTCATCCTCCATAATCCCAATTTTCCTATATTCAAACACCCAAGTATTCCTTTCCCCATCCTTTTCCACAAAACCAAGCTGTACATTATATTATTATGTATTAAAGGACCAATCCTATAGTTTGGTTTTAAAGGGGGTGGTTTTGGTTGGTTAAAGTCCAACACTACTCAGAGGAACCTCGTGCAGTTCCTTTGGGTGACTTTTGATGTTTTCCACCGTTTTCCACAAAAAAAAAAAAAAAAAAACTGTATCTATTACTATATTACTAAGACTGGAATTTTCATCATCACTATTACTGTTTTCTATTTGCAGGTTATGTACAGCACGTGTCCTTCTTTTACACACTGAGGCAAAATGGTTTTTTAGTCTACACTTGTTGCACGTTTTTCCAAATGCCGGACATTTTCTTATCATGTGATTGTAACTGCACTTACCAAAATAAGTAATTTTTCGGTTAGTTAATTTTAGATTAACCTTTTGAACTTGATGAATTTCATTGGTTTTTCGTAAGTTTTGTGCTTGTTGTTTTGTTATCTCTGACACAACGACATATTTTAATAGCCTTTTTTAAATTTAATTCTTCCATCCTTAGAAGTTTTTCCTGAGTATCTTTATCATTTATACCGAACACAATTCTATCTCTTATCATCTGATCCATTATTGGCTCGGAAATTTTCAAAAGATTCACCTTCTAATTGGTTTTTTGAGTGAAACATAAATCTCTCGTATATAGTATATTTTTTTTGGTCACAATATTCATCAAATTTTGTTAAAACCACATCAACCACCAACCACATTTCTTTTGTTGCTCTTCTGATAATCTAAAGGAATCGAATATTTGAATTCCTTTTTCGCCTAGTAAATTAAGCAAAATTGCAACTTTCCTTTCATCCTTCATATTTCCCGTTTCGTCACGTGCTACAATGTATACTTGGAACGCTTTCTTGAATTTGTTCCATTCTGCGGCAATACTTCCCTCAAAATTAATGGGACCTGGAGCTCTCAATGATTCCATTTTTTATTTTATTTTATTTTTTTATATTTTTATTTATAAAATAAAATTTAATATTTGTAATATTAATTAACTATAACAATTTTGTACTATTATTATAATAAATTAGTAATAATTTTTTTTTTAATTCGACTGCGCCATGTTGTATTTTACTTTATACCTCTTTATTTATTCGCGGTCTACAGACGAATTTCGATGCTGTCACTTGCCATTTAAATTCTAGCAAACCAGCAATTCTTGCCCTATGTGAAACTCAAGTTAACGGCCAGAATGATAATTTTAATATTACTGGCTACACACTCGTTTCTCATTTCGTGTCTAAAAGAGGTATCGCCATCTATATTAAAAATGGCACAGCTTTCAACACTCTTAATAAATTCAAATGTTCTAGCCCAACTTTCCACTATGTTTGGGTAAAAATCCTCGTTAGAAAGCAAGTCATACATTTCTGTTTCTTATACAGATCACCCAACTCAAGTGAAGAGGAAACTGTTGTGTGGAAATTGAAAATCTCTCAAACCAGATCAATGAAATTTTGGATTCATATCCAGGAACTGAAATTGTTCTGGCGGGTGATTTCAATATTCATAATAGAGACTGGCTTCACTTTTCTAGTAACACTTCTCTGAGTCAAAACTCAATTGGGAAACAAGTTGAACTATTCTCATCTCTTTTCCACCTTTCTCAACTTTTCCAAAATCCCACTAGGATCCCAGATCGTGCTGATCAAGAAAGCTACCTCTTGGATCTGTTCCTGACCACACACCCTGAAAAATATGTGGTTTCAGTTGGTTGCCCCCTGGGTGGCTCCGACCATTGTTTGGTTAAAACAAGTTTCCGGGTAGGCCCAATTACCAATCAAAGGACTCCTTCCAGAAAATTAGTATGGCGATACAGCCATGCGAACTGGGGGGGGGTCTTAACAGTTTTTTCAGATCCTTTGATTGGTCATTGTGCTTCCGCGATAGGAATGTCGACTTTGCTGCAAATGCGATTTGTGAAACAATTTTACTTGGAATGAGGTTATTTATTCCTCACTCCATGAGAACTATTAAACGGAAATCCAAATCTTGGTTCAATCGCATTTGCATTGAAGCCATTCTTAAAAAGGAGGAGGCTTTTAAACTGTATCAAAGCAATAGGTCGGAGGCTCTCAGGGCAAACTATATAGTGGTTCGAAACAAGTGCAAGAGAGTTATCAACAGGCAAAAATTCTTATTCAACCTAAAGTTGAAACGCAAACTTATCCACATGCCTAAGAATAGCAAATCCTTTTGGTCATTTGCAAAAAGTTTAAAAGAGGACGCTAGCGGGTCTTCTTTTCCTCCGCTTGTTGATATTAATAACATGAATATGTCAGATTCCAAAGAGAAAGCGAACTTGTTTGGCAAGCAGTTCTCTTTCAACTCGACAGTGCCTCAGTCAACTTTAAAGCCACCAACTGTTCCTGAAGTTGACTACTCCTTCGGTAAAATATACTTTAGGACAAGAGCAGTGATGAAAATCTTGAAAAATCTTGATGCAAAAAAATCAGCCGGTCCAGATGGTATCACTACCATGGTTCTTAAAAATACCTATTCAAGTATTTCAAAAC
This sequence comes from Poecilobothrus nobilitatus, assembly GCA_947095535.1. Classification (NCBI taxonomy): domain Eukaryota; kingdom Metazoa; phylum Arthropoda; class Insecta; order Diptera; family Dolichopodidae; genus Poecilobothrus; species Poecilobothrus nobilitatus. The sequence goes on along the minus strand of OX352774.1, from coordinate 125,177,516 downwards.
ATCTACGCAACCTTTTCTATCTTTCCAATACTTCGGGTATTCACCCTATCCAATGGAAGGTTGCGCATGTTTTCCCAATTCCAAAAAAAGGTAATAAAAGCGATCCCATTTTTTCAATTCATAGCCGCTGTGGTATTAATCACCAAACTAATAGAACAGCAAGAAACTTCACTATCAGTGAGCTAAATAATGATTTAGCGAAAATCCAAAAATGGGGTGAAAGCAACAGAGTTGATTTCAACAGCAAAAAAACGCAATGCTGTTTAATCTCGCGTAAAGTAGCTACTACTACACCCAACCTGACTTTTCAGGGTTTTACAGCACTCAACAGATTTAAACATTCTGCGCATCGAGTTAAATCAGAAATTGACCTGGTCAAATCATATTTTTGGTATAGCTAAAGATGCTGCTAAATGTCTAGGGTTCTTGTACCGCTGTAAAGCTTACTTCTCTCCTTCCGATCTTCTCAACATCTATAAAATGTACATTAGGCCCAAAATGGAGCATAATGAACATATTTGGCTGGAGCGCCCCAAACAGCGCTGGGTTTTCTCGACAAAGTGCAAAACAGAGCTATTCACCTTATTGGCGACCCCAGTGTTACCTCAACGCTCACTCCACTTTGCCATCGCCGTACTGTTGGGTCATTGACCCTCTTTTATAGATACCTTGTAGGGGTGAACACCTGTTCTAAAGAAATAAAACAATTGATGCCTCCACTCAAAGTTTTCCAACGTGAAACGAGGAGTGCAACAGATGCCCACCCATACACTGTCGAACTGTCAAGATGGCGCAATTCAGTATTCGGAAATTCGTTTGTCATGCACACGTCGCGTTTATGGAACCTTATGCCCGCGCATGTGTTCCCAAAAGTTGGTAATTCATTTGTGTACGATATATCGAAATTCAAGAAGAACACTAACATCTTTCCTCAAAATAACTATCCAAATTTTTCCCTTCATCTTCCATAATCCCAATTTTCCTATATTCAAACACCCAAGTATCCCTTCCCCCATCCTTTTACCCAAAACCAAGCTGTACGTTATATTATTATGTATTAAAGGACCAATCCTATAGTTTGGTTTTAAAGGGGGTGGTTTTGGTTGGTTAAAGTCCAACACTACTCAGAGGAACCTCGTGCAGTTCCTTTGGGTGACTTTTGATGTTTTCCACCGTTTTCCACAAAAAAAAAAAAAAAAAAAAAAACTGTATCTATTACTATATTACTAAGACTGGAATTTTCATCATCACTATTACTGTTTTCTATTTTCAGGTTATGTACAGCACGTGTCCTTCTTTTACACACTGAGGCAAAATGGTGTTTTAGTCTACACTTGTTGCACGTTTTTCCAAATGCCGGAAATTTTCTTATCATGTGATTGTAACTGCACTTACCAAAATAAGTAATTTTTCGGTTAGTTAATTTTAGATTAACCTTTTGAACTTGATGAATTTCATTGGTTTTTCGTAAGTTTTGTGCTTGTTGTTTTGTTATCTCTGACACAACGACATATTTTAATAGCCTTTTTTAAATTTAATTCTTCCATCCTTAGAAGTTTTTCCTGAGTATCTTTATCATTTATACCGAACACAATTCTATCTCTTATCATCTGATCCATTATTGGCTCGGAAATTTTCAAAAGATTCACCTTCTAATTGGTTTTTTGAGTGAAACATAAATCTCTCGTATATAGTATATTTTTTTTGGTCACAATATTCATCAAATTTTGTTAAAACCACATCAACCACCAACCACATTTCTTTTGTTGCTCTTCTGATAATCTAAAGGAATCGAATATTTGAATTCCTTTTTCGCCTAGTAAATTAAGCAAAATTGCAACTTTCCTTTCATCCTTCATATTTCCCGTTTCGTCACGTGCTACAATGTATACTTGGAACGCTTTCTTGAATTTGTTCCATTCTGCGGCAATACTTCCCTCAAAATTAATGGGACCTGGAGCTCTCAATGATTCCATTTTTTATTTTATTTTATTTTTTTAGATTTTTATTTATAAAATAAAATTTAATATTTGTAATATTAATTAACTATAACAATTTTGTACTATTATTATAATAAATTAGTAATAATTTTTTTTTTTAATTCGACTGCGCCATGTTGTATTTTACTTTATACCTCTTTATTTCTTGTTCATCTAAATACTACTGGTCATCAGATCTCTTATAATTTAACATTACATACATAATTATATTTTAATGTTAGAACATATGTTATTCATTATTAGTATTATATACATGTGTTTGCATACAGTGCACTTGCCATTTTATGAAGTATGTTAACTTAACAATAATATCAAATATATAACAGTATAAAAATGAATAGCGAAAAAAATTGGTTATTAAATAAAAAAAGGTTTTATTCTTTTTTTCTATTCTTTTCTTTTCACCCACACTCTCCTTAATTTATTTTCTTCTAAAATATTTACATCACCATTCATTTGTACCTTCCATTTTAACTGTCTATTATTTTTAATTATTTACTTTCATGCATTTTAACTTTAAAGCAACGGTTTAAATGAATTTAATGTAATGTAATGTAAGGGAATGTAAACCAACGCTTTTTAAAAGCGCACATTTTCAAAAGATATTACAACTGTTTAGAATTATTGTTACTTGCACCAAAACTTGAAAATTTCATTTCGGAAAAAATTTGAAAATAGGATTTTTTTGCAATTTTGAGGGGCTGTAAGTCCAGAGCCCTATATAACCAAGAAACCCGTTAACACACGTAAAGGTATATTGCTGAAGCTTTATTATTTATGTCTTACTGAAGAAAAATGTGTACAGGTGCCTAAGTTACAGGTGTTTAAATATAGCAAATTTTCAATTTTTTAGCCCTAATAGCTCTTAACCAGGGGTCGGTCCAAAAAATTATCCAAGGAAGATTATACTAATTCTAAAAGTTCTTTGTTACCTCAAAATTTCAAGTCCCTACCTGAAAGCGTACGGGAGTTATGAAGATGCTATGAAGAGTTATGAAGTTATGAAGAGTTATGAAGTTATAAAGAAGCGTACCGGAGTTATGGAAAAACCATGCAAAATTTGGTTTTCACATAACGGTAAATGTAAATACTAAATTTAAATACTTTAGCCTTTGTAAATCAATAATTTTGATGTTGATTTACAAAGGCAGAGAAAATTTCTGTCGAATGCCGTTTTCAGATTGCAAAAATATTAAGCAGAACATGAGATATACGTATTTAAGTAATGGATGGTTCTACATGAAAAAGTTGTTCTACAACATTAATTTTTTTACGAGACGTACCCATGGTTGAAATTTTTTTTCTGTTTGTTTAACAATGCTTATATTTAAAAAAAAATTCCAAGTTTTATTATTCTACACAGAAACCAATTTTTTGATTTTTTATACACCAACCAATTTTGGTCAATTTTAAAAAATTCCGATTTTAAGTCGTTAATAGCAACTTAAATAATAAAATTAAAAATAAACAAAATTAAAATTTAAGTACTGCTAAGATAAAATCGATTTTAAAAGCGTCATTAGTAAGCAATTTTCGTTAGCAAAACATTAAGTCGTTAATAACGACGTAGTGAAAGCTTATTAGTAAGGACCAGCGTCTTTACCGATTTGAGCAATTTAAAATATAAGTAAGTTTTTTCATTGGTTTGTATTCATACTGAAATCGATGAAAATGGATATGGATTTAAACCTGATTAAATATCAATTCAACTATTTAAAATAAGTAGGTTTGAATTGAATCCATAATAATTAATTTTAAATATACGTAAGCTTCATAATTCTAGATACTTAGTATCATGGTATCATAGACAAATTAACATATAGATATTTCAACTGTATGAAAAGCTTCCTACCACTACGTTTTAAAAGCCTTTTCTAGTTAAGTTGGGAAAAAATTTGTTTTATTTTTATTTGCTTTTACTTTACGTGTGATGTGTATGCATATTAGAATATGCATGGATACGTATTAGAATTTTTTTTTTTTCAGCTAAAAAGTTTATGATTGTATGCATAGTCATACAATATTTGTATGGTCAGTATGGCTATAGTGTGGTGTGTATTTATTATATAAAAGTCTCTACACACCCTTTCCAATGGTATATAATTATTTTGGTCCGGGATAATAAATAGTCCTATCAGAGTATAAAAATGCGAAATTGAAACAACAATTTTAATAAAAAATACAATTTATTTTAACTTTTCGTTTTCTTGTTGAAATATGTACATATATGAATGTAAAAATGCAAGTAGAATGAATTTTAGAGTTGAATATAACATCAAGTTATTCCCTTTTTCCAGAATACCTATTTATATGTATATGTTTAATAAATTTTAGTTTTCAGCTCAATTATGATTTTAAAATTTTTATTTTTGGATTTGTAGTTTCGATTTTTTTTACTTGATTGAGATTGTTCTAATATTTCATTTTTTCCGACTTTCCAAAGGCAATGTTTTCTTAAAACTACTAGAATTAAAAAATACAAACATTGTTTTCGGTTTGAAAAGCAATCTCCAGGAGCAAACCATTTCTTAAATTCCTCATGAGCATTACTTGCATTAATATATTAAATACATATATTAATGATCGTTTCTGTTATCTTGTAAATTTCTGTTTTCTTTTATGAACTTTGTGAATATTTGAAAATAAAATTTGCAAATTCGAAAAAAAAATATCTGTTGGTAATCTTAAACCAGATGTGTTAGAATGATTTTTGTGAAAAATTAATAATTCTGATGATAATGGTGTATTTTTCGTATCTTTTTGTAATATTTTGAAACAATATTCACAAATATCTGCTTTAAGAAATCTAAGAGAGATCTAAGAGATCTAAAGAGATCTAAAAGTACATACACTACAAAATATCTGACAGAAGAATCACTCATTAAAAAGTTCCTATTTTCATTTGAATGTAGATGGAGGTTTTCCTTTCCAAATGACTCTTGTTCAATATATCTGTCAAAATCATCTAAAGAATTAGCTAACTGATCTGTATCTATATGTGTGTCTAAGAGAAGTTCGGATGAGTATGTCGAATTCAGGCTATGTTTTAAATATTGATCTTCGTCAGGTTCGCAATTCATTAAGTTTGATGTATAGGTTAAAAGTTTCATTGATAGAAGTCGACCCATTATATCATTAAATTCTCTTACTGAAGGATTTCTAGAGAAACCATTATGTCCTCGAATTGTGCCGAAAAAGTTTTCTATTGCATCAGAATTTTTTTTATTTGTTAATATGTAGCAAATTTTCAGTTTGGAATCAGCAAAAAAATCATTTGATAACATGAGTACTGCATTTATAGTTTGCAACAAACCATCGACCCAATAGAAAGTGGCTGGAATTTGTATTGCACTTAAATATTGCTTGACATCGTTTAAGAAGTTATAAACCTGATTATTTTTTCCCAAAGCCGACTTTAGTGGCTTTCGATTATCGTACCTTACTTTACTGTTTAATTAAGCAGTCAAATACATTATTCATTTTTTTAAAAACCAAGGCAGTTGCAATTGAATTCTGACGTATGTTTGAAGGAAATAAATCTTGATCTAAAACTGTTTTTATTGCAGCGGCAGAGTTGGCACTGAAATCTTCTGCAGCAAGTTTTACATTCTTCTTTTGAAACGTATCTGGGTTAATATGAATATCTGTTAAATTTGGACAAAGCTTTGTGGTGTTTTTTCTATCCATATCGTGCAATGTCCTCAGCACGTTTCAGCTAGCTATCCCATCTGGGGTTGTTATATTATATTTTAGCAAACTATTTCTACAGTTCTTAATTGTGTGACATATATAATAAATCACGTGATGCTTTTCCAATCACTAAAATCGTTTCCAATCACTAAAACAGAGTTTTTAAGTTATACTATTATTATGTTATTTTATGCTTTTTTATATATTAAATATTTTTAGAAACTAAAAAACGGAAGAATTAAATCTACCAAGTGCCTACTATAGTGCATCGTTAAACTTGATTTTAATATAAAAAATTTATTTTAAATGCATGTCTATATCAATATTATATTAATATACACACACATAAAACTTTCTTGCAAAAGAATATATGTATTATATTATGCATAATGTAACAAATATTGAAAAACCTCTTGAAAAAATCAAAGTAACCAAATCTATAAGTTACATATATTATTCATATGATGATTCAAAATTACATCTGGATGATTGGAAATTTAATTTTTTAACAACACTTATTAAAAATATAACTCTTAATAAGGGATTTAATCGAAGCCAGGTTTACAAAGAATTTTTAAATGAAGTTTTAGCATATATCTGTAATTCTAAAAATTATGATGATATAATATTTCAAAAAGTAGCAGATCAAAACGAAAGATGTTTAATTCGAATATCACAGACTTTTGATGAAGATAGCTTCTTTATAAAAGTTAATCAGAGCTAATAATAATATATATAAAAACATTGTTAAGTGAATTATTTCAACAGAAAAAATTTCAAAACAAAATTACCTGAGCTATTCAAATTAGCTATTGCTAATAACAAAGACGAATTATGATTAAATGGTTATGATTTATTCAGATATAGTTCAATCATCTATTTTTGGAAGTAGCAAAGTACGGGCATTGGGAGCTATCAACATAGATAATTACAGAATTCCTATAAATATTGAGTTTCAAAATGTTCATTACATACCTATAGAGAAAAATACTTTTGAAACTATAGCTATTAAAATCTGTAACCAATACGATGATGCAATAAATTTTGTTTCAACCAAAATTGTCTTACACTTTAAAAAGCAATGATTGCCAAACAATATAAATACTACTACCCAAATAAAATATTCTATCAAACATGGAACGAGCTTACGTGAGATATTATTCCTCTCAAGTAGGAGGAGGAATTAATGATATTGGACCTTTATTACAATTTTATCCAACTATACAGAGTGGTCATGGTTTAGGAAACATATTTGGAAGTTTATTTCGTTATTTGAAACCAGTTCTTTCATCTGATTGGGATTTTTTTAAAAAGAAAGCTGTAAACACAAGTAAAAATATTCTTGGTGATATAGCATCTGATACACATATAAAAGAGTCCGTAATTGATCAAGGTAAAAGTGGAATTAAAAATTTACGAAAATTCATGGTTAATAAATTACATTCAATGTATGGTGGAAGACGGAAACCTATAAAAAAAACGTGCAGTTTCTAAAAAACAACATTCAAAGTTGAAGTGACGAAAAAATCAGATATTATCAATTAAAATGGAGTGCATGAAATCTGAACTAGATATTTTCGCTTCTTTACCAGTTCAAGCAGGCATTTTACGCTCAGAACAAATAGCATACAACCCTTTAGCCTCAATAGAAGTATCACCGTCAACCATTGAATTTGTATCACTTGGAAACGGAGATACTTATAGAGATTTATCCAGTACCTATATAAAGTTTAAAGTTGAAATATTAAAAAATTTGGATCAAGTTGGAGTGTAAATGACAAAACAGCAACTAGAGCTGATATTAAAGCAACTCCAAATTCGTAATGTCTACGTAAACATATAAAAGGATGAATAGTATTTCGTTTCCCCTCATTATACAATGACGTCTGTTATAGTAGACTTATCGTTCTGTACGGACGATAGCAACATAATATTTATTTATAAAAAATATTGCTGTAGCTGGAATAAAAGAAAAATGTCAACCTTTTGTAAAAGAACTAAAGTATAAATTTCCTATCAGAGATTTAAAAAGAACAGACATCGAGAATTACTCTTTTGGACATATCGATAACGAAAAAACAAATAATAAGTTAGTAAATATGCTTGAAAAATTTGATATAGTCTTAACAAATGGAAAACTTAAAGCAGAATTTTTAGCATCATATATAAGAGGAAATACTCGTCTAATTGATATTTCTCATTTACAAGACAATGAATACACTTCAGATAACTAAAGTGTTAAATGTAATAGTGCAATACGTAAATTATTTAAAGGTGTTTTTGCTGTCGATAAAATACCTCAAAATATTTCAAAACCATGTATTTTAATAATAAACACAGGCACTTCTGCTGAAAAGGGGACACATGGATTAGCAATTTTTATACCATCACAAGGTTGTGCAGAATATTTTGATTCATATGGAAGACCACCATTACATAGAGATATTATAAATGTTTTGCAAAATCAAACGAATTGCTTTGTTTTTAATAATAAAAGATTACAAAGTAATTTTTTCTTCTGTATCTGGACAATACTGCTGTGTTTATTTGTGGGCAAGATGTTCCTGTAAAATTATGAGTATGTATCTCAAAAACGATGAAAAAATACAGATAATGTTTACAAAAATTTTTTTGGGGGGGAATATGAGAAATATTTACTATAAATATCAAAAATCTGAAAAAGATTTCTCAGTTAAAGAAAAGAAAAAATGGAGCAAACACTAAATACAGAAATATTTCTAAAAGAAAAAAGTTAATCATCACAAAATCTTTTATTAAGCTATATCTATTATTTAGAACAAACAATAAAATTGCAAATTGGATTTAATGTTTTTAATTTTGCTGCAACATTAATTTTTCAACATAATAATAAAGTCATTTGCGAGATGATTTATTTGGAGTGGTGCGAAAAAAGCAAAGCAAAAAATCAGGTATCTTCAATTAAAATGGAGTGCATGAAATGTGAGCTAGATATTTTCGCTTTTTTACCAGTTCAAACAAGCAATTTACGTTCAGAAGAAATAGCATACAACCCTTTAGCCTCATTAGAAGCATCACCGTCAACCATTGAATTTGTATCACTTGGAAACGGAGATACTTATAGAGATATCTATCCAGTACCTATATAAAGTTTAAAGTTCAAATATTAAAAAAGATGGATCAAATTGGAGTGTAAATTACAAAACAGGAAACAGGATATTAAAGCAGCGTCAAAGTCGTAATGTCTACCTAAACATATAAAAGGATGAATATCATAATGATTTTAAAAAGAGTCAAGAAAAATTAAATTCAAAAGTAATTTCGATAAAATTGAAAACTAAAAAACTTACATTACAACTAGATAAATACACATGCTTTTGTCTTATGTTGGACTTTACACAAGCGGTGATGTCATATAATAATGGAGCTGAATTGAATGTTTAAAAATATGTATACAAATATTTTGAGAGATGTATTGAACAGAACAAAATGAAACTCGAACATGAAGATTTTTACATTCCAATGAATTTACATATAGTGTAACTATATGTAATGAATTTACGTGTAGCTATTCCAGGTTAATTTATGAAATACCAATGTTTATGTCAGAAAAATTATATTGGTCAACAATAAATAAAACAAATATTTTTTAAAACCAATTAATTATCTTTTATTAAATACATATATATGTTCATGCAATTTTTGACAGCACATCTTTGTAAATTTTCCGTATTGCAATGGTGAAGGTTATGGTTATAAAATTCCTTAGCTTGTTAGAATTTCATTATCTAAATTGATAACTTCTACCACTGAACTCGAAACAAATTTATTGAAAAATTCCTTTTTTTGATATCCTTTTACGTAAATGACATCGAATGATGTTAAATATTCCTCTAAGATATTTTTAACCATTAATAACCAAGACAATTAATTTTTGTATTGTTGTATGCATTTTGCTGTTTAGCATAACTACTTAACTCTTCAAATGAGTAAGGTGGTTTTAACATAAACAGCATTGGTATCAAGGAACCTTCAGCTACCAAAGAAAATTCACTTACAAAATATTGCTTATTGTTTCCAATAACAAATTGTAAATCAACTATTGCCTTCCTGCTGCTCATTTTACTCTTTACTGTATTAAAACGAACCAACAACCTTTAATTTATATCTACGATAGCAATTTAAGTTGCTGAATCACCAGGTTACACGACTGGCTTGACAGTGTACTGATCTAAACTTTCTAACACCATCGCCGGACTTCCGGAGACCGTTGCGGGATTTCCGGAGACCGTTGCTGGATTTCCGCAGACCGTTGCGGGACTTGCGGAGACCGTTGCGGGACTTCCGGAGACCGTTGCGAGACTTCCGGAGACCGTTGTCGAATTACCGGAGACTGTTGTCGAACTTCCGGAGACCGTTGCCGGACTTCCGGAAACCGTTGTCGGACTTCCGGAGATCATTGTCGGACTTCCGGAGATCGTTGTTGGACTTCCGGGCACAGACCTTGTCCCTCAGCCCAGCAGGCCACCAAACTCTTAGGCCAAGGAAGCGCCTAGAACATTGAAGGGATGAAAATTTTGTTTTAACTCAAAAAATATAAACCTGAAAAACCTGAAAAAACTTTTAAACCTGAAAAACCTGAAAAAGCTTCTAAACCTGAAAAACCTGAAAAAGCTTTTAAACCTGAAAAACCTCTTATTGAAAAACCTTTTATTGATTTTTTTTAATTTTTATAATGTAAAGCTAAAAATCTGAAAAACCGAAAAAATGAAGGAGGAAAATGAGAAATGAATAAAACAATGTTTTAATGGACGAATTAAAACTTTTTATTTTAAAAATAAATATGAATCTATATTAGATTCCTTAGATTTTCTTCTGTTTTTTTTATTAATTTCTATTTTTTTTATCTTTTGATCCTGGTAACAGCTCAAATAGAGCCATATTTCATCGATCTTTATCACGCCCTAAGTATTTAAAACTTAAATTTGTTTTATTTAATTCGTCTATTTCACCATCGGTTTGCACCTTGAAGAAAGTGATGCTCTCACCTTTCTCAAATAAATCCAGTATTTCACACAGTACCACCTTTTGACCACGTTTCGTGTCAAGAAATATGCATTTAATTACTTCATATTTTTGTTTTTTTACAAGAATATCAATTGAGTGAAATTCTTGGTTCTCACCTTTTCCAATTTCATTCAGTTTTTTAAGAAAAGCCTAACGTAATATAAAAATAAAATATTAAAAAAAATCATTTTTAATGTAATATAAAAATATCTTATCATTTTTTAATAATTTTTTTTTTTAGTTTTTTTTTTGTTGTTTTTCTTTGCGTGTTTTAATAATTTTACTTTCAGTTTACTAAACTGATGAAAGTATGTAATATAGTAGAATTGTAGTAAAAGTTTATATACATTTTTATTACATCATAGAAAAATAGATATTTCAATATACATATTACAACAAAATGATATTGAATAAAACATATGTTAACAATTAACATTGTTTACATATTTGAATTCTTTGCAATGTTGACAATGACATTGAAATTGACATTGACATTAACATTGTTAGACAATTTAATAAAACAGATCTTAACATTACATCCATCAATATGTAATATTGTAATAATTATAACAATATGTAATAATTATAACATTGTAATATTCATAAACTAATTTCGAATTTATTTGAATAAAACAAATTTCAACATTGTTGTTCGAAATTTAACATATGTAATTATACTTTTTCTATTATTTTCTTTGTTTAACAAGTCCAAGAGGCAAGAACCCATAAAAGACAATTGTACTGTTCAAAATCAATTAAAAAGTTCAAGTTTTCTGTAAAGAACGTGTGTTAAAATTTAACAAAATAAAAAAAATTAAATCATATTTATGTGACATCTTTAATTTATCTTTTCCAAGAAAATATAATTTAGCGAAGCATTTAAAAACCCATAAATTTTGTAATGAATGTAATGTGAACGTTCTGAGTTGGAGTGGACATGTACGTTCATTTTTACATAGACAAAATGCAGCTGAAAATCTAACGAAAAATGTGAAATTAATAAAACAATGTTTTAATGGACGAATTTCGTTTTATGGCGGCTAGTTTGAACGGTCTTTCTAAAGATATTGACAAAAATAATATGAAAAACATAATAAAGTCTTCCACTGATAATTTTGATTTAATGCTTAAGAAAGGATTGTTCCGATATGATTATTTAAAGAGTTGGGAAAAACTTTATTAAGAAAATTTACCACCGCAAATAGAATTTTATAATAAAATGACAAACACTCAATGCTCAGTAATAGATTATAATCATGCAATTACAGTATGGAATACTTTCAAATGTAAAAATTTGCTGGACTACATACAATTATATTTAAAAACAGATGTTTTCGAAAATTTTAGAAAAATTTGTATGAATATTTATAATTTAGATCCTGCAAATTTTTACACTGCTCCTGGTCTTTCTTGGCAGACAATGCTTAAATATACCAAAATAGAATTAGAATTATTGCTTACGGATATAAATATATATAATTTTATAAAATCAGGAATACGTGGAGGCATTAGTCAATGTTCTTTACGTCATTATGTAGCTAACAATAAATATATGAAATATAAATTCAATCAAAACAAAGAATATTTAGTTTACGAAGAATTTCATTCAATTGAAATTTAAAAAAATGAAAAATATGAAGTAATTAAATGCATATTTCTTGACACGAAACGTGGTCAAAAAGTGGTACTATGTGAAGTACTGGATTTATTTGAGAAAGGTGAGAGCATCACTTTCTTCATGCCAGTTCGGTTTTCGAAGAAGGGGCAAACCGATGGTGAAATAGACGAATTAAATAAAACAAGTTTAAGTTTTAAATACTTAGGGCGTGATAAAGATCGATGAAATATGGCTCTATTTGAGCTGTTACCAGGATCAAAAGATAAAAAAAATAGAAATTAATAAAAAAAGCAGAAGAAAATCTAAGGAATCTAATATAGATTCATATTTATTTTAAAAATAAAAAGTTTTAATTCGTCTATAAAACATTGTTTTATTCATTTCTCATTTTCCTCCTTCATTTTTTCGGTTTTTCAGATTTTTAGCTTTACATTATAAAAATCAAGAAAAATCAATAAAAGGTTTTTCAATAAGAGGTTTTTCAGGTTTAATAGCTTTTTCAGATTTTTTAGGTTTATATTTTTTGAGTTAAAAGAAAATGTTTTCCTCCCTTCAATGTTCTAGGCGCTTCCTTGGCCTAAGAGCTTGGTGGCCTGGAGGCCTGAGGGCCAAGGTCTGTGTCCGGAAGTCCAACAACGGTCTCCGGAAGTTCGACAACAGTCTCCGGTAATTCGACAACGGTCACCGGAAGTCCCGCAACGGTCCCGCACGTATTTAGTGACTTATATAGATGGAAATAACTTATATGTTTGGGCTATGTCACAGTATATACCATATAAAGATTTTCAGTGGGTTGATAATTCAATAGACGTTTAACAAATAGAAAACGATTCAGAATTTGGTTATATTTTAGAAGTAGATTTAGATTAAACAGGCAGGAAAAACAAAAAAATTGTTGACTAATTTAAATAATAAAAGAAATTATGTAATACATTATAGAAATCTTAAACAATGTATTTAAAATGGACTTGAGTTGAAAAGAATACACAGAGTTTTAAAATTTACACAGAGTGGTTGGCTACAAAAATATATTAATTTAAATACTGCAAACAGGAAAAATGCTAAAAGTATATTTGAAAAATTTTTTTTTAAATTAATGAATAATGCTGTTTTTGGAAAAACAATGGAAAATGTTGATAACAGAAGAATAATCAAAGTATCTGCGAAAACAAATGGAAGGCATTTAGGGGCTAGAGCTCTCATATCAAAACCAAATTTCCATAGCATATCAATTTTTGAATCTGATTTAGTAGCTGTAGAATTGAAGAAAACTGTAGTACATTATAACAAACCTATTTATATAGGAATTTCAATTTTAGATCAATCGAAATTATTAATGTATCAATTTCATTATAATTATATGAAAGCTAAATTTCAAAATAATTTAGCTCTAAATTATATAGATACAGATAGTTTTATATATACTATTACTTCAAACGATTATTATAGTGATATAAAACCAGATCTTATTACATACTTCGATACCTCAAATTATTCTAAAGATAGCGCATATAATTTTCCTCAATTAAACAAAAAAGTATTAGAGTTATTTAAAGACGAAGTGAACGGAAAAATAATTACGGAATTTATAGGTCTACGTTCAAAAATGTACTTTATTAAAACACAACAAGATGACACAATTAAAAAAGCGAAGGATGTTGCAAAATATGTTGTTAATGATTTAAATATCGAACATTTTAAAGAATCTTTATACAAGAATTTCATTATTTTATAGATATATGAAGGTTTTCAAATCGAAACTACATACAATATACCTATACATAAATTTTAAATAAAATAGCTTTAAGTAGTTTAGATGAAAAAAGATTTATATTAGCTAATAAAATAAATACCTGTGCTTGGGGGCATTATGCTCTAAAAAATTAGATTTAATTTTATTAACTAGATATATTTTGAAACTTTGTTTTTTAATGTTTAATCTATTAAATCTGATATTTCTATCTCTATGGTGAATAGGCCCTCTTCTTTACTTAGATTTTAATTTAATTCTAGGTTCAACTTTATAAAACCTATGAAGATTAGAAGAATTTCTCATTTTATTTTTCCAGATTCAATGTCCCTGGAAAAATAAGATCACCTCCTGTTTAAGATTTTCCACTACCCCCTGTTTAAGATTCAATGTCCTCTTAAACAGGGGGTGGTGGAAAAAAATGTTCTAAGGAGACTTATACTTAAAGAAAATGTGATTTTCACATAACGGTAAATTTAAATAATAAATTACAAAATATTGTATAATTTTGATATTGTTTTATTTAAATAATAAAATTTCTGGTCTTCTGGTTGTTTCAAATTGCAAAACTATTACGCAGAGCCTGAGATATATATGTACATCTGAAAATGGGGCTTTTTCATAATTTTGAAGAGCTGTAACTCTGAAACCCTATATATCTAAAATAAACCTTTACCACACGTTATCATATATTACTGTAGCTTTATTTTTTATATATTTTCGAAATAAAATGTGTACAGGTTCCTAAGTTACAGGTATTTAAAAATAGCAAATTTTCAATTTTTGAGCCCTAATAGCTCATAAATACGGAGTGGTCCAAAAAAAATTTCTGAGCAAACTTATACTAATTCTAAAAGTTCTTTCTTGCCTCAAAATTTCAAGTCTCTATCTAAAAGCGTGCCGGAGTTATGAAAGTAGAAAAGTCATGCAAAATTTGGTTTTCATATAATGGTAAGTTTAAATACTAAATTTAAAAATTATATATAATTTTGATATTGATTTACAAAGGTAAAGAAAATTCCTGTCGCATGACGTTTTCAGATTGAAAAAATCTTAAGCAAAACATAAGATATATGCATTTAAAAATAGGGCTTTTTCAAAGTTGGCTGTAGCTCCGTAATGGATGCATCGCCAAAAAATCAAATCACACTTTCGTTAGTTTTAAAATAACGCTGTATTATTAAGAAAAGTTGCTAACCGAAATAAAAGTATAATGTTGGAGCTTTAATATTTATGTATTACTTCAAAAAAATTTGATTAGGTGTTCAAGTTACATGTTTTTAAAAATAGGGAATTTTCAGTTTTTGACCCCTTACAGCTTCTAAACGGAGCACAATACAAAAATATTTTCCGAAATGACACATACTTATTTTAAAAGATCTAATTCATCTTAAAATTTCAAATTTATAGCTTAAACCGTTTAGAAGATAGGAGGATTAAAGAATTTTGCAATATTTCAGTTTGGCATAACGGTAAATTAAGACACAAGTATATTTTTATTATATACATATTTGTAAAGCACATAACTGTAGCTATCGTCAGGCATTTTCAGATTGAAGAAATATCTTATAGAACTTGTATTATAACAATTTAAGTATAGAGCTTTATCGAATTTTGCGGGGCTGTAGCTCCAAAACGGGTGGGGCAACAGAAAAAAGTTCTTCCATAAAAATAATGATTTTTTGATATCTATCCGTAATTAAAATATGTGGCTCTACTTCAAACGTTGTGGAACTTTCGAAAAATATGTATGAAAAATGTGAAGATCAAAAAGTTAGTTGTTCGAGAGCCTTCCCAAAGTTTTGGTCGGATCGCAATCAAAAAATATAGATCCAATACAAATAATACAAATTGATCCAAAAATATTTTGCGCTAATTTTAAGACTCTAGCTTTCTTAGTTTTTGAGTTAGCGTGCTGACGGAGGACGGACAAAGCTTAATCGACTCAGAATTTGATTCTGATCCGAACCATACCTTTGAAGGCATATATATAGCTTGCTTATTTCGAGGTGTTATAAACGGAGGAGTGATTTTATTATACCCGATACTTATCGTACGGGTATAAAAATTGAAAATTTATGGGGTTTGGTACACACTCCCGAAAACAAAATCACGAAAATAAAAATCCCGAATTTAAATCCCCAAAACAAAATCCCGAAATTACGAAATGCCGAAAATCGAAATCTCGCATAGACAGACATATGTGGATATAAATATTCCGGAAAAGGGGAATACTTAGATTTTGAATCCAACTATTAATATTTACAGCATGCCCACATATATACATATATCCATTTCATTAAAAAAAAATTAAATTTTCACATTTCCATATGAATAAATATTAATTTTGCAACCCCGCTACAAAATTATTGAAACCTGATTTTGAATCCAATTATAATTGAATCCAATTTTTATTGTAAAAAGTTAAGTATTCTTACTGATGAAGGGAAGTAGTTCTCAAAAAACGTTTTTAAGATAAATAAAAAATATATTAAAACAGAACGGTATTTTCTTTTAGTTCATTAAAAAGTTGAGTGACAAAAAACCAATATTATTTCTAGATTACCAGACTGGCATATGATACGTCGGGTTTGTCTTGTAAAATATAAAATATAATTTATTGTTTAAATTTATATATTGATAATTCAGTTATGTGAAAACCAAATTTTGCATGATAATTCTCCTTTCATAACTCCGGCACGCTTTTAGGTGGGACCTTGAAATTTATTGAAATTATATTGAAATTAGGTGATACACGAAAGAACTTTTAGAATTAGTATAAGTTTCATCAGAAAATTTTTTTTGTACCACCCTCTCTTTAAGAGGTATTAGGCTCAAAAATTGAAAATTTGCTATTTTTAAACACCTGTAATTTAGGCACCCGTACAAATTTTTCTTCGGCAAGACATAAAAATTAAAGCTTTAGTAATATATTTTAACTTGTGTTAATGGTTTTTCTTAGATATATTTTTACGTGTGTCCGGTTTCTTACTTACGCCCTTTAAAATTGCAAAAAAGTCCTATTTTCGCATTTTTTTTTATTATATGAAATTTTCAAATTTTGGTGCGTGTCACAACACTAAACAGTTTGTATTGTCTTTTGAAAATGTGCGTTTTTAAAAACCGTTGGTTAACATTCTGCCTTGTTTTTAGCACATTTCCAAAAAAATTTTGAAATTTTGAAAAAATGTGCTTATTAGTTTCATTCTGTCCGTCCGTCTGTTTACAAAACTTCTACACCGTTAAAGATAGAAAAAAAAATTTTAACCATGGGTAGGTCTCATAAAAAAATAATTTTGTGGAGCAACTTTTTCATGTATCCTTATCCACTACGGGGCTACAGCCCTTCAAATTTTGAAAAAGCCCTATTATGTTCTGCTTAAGATTTTTTTAATCTGAAAACGAAATTCGACAAGCATTTTTTTTAACTTTGTAAGTTAATATCAAAATTATACAATTTTTTTAAATTTAGTATTTAAATTTACCGTTATGTGAAAACCAAATTTTGTTTTTTGTAGAGTGAAGGAAATTACACTCATTTATAGAATTTTGTAGAGTGTAGAAAACTACACTCATAACTCCGGGATGCCTTTAGATAGGAACCTACAATTTTGAGACAAGAAAGAACTTTTAGAATTAGTATAAGTTTCCTTAGAAAATTTTTTTGCACCACCCCCTGTTTAAGAGGTATTACGTTTGAAAAATTATAAATTTCCTATTTTTAGGCACCTGTACACATTTTTCTTCGGCAAGACATAAAAATTTAAGCTCTAGTAATATATTTTTACGTATGTTAACGGTTTTTCTTAGTTATGTAGGGTCCTGGAGTTACAGCCCCTCAAAATTGCAGTAAAGTCCTATTTTAACATATTTTCTTATTACAAAAAATTTTTTAATTTTTTAAATTTTCAAATTTTTGTGCAAGTCACAATTCTAAACAGGTTGTATTGTGTTTTGGAAATGTGCGCTTTTAGAAACCGTTGGTTTACATTCTACCTTGTTTTAATTAGAATTACAATACAAATAGCATATTGTCTTTAATTTAATATTTCAAAATTTTCTTTTTGGTTTTTTGTTTTAATTATTTTTAAAACGTATCAACTGAAGATTAAATAGTCTTTTCGAATATTAATTCCACTAAGTCATTTATATTTTAACACTTATAGTAAAATTCTGATACAAATTAC
Organism: Poecilobothrus nobilitatus; assembly: GCA_947095535.1. Classification (NCBI taxonomy): domain Eukaryota; kingdom Metazoa; phylum Arthropoda; class Insecta; order Diptera; family Dolichopodidae; genus Poecilobothrus; species Poecilobothrus nobilitatus. Next base: position 125,159,225 of record OX352774.1, on the reverse strand, counting down.
TATACAGTATACATTATGTATGTTGTTTTTATTATTGACTTATTTTCGTTTTCGAAGAAAGTAAGAAGTGTTTTTTAACATTTTATTATTTTCTAATAAAGATTTTATAATATAGGAACGAGAAGTGTTATATTTATTTTCATATTCCCCGGTTTCCAATTCTTTCCTTTTTATAACCATACTTTTTTTAGTATATCCTTTTGCCTCATAAATGGAACAATTGAATTACACAGCCTTTCTTTGCAGTTGTAGCTGCAAATGGGGGAATTTTTACTACGTGTACGGGGTTTGAACCCACACTCCCTCGATGTTTATAGATTATTTTAAACACTCTTACCCTCTAGACCATTGAGATACTTTTTCAATTTAAAAAAGTTAATGCTCTTTTTGAATTTTTATCATAATTTCGATTATTGTTATTGTTATTTTTTTCTAAGGCGCCAGTTATAGCTTTAATTAAAATGCTTCCGGAAAATGTTTATTTTGAATTTTTTTGCAGTAAAGACATATATAAAATTTAACAAAAGTGTTGATTTAATGATTTAATAATTTCTAAAGAATGAAATCAGCTACGAATTTTTAAATTTTAAGTTAAATATTTAAAAAACAATCTTTTTTATGATTTGCCGGATTGGCAATTATTTTCCTGAACAACTAATTAGTAATTTTGCATAATGAAAAATGACATATGTTTCATATCTTCCCATTTCAGTTTGTCATTGAAGAAAATTCTGATGCAATTCTTGACTTATTTCATTATGATTTTTTATTTCAATCAGTTTACACTTATATTTTATATTTTTATTATTTTGTTTATTAAATAAAATAATCTTTTATTCTTTATTAGTACCATTTTCTATCAATAACGAATAAATAAATTAAAATATTAAAAATTTATTTTCCAAACATCGAAATAACGATGAGAATAATTTAAATTACTTTTATTTTTATTTTGGACCCAGTATTATCATTTACCATTTGACAGATAATTTTACTGGCAGTTTTTTCTGATTGCTATAATCGCCTATACGGAAAAAATGTAAGTGAAACGTTTTTTCCGTATGTATTTCAATGAAAGCTGTAACTGGCGCCTAATTTTGTTATTAAAATTAGATGGTTTGCAAAATTTATTTTTTGTTGCTACTATTATATGAGGATGTCTACCCATTAATAATTGCGCTGCTGATAGTTCTGGAGAAATTTTTAATTCAAGAATTCCTATATTCTAATAATGCTTTTAGTTATTGTAACTTTTATACATACCTACATAAATTAGAAGTCCAATTTTTAAATGCATAAGTATAAAATGGACTATTGTTATCTGAGATCATTTCTATTTTATCAGAAAAATTAAACTTGGTTTTGCTAAAATTTAACTTTATTACTATTGGTAACACCGTTACTGTCAATGGAGAGCGGTATAGATTGATGATAACCAATTTTTTATGGCCGAAATTGATGTTGATCTTGGAAGAAATTGATCTTGACAACAGCTGGTTCCAACAAGATGGGATTACGTGCCACACAGCACGTGCAACAACCGAATTATTGCGAGAAAAGTTTGGAGATCACACTTCACATTAAATAAAAAACATTTGAATTTCCTTAACAATTAGTGTTTTTTTTTTGAATCATATCACTCCAATTTTAAAACCCTGTATATGATATTGATACGTAGTAATATAATATATCATGTTTATTCAGGTATTGTATGTCACTGATGAATGAATGAATGAATGAATATATAGATATATATAGAAGCATATTTATACGTATTTTATTGTATTTCTAAGAAATGATTCAATGAATGAAATATTTTTAACGAAATATTACAATATATGGCGATATAAAATAATATACATTTAATATGTATGTATGAATACATATGGGCTCTACTATGGTAGATGTTGTACCAGCGTAGAACCAAATGTATATATCTGCAAGATATTTGGTGTTGCCACCTTTCTAAAAATATATATCCTTAATGGCGTATTTTATCCTTTAAGGACGAAAAGGACATTTGAAAGCATCCTTGTCGTTTTAATGTTTTTATATAAAAACCGTTATATCTGATAATCTGTATGATAAATATATATATATATTAGGTTTTTTTATCTTATAAAATAGTAATCTGAAAAATATTTTAACAGTTAATTGGTGACGATAGGTGTTGCCGTTCTGGAGATATTGTAGTTCAAAATTGAAAATTTTTGAAAAAAAAAAACAATTTTTTTTATTTTTCTTTAAAAACCAAATATCTCGTGATGTTACCAAAAAAATACCTCCGATATTTATACACTGTTGGAAAGGTCTATTGTTTTTCTATTATTCGTACATACATATTTTGTTTCTATATTGTAGAGTTTAGAAGATACAAGTATTTATGAAAAAAAAAATTGTTCTGTTTTGTAATTTTTTTGGTTATTTTTATTGATTCTACAAAATGTAATAACAATAAAATCGAAATAGGTAACAAATATTAATTCATTGAACATATAATAATTATTTGTACGAGTCAAAGATCGTGTTGTTAATATCCCTATATATAAAACCTATGTTTATAACAATTTATGACATAGGTAAAATAACATTTTATGAGAAACAATAAGAAAAAAAAAATTTTTTTTTAATCTCATTTTAATTTTCTTTTTTTTTTACTTTATATATTTTTTTCACATCTTATGAAAAATTCTTTGATTTTAATTTTGTAAATACATATATAAATAACAATTTATAACACAATATAAAATTTTATGATAAACAATAAGAAAAATTTTGAACGATGTTTGCTGAGCTTCCTAAAGATTCCTAAATTAAGTTCAATGGAGTGTATTAGTGTACTTTTATTTGATTTTGCGTATTTTATTACGGCATCGTCTGCATAAAGTTGAACTGTCCCATTAAGATTCAATTGCATTATATCGTCAATAAATAATTTGAACAGGTCAAGACCAAGTATGAAGCCTTGCAGTACATCCATTTTCGATTCGCTGAGTGTACCAGCAAAATTGGCTCGTTGAGCTCTGCCTTTTAGGTAAGAGTCGAAGTATGCTTTTTGATTCATATTAAACTTTAATTTATGCAATTTATGTATCAAAATATCATGATCGACACAGTCAAAAGCCTTCTGAAGATCCAAAAATATACAACCAACGTACTTGCTTTCATCCACCTTTGTTGAGATGAAGTGAGTCAGACTTAGACATGCCACTGTCGTATTAGACTTTCTTCAAAGCCATATTGCTCACTGTTTAGAATATCATTATTTAAAATAAAAGTGTTTAATCGACAGTCGCATTCTTCAATGCATAGCGATTACATCGTAATGTTGATTAATTACGTATGTTTACATTTTTTTTTCTCTTATCAGTATTTAAATCAGTAAAAATAATAAAAAAAAAATAATAAAAATCAATTCTCAACAACAATAAATTAAACATTTTAATTTTATAATATTAAATAATAAATAATTATAAATTAACAACAACAACAAAAAAAATAAATAAATTAAAATTTATTTTATATTAAAAATATAATAAACAACACAAAATACTGCTTATTATGCGTGAAGACTCCAGTGGTGTTGAACATCAAATAGGTGGCGAAATAAATAATTTAAAAAGAAAACAAACTAATAGTGCCAACTCAGATAACGAAAGTAACAGCCATATCATGGCAAAAAATGCTAAAACATTAAAAAAGAAATCAAACAAAGATTTAAAAGCAGAGAATATCTCTCTGAAGCAGGAAATAAATAAGTTAAAACAATTAATTCTAAATCTAAATTCCAAAATGTCAATACCATCACAAAAGGAGGCAAATTCATCAAAACTGGACTTTTTTTCTGAACCAATGCGAGATATACCACCACTGCCTGACAGTGCAGATGAAATGGATACTGGTAATAATTTAATTACTAATGATAAAACAAACAATATCACACATGAATTACAAAAACAAGTCAATTTTAATTTCGAAATCCAAGATGACATAATGCAACAAATTAAAATTAAAAATCTTGAAAAATTTAATAAATCCAGGCAGGTTAATGACAACAAGCAAATATTAAACGTATCAGAAATTCAACATGGTACAAAGAAAGAGAAAAATTCAACATTTGGTAATACATCGGAAAGAGAGCAAAATGAAAAAGATGTGGCACTGCAACCAGAATTAGCAAATCAGTTAAAACCTAAGAAATTACCACCAATGAACGTCATTGGTTAAGAACCAAAAGATTTAATTAAAATTATGACAAATGTTTTAAAAGTAAGTAAAGATGATTTCTATATAAAAAAGATTCATAACAAAAAACATGCAATTTACGGTGCAAATTTAGACATTTATAATAAGGTAAAATTAGCTTTAGAATCTGTTAATATTAATTTTTATTCTTTTACTTCAAAAGTGGAAAAAAACAAATCATTTATATTAAAAGGATTACATGAATCTGAAACTATTGAAGATGTTAAATTTTATTTAAAAGATTTAAAATTAAAAAATGTTACTTTTTTGTATGACAAAGTAGTCAGATTCACCACCAAAAATCCCATTCTAAAACAAATTAACCTACCTTTATTTTTGATCCAAGTTTCACCAGATAGTGACACAAAAGAAATTTTTAGTATTAAATACTTAAATAATCAAATAATTTACTGGGAAAAACTCATAAAAAATGAAATTTTGCAATGCAAAAGATGCCAGCGTTTTGGCCATGCTGCTTCTAATTGCAAAATGCTCTATAGATGTGTCAAATGTGATGCAAATCATTCTCCCGGAGAGTGTACCATAACTATAGACGAAGAAAAGACAAAACCTTACTGTGTGCTTTGTAAAACAGTAGGACATCCTGCTTCTTATAGAGGCTGCAGTATGTATAAAGAAATTAAAAAATTTTTTGAAGGAACAAAATTAAAGTATAGGGAAAAGATGGTTAGTCCTAACATTTCAAATAATCGTATAAATCCAAACAAAAGCTTTGCACAATTATTCCATCCAGAAAAAGACCACCAGGCCACGGTCGTAAAGGACGGAGATTTAATGGATATAAAAAATTGTTTGCAGAATGTATGCAACCGATTAAATAAATTTGAACAAATAATAAACAACAATTCTATTAGAATTGACTATCTTTACCAAAATTTTACTAACAATGAGTACCAAAGACGATTTTCTTAAAATTATCTCAGTAAATGTTAACTCACTTATCTCGGTACAAAAAAAGCATTCCTTTAATGATCTTCTTCAAAATCAGAAACCTGATGTAGTACTTGTAACTGAAACTAACTTAAATAGACAAAAATTGGCTTTCGATAATTATGTGACTACAAGAAATAACAAAAAAGAATCAACTAACGAAAGGGGTACTCTAATTTTAATTAAAAATAGATACAAATTTGAACAGGTTCAGAATGAGGTAATACTAAATTTCAAATGTTTTGAAACATGTATAATTTCAGTAAAATTTAAAAATAACCAAAACTTATTGCTGCTGCCATAAAGATAATCAAATATTCATACCAGAATTGCAACTGAAATTATTAAAGTTACAAAAGCTCAGAAACTTTTTTGTGCTGAGTGGTGATTTGAACGCCAAGCATTATTCTTGGAATAATATATCTAATAACGATAGAGACAATAAGCTTTTTTCTTGGATTGAATCAAATAGTTTACCTTATAAATGCCAATTGTATCATAGCATTAACTCCACCTACCTACGGTGTAATTCTTTTTTAGACATCTGTATTGCAGATTGCAGATTAAAATTTAAGAACCTGATAGATAATCGCTTAGACACTCTGGATTTTGATAGTGATCATAGAGCCTTACAATTTGAGATAGCATTTACTTTTGAGGAAGAAATTTTATGTCAGGATAATTTTTGTACAAGACCCTTGTTTGATTTCAATAAAGTCAATTGGGATGAGTTTAAAAAGGAAATAGATTCACTACTTAACCATAATGAACGATGTATAGTGCCCAACAATAGAAATTTAGAAAATTCAGAAATTGACGAATATATTTCAAATATTAATAATTTAATTGTTCAAGCCATGAACAATTGCATTCCTACCATTAAAAAACTAAATAGTTTTCATGATTATTCAAATTTTACAATTAAAAAGTTAAAACATCAAAAAAGTAAATTCATTACAAAGTTATTTAAACTTTATAGAAAAAATGCACAAAATAGTCAATTGATTGCTCAACCTAATCATTCTGAAATTTTAAGATTAAGATCACTCATACAAAATATAAATATTTTAATAAAAGAACAATTTACTATAGAAATTAATCGGTATTGGGGAAAAAAAAATAAATCTCTCCAACCTTCTAGAAATATGTTTCCATCACTTAATAAAATTTTCAGAAAGAAAGAAAGTTTAGAAATTAAAAAAATTGAGTTAGAGCAAAATGATTTAAATATTATTAGTGAAATCAATCTAAATGTAAACGAATTAAAAAGAGACAATAATAATAAGGTAATAATTGAGGATAAGATACAGATTTGTAATATTTTGGGTCAGGTGTTTAAAAGAAAGCATGAATTGATTCCAAACCACGATAATGATCTTAACAACGAAGTTCAAACAAACATGATGAATTTTGAAGCTAATAGTGCTTTTGAAATTCAAAGATTAATTCAATTTAAAAATAGCCAAAAAGCAAGCAGTTTTAGTGAGCAGCAAATTCAAGAATATTTTTTAACTCTTGATGACGTTATAATCGCGCTTAATTCTTTGAAAAACAAAAAATTTAGGTAGAATTCCTAATATTGTTTTAAAAAATCTGTCTAATCAAATTAACTTACAAATTACAACAATTTTTAATAATATTTTAAATAACTCATATTTTCCTAATGTATGGAAAACCGCCAAAGTTATTCCTATTAGAAAACCAGGAAAGGATCCAACGGATCCTAAAAGCTTTAGACCAATTAGTCTCTTGCCTAACTTAAGTAAAGCCTTCGAGCAAATTATAAAAAAGAAAATTGTAAAAAGTTGTAATGAGCTTAACCTTATTAACAATGCACAATTCGGTTTTAGAGATAATCATTCTACAGTTCACGCGGTAGGAAAATTAGTTTCTGACATCTGTTGGTCTGTTAATAGAAAGCACTGTACCGGTGCTCTGTTAATTGATCTAAGCGATGCTTTTACAACAGTATGGTTGGATGGGCTTATTAAAAAATTAACTGATTATAATTTACCTAGTTATTTAATTAGATTAGTAAATAGTATGCTAAGAGGAAGATCATTTACAGTAGAAGTAAATGATAATAATAGGCGGATTGGCGGATTCATTGTTTCCTTACAGTCCCACTCCCAATTCAATGTTTCCGTATCCATTTTCCTATCCTTTCCTATCCCTACTCCCTAGCCAATATACTGCGTTCGCAGGTAAGGGTTTCATCCCACTATATTGGCTAAAGGGGGAGGTGGGTTTAGTCAGTAAGAATCTGACACTACCAAGGGGAAATTCTTGGTGTCTTTGGAAGATTCCCACCTCCCTTAGGAAAAAAAAAAAAAAAATGAAACACAATCAGATAGATATTTTCATATAAACAATGGCTTGATGCAAGGAACTGTTACTTCCCCAATTCTCTTCTCACTCTACATCAATAGCTTATTAAACTATTTAAATATGTTAAATTCAGACAATGCTAATATAATAGTTAAAACTGCAATTGCGTTTGCTGATGATTTAACGTGTTATGTGGCAGCTGAAAAATTTGAAGATATACAAACTAACCTACAGCAAATGTTTAATATAACACAAAGCTATGTATCTTCATGGAGGTTGAAGATAAACTATAGTAAATGTGAGTTGATTCTATTTAGAAACAACGTTGTACAGTGCCATACTTCTGTTCGCAAAAATTAAAAACTAAGTAAAGTATCTAAGTAAAAACTAAGTAAGGTATCTTAGTATTTGGTTAGCAAAAAATTTAAATTTCACAGTACATGTGAAAAAGCAAATGGAAAAAGCGAAGAAAGCCTTTTTTATTGCTAAAAGGTTATTCTATTCCAAGTATTTGTCGAATAGAGTTAAAATAATAGCTTATCAGTCCATCGTTAGACCAATTCTGAGTTATGGATGCGCCGTTTGGTACAATGTAAGCGCTTCGTTAATGGAAAAAATAAGGATTTTCGAAAGAAAATGTTTAAGGTCATGCCTTGGAGAATACCGTAAAGAAATAGAAAATACTAATCACTATCTATCAAACAAATATATTTACAATAAAGCAGCTATCATCCGCATTGATAATTTCAATATTTCACTAATAAGAAACCATTTTCTTAGATCACAAAGAGTCATAGCTAATAGTTTTATTTGCCATGCCATATACCCTGACGACTCATATATAAAAACAACACTAAGTACTGGTTTTATCCCACCTGAAGCCTTTTTGTTCCTTGATAAACATAATTATTTTCAAAATATAGATAAAGTCCCGATATTTTATCATTTCAATAGAAGAGCGACAAACAAAAAAATAGAATTGAATATTAACCAATTAAATTTCACTGATCTGGTGTTTAATACGACAATTTCCGATACGGATAAAAAAAATCAATAAATAGAAACTATTTTTGGTGGCTTGAATCTACATAAATATAGGTGCATAAGTACACTCATTCATTTTTTAACATACCTCTATCCCGTTTCCTCATTTCCTTTCCCACCCCCGTATATTTAGTATTAAGTTTTGGATATAATATTAAAAATTAGATAATTAAGAATTGTTTTTTTACGCTTTTTTAAATTCAAAAAGAAATAACAAACTGATCTGACTAATTTCAGATTTGTAAATAAAAATAAAATTATAATAAATATAAAAAATATAATAATTAACTAGAGTTAAGTAAGTAATTTAGAGATCTCCATTGTGGGACAGTTTATAACTTGTATACAAGAAAATAAACAATGTAATTCACTTAGTTATAAGTTTTTTTTATGTGAAAATTTCTAACTTTTGTACATATAATAAAATTAATTAATAAAAAAAAAAACTTAAAAAAAAAAAAAAAAAGTGTTTAATCCACCTTTAGACTTTAAAAATAGTTTCAAATATTTTAGAGAAAGAACTTAATATTGATATAGGTCGGTAATTTGATATCCATTTTGTCACCATTTTTATACATGGTGTGATTATCGTCATTTTTAGCGATGGAGGGAATGTAGATGTTTCGAATGATTTGTTTATGAATTTAACAAGAACTGGGCATAATATTCCATCATATCTTTTAATAAATTTTCCATTATGTTTATGATGAGTATTATTTAGATATAATAAATTAAAAATTTTTTATATAGATTATATTATCCACAAAACTTTTATCTGGTGTATCCATTTTTGATTATATAAAAAAAAAATGTATTAGAAAGAGATGACCAAACTGTATGAAATTCATTATATTATTTGACAATGTTGACAGATCAATACAAGTGTTCTTTTTTAAACTAATGTGAAATATTTTACAAAAATTAATTGTAAAAATATGAATAATAAAATGTGTTAGAGTTTGTTGAGAATAATTTTGCGATTTAACGATGTCCGTCAGTCCGTTCGCACGATAACTCAAAAACAAGTAAAGCTATCTCGATGAAATTTATATAGTAGGTTATTAATAACAAAAGGAAGATTAAGTTCGAACCTGGACAAAATCGGTCAATGGCTTCGCAATCTGCAAGCTTCCGAATGATTTCGGAACAAAAGAGATTATCTCCAAAACCAACAAAGATAGAACCTTTAAATTTTGTACCATGGTGTTCCTTTGTGTTTGATTTACGTCTTTGAAATTTAAGAAGATTTGGTCCATGGGTTCGGATTTTGGACGTTTCCAAACGAGCCCTAGAACAAACGAGATTATCTCCAAAACCAACAAAAATATAGAACTTTTAAATTTGGTACAAGGGTGTTCTGTCATGTTTTCTTTATGTCTCTGAAATTTGAGATTATTTGGGCCATGGGTTCAGATTTTGAAAGTTTTCGAACGAGCCCCAGGGCAAACCAGTATATCTGAAACCAACAAAGATAAAACCTTTAAATTTGGTACACTGGTGTTCTTCTATATTTCCTTTATGTTTCTGAAACTTGAGAGGATTTAGTCCATGGGTTCGAATTTTGAAAGCTTCCAAACGAGCCCCACAGCAAACGAGATTATCTCCAAAACCAATAAAGATAGAACCTTTGAATTTGGTACAATGGTCTTCTTTCGTGTTTTATTCATGTTTCTGAAATTTGGCAGGATGCCTCTTTTACGTTCATGAAATTCGAATTGAATAAGGAAGAAAAGGGAAGAAGTTCAAGCAGCTGACAAAAAACTTATGGATTTTTAATTTACTTGGAATTATTCAGGTGCAGGGTATTAAAAAGTCGGTTGCATCGAGTTACTGTTACATTTACTTGTTTTTTTTTATTTTGTTCACATAAATATATGTGTAGTTTATATATACATACAAGTTTATATATCTCGATGTAAACTTTAATTATTTCTATAATCCATTTTATTTTAGTTATCAGATTGTTTCGTATATCAAAAAAAGAATATCAAAACTTTTAATTCTAAATAGCTTTGAATCATCTATTTTCGAATGAGAATAGTACCATCTTTAATCAAGAGATATTTGCAAACTTTTTGTAATTTAGGTAAGACTCGAAGTATGCTTTTTGATTCATATTGAAGTTTAATTTATGCAATTTATGTATCAAAATATCATGATCGACACAGTCAAAAGCCTTCTGAAGATCCAAAAATATACAACCAAAGTACTTGATATTCATCCACATTTGTTGAGATGAAGTGAGTCAGACTTAGACATGCCACTGTCTTATTAGACTTTTTCTCAATGCCATATTGCTCACTGTTTAGAATACCATTATTTACCATAAAAGTGTTTAATCGACCTTTAGGCTTTAACAATAGTTACAAATATTTTAGAGAAAGAACTTAATATTGATATAGGTCGGTAATTTGATATCCATTTTGTCACCAATTTTATAAATGGTGTGACTATCGTCATTTTTAGCAATGGAGGGAATGTAGATGTTTCGAATGATTTGTTTATGAATTTAACAAGAACTGGGCATAATATTCCATCATATCTTTTAATAAATTTTGCCAATATCTTGTTAAATCCTGTAGCTGCTGATGCCTTTAATTTACCTAAAACTTCTCACATTTCATCTGAATTAGTCGGATACAACTCAAAATTATTACGAATATTTTTTGAAAAACTATTAAGATATTCAAAATCTATTGGTTCATTTGATATATTTATCTTATTAGTTACATTCACAAAATACTCATTTATACAATTAGCAATATCACTTTCGTTAACAATTTTGGATCCATTATCGGATTTTAAGACCTTATACAACATTTGGATGGACAAGATATTATATTAAAAATAATTTCTTTTCAAATATTCCACAACTTTTTACAACTATATATTAGGATTTTGGACCATTCATTACTGTAAAATCTTTGTTTAGTTGATAAAATTAACTGCTTAGCTTTTCGTTGATATTTTGTATATAATTCCTCTATCCGTTTATTTTATTGATATTTTTTCCAAAATTTATATTAGATGTCCCGAATTTTAATCATGCTCAATATTTCTTCCGTCATCCAAACATGTTTATGATGAGTATTATTTATATATAATAAATTAAAATTTTGTTATATAGAATTTCCCTTTCAAGGTTGTCTGGTTGTCACCTCTGTAGATTGACATATTATATTATCCACAAAACTTTTATCTGGTGTATCCATTTTTGGTTATATAAAAAAAAAAATGTGTTAGAAAGAGATGACCAAACTGTATGAAATTCATTATATTATTTGACAATGTTGACAGATCAATACAAGTGTTCTTTTTTAAACTAATGTGAAATATTTTACAAAAATTAATTGTAAAAATATGAATAATAAAATGTGTTAAAGTTTGTTAAGAATAATTTTGCGATATAACGATGTCCGTCCGTCCGTTCGCACGATAACTGAAAAACAAGTAAAGCTATCTCGATGAAATTTATATAGTAGGTTATTAATTACGAAAGGAAGGCTAAATTCGAACCTGGACAAAATCGGTCCATTTCTTCGCAATCTGCAAGCTTCCGAATGATTTCGGAGCAAAAGAGATTATCTCCAAAACCAACAAAGATAGAACCTTTAAATTTTGTACCATGAGGTTCTTTTGTGTTTGATTTACGTCTCTGAAATTTGAGAAGATTTGGACGTTTCCAAACGAGCCCTAGAACAAACGAGATTATCTCCAAAACCAACAAAAATATAGAACTTTTAAATTTGGTACAAGGGTGTTCTGTCATGTTTTCCTTATATCTCTGAAATTTGAGATTATTTGGGCCATGGGTTCAGATTTTGAAAGTTTTCGAACGAGCCCCAGAGCAAACCAGTATATCTGAAACCAACAAAGATAAAACCTTTAAATTTGGTACACTGGTGTTCTTCTATGTTTCCTTTATGTTTCTGAAACTTGAGAGGATTTAGTCCATGGGTCCGAATTTTGAAAGCTTCCAAACGAGCCCCACAGCAAACGAGATTATCTCCAAAACCAATAAAGATAGAACCTTTGAATTTGGTACAATGGTCTTCTTTCGTGTTTTATTCATGTTTCTGAAATTTGGCAGGATTTGGTCCATGAGTTCGGATCTTGGAATCTTCCGAATGAGCACAGGAGCAAACAAGCATATCTCCAAAACAACCAAGAGTAGAACCTTTAAATTTTGTACAATGGTGTTCTGGTATGTTTTCTTTATGTCCCTGAGATGGATTTGATGAATTGGAGTGGCAATTAGGATAGCTGACACACGCCTCCGAAGAGCTAACAAGCATAACTTCGAAATAAATAAAGGTGTTAAAGGATGCCTCTTTTACGTTCATGAAATTCGAATTGAATAAGGAAGAAAAGGGAAGAAGTTCAAGCAGCTGACAAAAAACTTATGGATTTTTAATTTACTTGGAATTATTCAGGTGCAGGGTATTAAAAAGTCGGTTGCATCGAGTTACTGTTACATTTACTTGTTTTTTTTTATTTTGTTCACATAAATATATGTGTAGTTACATACAAGTTTATATATCTCGATGTAAACTTTAATTATTTCTATAATCCATTTTATTTTAGTTATCAGATTGTTTCGTATATCAAAAAAAGAATATCAAAACTTTTAATTCTAAATAGCTTTGAATCATCTATTTTCGATTGAGAATAGTACCATCTTTAATCAAGAGATATTTGCAAACTTTTTGTAATTTAGGTAAGACTCGAAGTATGCTTTTTGATTCATATTGAAGTTGAATTCATATTGAAAAGGGAAGAAGTTCAAGCAGCTGACAAAAAACTTATGGATTTTTAATTTACTTGGAATTATTCAGGTGCAGGGTATTAAAAAGTCGGTTGCATCGAGTTACTGTTACATTTACTTGTTTTTTTTTATTTTGTTCACATAAATATATGTGTAGTTACATACAAGTTTATATATCTCGATGTAAACTTTAATTATTTCTATAATCCATTTTATTTTAGTTATCAGATTGTTTCGTATATCAAAAAAAGAATATCAAAACTTTTAATTCTAAATAGCTTTGAATCATCTATTTTCGATTGAGAATAGTACCATCTTTAATCAAGAGATATTTGCAAACTTTTTGTAATTTAGGTAAGACTCGAAGTATGCTTTTTGATTCATATTGAAGTTTAATTTATGCAATTTATGTATCAAAATATCATGATCGACACAGTCAAAAGCCTTCTGAAGATCCAAAAATATACAACCAAAGTACTTGATATTCATCCACATTTGTTGAGATGAAGTGAGTCAGACTTAGACATGCCACTGTCTTATTAGACTTTTTCTCAATGCCATATTGCTCACTGTTTAGAATACCATTATTTACCATAAAAGTGTTTAATCGACCTTTAGGCTTTAACAATAGTTACAAATATTTTAGAGAAAGAACTTAATATTGATGGTCGGTAATTTGATATCCATTTTGTCACCAATTTTATAAATGGTGTGACTATCGTCATTTTTAGCAATGGAGGGAATGTAGATGTTTCGAATGATTTGTTTATGAATTTAACAAGAACTGGGCATAATATTCCATCATATCTTTTAATAAATTTTGCCAATATCTTGTTAAATCCTGTAGCTGCTGATGCCTTTAATTTACCTAAAACTTCTCACATTTCATCTGAATTAGTCGGATACAACTCAAAATTATTACGAATATTTTTTGAAAAACTATTAAGATATTCAAAATCTATTGGTTCATTTGATATATTTATCTTATTAGTTACATTCACAAAATACTCATTTATACAATTAGCAATATCACTTTCGTTAACAATTTTGGATCCATTATCGGATTTTAAGACCTTATACAACATTTGGATGGACAAGATATTATATTAAAAATAATTTCTTTTCAAATATTCCACAACTTTTTACAACTATATATTAGGATTTTGGACCATTCATTACTGTAAAATCTTTGTTTAGTTGATAAAATTAACTGCTTAGCTTTTCGTTGATATTTTGTATATAATTCCTCTATCCGTTTATTTTATTGATATTTTTTCCAAAATTTATATTAGATGTCCCGAATTTTAATCATGCTCAATATTTCTTCCGTCATCCAAACATGTTTATGATGAGTATTATTTATATATAATAAATTAAAATTTTGTTATATAGAATTTCCCTTTCAAGGTTGTCTGGTTGTCACCTCTGTAGATTGACATATTATATTATCCACAAAACTTTTATCTGGTGTATTTGGTTATATAAAAAAAAAATGTGTTAGAAAGAGATGACCAAACTGTATGAAATTCATTATATTATTTGACAATGTTGACAGATCAATACAAGTGTTCTTTTTTAAACTAATGTGAAATATTTTACAAAAATTAATTGTAAAAATATGAATAATAAAATGTGTTAAAGTTTGTTAAGAATAATTTTGCGATATAACGATGTCCGTCCGTCCGTTCGCACGATAACTGAAAAACAAGTAAAGCTATCTCGATGAAATTTATATAGTAGGTTATTAATTACGAAAGGAAGGCTAAATTCGAACCTGGACAAAATCGGTCCATTTCTTCGCAATCTGCAAGCTTCCGAATGATTTCGGAGCAAAAGAGATTATCTCCAAAACCAACAAAGATAGAACCTTTAAATTTTGTACCATGAGGTTCTTTTGTGTTTGATTTACGTCTCTGAAATTTGAGAAGATTTGGACGTTTCCAAACGAGCCCTAGAACAAACGAGATTATCTCCAAAACCAACAAAAATATAGAACTTTTAAATTTGGTACAAGGGTGTTCTGTCATGTTTTCCTTATATCTCTGAAATTTGAGATTATTTGGGCCATGGGTTCAGATTTTGAAAGTTTTCGAACGAGCCCCAG
Organism: Poecilobothrus nobilitatus; assembly: GCA_947095535.1. Classification (NCBI taxonomy): domain Eukaryota; kingdom Metazoa; phylum Arthropoda; class Insecta; order Diptera; family Dolichopodidae; genus Poecilobothrus; species Poecilobothrus nobilitatus. The sequence continues at coordinate 125,143,788 of OX352774.1, read as the reverse complement.
AGCAAACCAGTATATCTGAAACCAACAAAGATAAAACCTTTAAATTTGGTACACTGGTGTTCTTCTATGTTTCCTTTATGTTTCTGAAACTTGAGAGGATTTAGTCCATGGGTCCGAATTTTGAAAGCTTCCAAACGAGCCCCACAGCAAACGAGATTATCTCCAAAACCAATAAAGATAGAACCTTTGAATTTGGTACAATGGTCTTCTTTCGTGTTTTATTCATGTTTCTGAAATTTGGCAGGATTTGGTCCATGAGTTCAGATCTTGGAATCTTCCGAATGAGCACAGGAGCAAACAAGCATATCTCCAAAACAACCAAGAGTAGAACCTTTAAATTTTGTACAATGGTGTTCTGGTATGTTTTCTTTATGTCCCTGAGATGGATTTGATGAATTGGAGTGGCAATTAGGATAGCTGACACACGCCTCCGAAGAGCTAACAAGCATAACTTCGAAATAAATAAAGGTGTTAAAGGATGCCTCTTTTACGTTCATGAAATTCGAATTGAATAAGGAAGAAAAGGGAAGAAGTTCAAGCAGCTGACAAAAAACTTATGGATTTTTAATTTACTTGGAATTATTCAGGTGCAGGGTATTAAAAAGTCGGTTGCATCGAGTTACTGTTACATTTACTTGTTTTTTTTTATTTTGTTCACATAAATATATGTGTAGTTACATACAAGTTTATATATCTCGATGTAAACTTTAATTATTTCTATAATCCATTTTATTTTAGTTATCAGATTGTTTCGTATATCAAAAAAAGAATATCAAAACTTTTAATTCTAAATAGCTTTGAATCATCTATTTTCGAATGAGAATAGTACCATCTTTAATCAAGAGATATTTGCAAACTTTTTGTAATTTAGGTAAGACTCGAAGTATGCTTTTTGATTCATATTGAAGTTTAATTTATGCAATTTATGTATCAAAATATCATGATCGACACAGTCAAAAGCCTTCTGAAGATCCAAAAATATACAACCAAAGTACTTGATATTCATCCACATTTGTTGAGATGAAGTGAGTCAGACTTAGACATGCCACTGTCTTATTAGACTTTTTCTCAATGCCATATTGCTCACTGTTTAGAATACCATTATTTACCATAAAAGTGTTTAATCGACCTTTAGGCTTTAACAATAGTTACAAATATTTTAGAGAAAGAACTTAATATTGATATAGGTCGGTAATTTGATATCCATTTTGTCACCAATTTTATAAATGGTGTGACTATCGTCATTTTTAGCAATGGAGGGAATGTAGATGTTTCGAATGATTTGTTTATGAATTTAACAAGAACTGGGCATAATATTCCATCATATCTTTTAATAAATTTTGCCAATATCTTGTTAAATCCTGTAGCTGCTGATGCCTTTAATTTACCTAAAACTTCTCACATTTCATCTGAATTAGTCGGATACAACTCAAAATTATTACGAATATTTTTTGAAAAACTATTAAGATATTCAAAATCTATTGGTTCATTTGATATATTTATCTTATTAGTTACATTCACAAAATACTCATTTATACAATTAGCAATATCACTTTCGTTAACAATTTTGGATCCATTATCGGATTTTAAGACCTTATACAACATTTGGATGGACAAGATATTATATTAAAAATAATTTCTTTTCAAATATTCCACAACTTTTTACAACTATATATTAGGATTTTGGACCATTCATTACTGTAAAATCTTTGTTTAGTTGATAAAATTAACTGCTTAGCTTTTCGTTGATATTTTGTATATAATTCCTCTATCCGTTTATTTTATTGATATTTTTTCCAAAATTTATATTAGATGTCCCGAATTTTAATCATGCTCAATATTTCTTCCGTCATCCAAACATGTTTATGATGAGTATTATTTATATATAATAAATTAAAATTTTGTTATATAGAATTTCCCTTTCAAGGTTGTCTGGTTGTCACCTCTGTAGATTGACATATTATATTATCCACAAAACTTTTATCTGGTGTATCCATTTTTGGTTATATAAAAAAAAAAATGTGTTAGAAAGAGATGACCAAACTGTATGAAATTCATTATATTATTTGACAATGTTGACAGATCAATACAAGTGTTCTTTTTTAAACTAATGTGAAATATTTTACAAAAATTAATTGTAAAAATATGAATAATAAAATGTGTTAAAGTTTGTTAAGAATAATTTTGCGATATAACGATGTCCGTCCGTCCGTTCGCACGATAACTGAAAAACAAGTAAAGCTATCTCGATGAAATTTATATAGTAGGTTATTAATTACGAAAGGAAGGCTAAATTCGAACCTGGACAAAATCGGTCCATTTCTTCGCAATCTGCAAGCTTCCGAATGATTTCGGAGCAAAAGAGATTATCTCCAAAACCAACAAAGATAGAACCTTTAAATTTTGTACCATGAGGTTCTTTTGTGTTTGATTTACGTCTCTGAAATTTGAGAAGATTTGGACGTTTCCAAACGAGCCCTAGAACAAACGAGATTATCTCCAAAACCAACAAAAATATAGAACTTTTAAATTTGGTACAAGGGTGTTCTGTCATGTTTTCCTTATATCTCTGAAATTTGAGATTATTTGGGCCATGGGTTCAGATTTTGAAAGTTTTCGAACGAGCCCCAGAGCAAACCAGTATATCTGAAACCAACAAAGATAAAACCTTTAAATTTGGTACACTGGTGTTCTTTCGTGTTTTATTCATGTTTCTGAAATTTGGCAGGATTTGGTCCATGAGTTCGGATCTTGGAATCTTCCGAATGAGCACAGGAGCAAACAAGCATATCTCCAAAACAACCAAGAGTAGAACCTTTAAATTTGGTACAATGGTGTTCTGGTATGTTTTCTTTATGTCCCTGAGATGGATTTGATGAATTGGAGTGGCAATTAGGATAGCTGACACACGCCTCCGAAGAGCTAACAAGCATAACTTCGAAATAAATAAAGGTGTTAAAGGATGCCTCTTTTACGTTCATGAAATTCGAATTGAATAAGGAAGAAAAGGGAAGAAGTTCAAGCAGCTGACAAAAAACTTATGGATTTTTAATTTACTTGGAATTATTCAGGTGCAGGGTATTAAAAAGTCGGTTGCATCGAGTTACTGTTACATTTACTTGTTTTTTTTTATTTTGTTCACATAAATATATGTGTAGTTACATACAAGTTTATATATCTCGATGTAAACTTTAATTATTTCTATAATCCATTTTATTTTAGTTATCAGATTGTTTCGTATATCAAAAAAAGAATATCAAAACTTTTAATTCTAAATAGCTTTGAATCATCTATTTTCGATTGAGAATAGTACCATCTTTAATCAAGAGATATTTGCAAACTTTTTGTAATTTAGGTAAGACTCGAAGTATGCTTTTTGATTCATATTGAAGTTGAATTCATATTGAAAAGGGAAGAAGTTCAAGCAGCTGACAAAAAACTTATGGATTTTTAATTTACTTGGAATTATTCAGGTGCAGGGTATTAAAAAGTCGGTTGCATCGAGTTACTGTTACATTTACTTGTTTTTTTTTATTTTGTTCACATAAATATATGTGTAGTTACATACAAGTTTATATATCTCGATGTAAACTTTAATTATTTCTATAATCCATTTTATTTTAGTTATCAGATTGTTTCGTATATCAAAAAAAGAATATCAAAACTTTTAATTCTAAATAGCTTTGAATCATCTATTTTCGATTGAGAATAGTACCATCTTTAATCAAGAGATATTTGCAAACTTTTTGTAATTTAGGTAAGACTCGAAGTATGCTTTTTGATTCATATTGAAGTTTAATTTATGCAATTTATGTATCAAAATATCATGATCGACACAGTCAAAAGCCTTCTGAGTAGTATAGCTATGGGACTTCTGCGACACTTTAATGTTTTGCCGTCGGGAAAACATAAAATTTATATGAAACGAAAAACAAAACAAAAAAACAAAACAATAACAAAAAATTAACATTTGTTTGAGTGACCTTGTAACAAAGAAATTATTATCTACTTAAAAAAATTTTTTGAAACAAAAAACAAAACAAAACAATAACAAAAAATTAACATTTGTTTGAGTGACCTTGTAACAAAGAAATTATTATCTACTTAAAAAAATTTTTAAAATCTGAAATGACGTCAGGGAATTCCTATTGTTAATTAAAAAACAATGCCGTCGGCAAAACATAAAATTTTCTTAAAAAATTCAATTGATTTCAAAGTGAATAAATCTCTCATAGACATTGTAGCCATGGATTATGTAGATAATACAGTTTTAAAAATAAAAAAATTACTTTTGAAAGCTAAAAAAAATAAAATTAAAAAAGAAAAGTATGTTAAAAAATCTTCTAAGTACATTGGAAAATTATATAAATTATTAGAAAAAGCTAATAAGATAAGTGAAAAATTGAAGATTACCAATGCTATAGCTCTTTGCAAAGCATATAAGTGTAAAATTAAACAAGTAAAATTTAATAAAAGTAAAAAAAAAAAAATAATTAAATCTAAAATTAAATCTAAAATAATAAATACCGCGTTTAAGAGCCGAATACAGACTTTTGTAATTATAAATTTACGTGTAAAAGATCCATTAGAATTTTTACTATTATGTGAAGATGTCTTTTGTAATTATATAAAAAAAATTTTAGAAAATGAAGCTTTTCTGAAAGTGAATGGAATATTTTGTGGACTTTTTGTGAAAATTTCAAAAGATTTATTAATTGAAGATTTTAAATATATGAACACTAAAAACAATATTATATCAAGAGAGACAAATTTAAAAGAATGGTATAAAAGTTATATAAAAGATATTGTTTTAAAAGATTTAGAAGAATTCCAAGAAAGGGATTCAGGTTGGGCTTTAAAAAAAGTTATAAATTTAGTTGTGAATGTAAATTATTATAGCCCTCAGCTTGGTTCGTCGTATATAAAGTTACCAAAATACATTGAAAATAAGAAAGCATGTGTAAACATTGTAAATAATGATGACTGCTGTTTTGCTTGGGCTATAGTTTCTGCACTTCATCCAGTTGAAAAGAAATCTAATTACCATCCTAATCGTATAACTAGTTATCCTCATTATTCTTCAGTTTTGAAATTAGATGGGATTAAATTTCCAGTTTCCAGAGAAGATATAAAAAAAATTGAAAAAATGAATATAATAAGTATAAATTTATATGAACTTATTAAAAGAAAAGGAGAAAAAGAATTAAAAATTTTGCCAACTAGATTAACTGAAAATAAAAAGGATCAACATATAAATTTATTAGTAATTCAAAATCGTTATAAAGTTGACGAAGAGGAGCAGGACGAATCTGAGGAACCAATATTTTATCATTATGTTTGGATAAAAAACCTTTCTAAACTTTTATCTACACAATTATCAAAACATCATGGAAAAAAAATTATTTGCGATCGTTGTCTTCATTATTATTACAAAACTGAGGATTTACAAAATCATTTAAAAAATTGTAAAATTTTCAACGAATATAAAGTTACATTTCCAATGGAGAAAACTATAAAATTTAAAAACTTGAAAAACAAGGAGCGAGTTCCATTTATTATTTATGCAGATTTTGAATGCATACTTAAACCAATGTTAAACATAACTAGAAATACAAAACAATACCAGCAGCATATAGCACATAGTGTAGGATATTATTTTAAAACTTCTTATGATGAGACATTATCTTTCTATTCAAGTTATAGAGGATTAAAATGTACTGAATGGTTTGCAAATGAACTGGAAAATATTGCTCATGACGTTGAAACTATTTTTGTTAATTCAAAGGTTATGACAAAACTTACATCAATGCAAATTGATGAATTTCACTTAGCTAGCACTTGTCATATATGCGAAAAAAAATTTGTTGAAACGGATATAAAAGTAAAAGATCACTGTCACTTAACTGGAAATTATAGAGGAGCTGCACATCAATCATGTAACATAAATTATCAAAATTCTAAAGTTATTCCTATAGTTTTTCACAATCTTACCAAATATGACGCTCATTTACTTATAACTGATATATCAAATAGTATCCCCGGAAAAATCAATATAATACCAAATAATACAGAAAACTATATTGCAATAATTAAATATATAAAAAACAGTAAAATTATATTCAAATTCATCGATTCATTTCGCTTTATGGCCTCTTCATTAGACAAATTAGCATCTTATTTAAGCGAAAAAAGAATTATTCAATCTGAGTTTTCAAATATTAGTGATAACAAATTAAACTTGTTAACAAGGAAAGGTGTCTTCCCATATGAATATATAAAAGATTGGTCATGTTTAGATGTAACTCAATTACCTGCAAAAGAAGAATTTTACAGTTCATTAAATAAAAGTCATATAAGTGAGAAGGATTATGAATATGCAACAAATATTTGGAAAGAATTTAAAATAAAAATCTTGGTGAATACAGTGATATTTATTTAAAAGTAGATGTACTTTTACTTGCTGATGTCTTTGAAAACTTTAGAGAAGGTTGCATTATAAATTATGGGTTGGATGCAGCCCATTATTTCACAGTACCAGGCCTAGCATGGGATGCAATGTTAAAATATACTAACATCGAAATTGATTTAATAGAAGATGTTGATATGTTAATGTTTATAGAAAAGGGTATTAGAGGCGGACTTACTCAATGTTCTAAAAGGTATGCAGAAGCTAACAATAAATTTATTCCTGAATATGATGAAAAACAGGATTCAACATACCTTATGTACTATGATATTAATGCAATGTACTCTTGGGCTATGACACAATATTTACCATACAAAAATCTTGAATGGGTTGATAATGTTGAAAATTTAGATTTTAATATTCCAGATGATTCAGAATTTGGATATATTCTAGAGGTAGATTTAGAATACCCGATAAATATTCATGATAAACAATGTGATTTACCAATGGCCCCAGAAAAATGTGCTCCACCAGGGTCAAAAGAAATAAAAATGTTAGCAACATTAATTAACAAAGAAAATTATATTATTCATTATAGAAATTTAAAACAATATTTAAAAGAAGGGTTAAAGTTAAAAAAAATTAAACGTGCTATAAAATTTCAACAGCTTGATTGGATGAGATCATTCATTGAATTAAATGCTACCTTAAGAAAAAATGCAACAAATGAATTTTTGAGAAATTTATTCAAATTAATATGCAATGCTGTTTTTGGAAAAACTATGGAAAATGTGCGTCTTCGCAGAACTATTAAACTTAAAAATTCTTGGAGTGGTAGATATGGCGATGAATCTTTAATTTCAAAAACAAATTTTTATTCTCGTACTATTTTTAATGAAAATTTGTTAGCAATTGAGATGCTGAAAACAGAAGTAATATTCGATAAACCTATTTACATTGGAATGGTAATACTAGATATTTCAAAAACAAAATTATATGAATTTCATTATAATTACATGAAAGAAAAATATAATGTTAATTGTCAATTATATTATACTGATACTGATAAATCAGATGATGTTTACAAAGATATAAAACAAGATATTCATCGCTTCGATACATCTGATTATTGTGAGAAGAATATTCATGGTATAGATTTAGTAAATAAAAAAATTGAAGGATGAAAATGAAGGATGAAAATTGTGGAAAATTGATGCATAAATTTGTTGGACTTCGTGCTAAAATGTATGCTTTTCAAGTGCTAAAAGAAGATTTTCAAGCTGAAACTGTTAAAAAAGCAAAGGGTGTTAAAAGCGTTGTTTTAAAAAAGGAAATTACATTTGACGATTACAAGACTTGCCTTGATCAAAATTTAGAATATCAACATGAACAAAACACTATTCAATCTCGAAAACATAAACTTTTTACCACAGCACAGAAAAAAATTAGCTTAAGTCCATTTGATAATAAAAGATATTTACTTCAAAATAGTTATAACACCTTACCATGGGGTCATTACAAAATTTCTAAAGATCTATCCATAGATCTTTTAATATGTAAAAGATTAAATCTGTAAAATAATTAAATAAAAAGATAATTGAAAAATATATGTTACACTTTTCGTTTTATTAATTATTAAACATTAATTAATTTTTGTAGTAAGCACATTGATTTACTTGCTGAATTACATAAAATACATATAGGTCCTTTATTTTTTATAAAAAGTTCAGCACTTTCAATGTCATCAAACTCCTGGACATCATGAAGCTCCACAAAATTCATTACATTGCATTTAAAACGCTTGCATTTAACGTTTTTTCGCTTTCGAAACAATCTACACAATATACAGGAGCTTTCGGCATTTTTTCACAGACTTCTGCAAATTCATATCCATCATCAAACAAATGATTTGCAAAGTCGTAGAACCTTAAGATATATGCAATATATACATTATGTATAACTAATTTTATTTTTATGATTTACCTATATATTACTGCACATACAGCTCCAGAAAGAGACATTTTCCATATATGAAAGTTATTTGGAAAACCTCTAGATTCAAATCCCATCCTTTCAACTTCAGAAGTTTTAAACATTTTTTGGTGAAGTTGATAAATTAATAATGTAAAATAATTACTTAAAATTTCTGTTTTTATAGCAAAAATTAATAGATTTTTTTTTTTTTTTTTTTTTTTTTTTTTTTTTTTTTTTTTTTTTTTGAGTGTTTTATAGTGATTAGAAAAATTTCTATATAATTATTTCTTTGTTATAAGGTTATACTAATTATTAGTTTTAAAATGTTCAGAATAATTTATGATAACAAAATAATATAAATACACAAAATTTATATAATTTCATTTCATTCTAAAAGTGAAATTAACAAAAAAAAAAACCAAAATACACGTAAGTAAGAAATTAAAAAATTTTTTTTTTTATTTTTTTTTTTTTTTTTATGTATTATTAAATAAATGAATATTAATATATTTATTTTTTTTATTTTCGATTGCAGATTTTTTTTCCTAAAATGCCTACAAACAGTGAAATGATTTTAATGGGGTATAATCCAATTGGATTCCCCAATTATTACCACATAATCAAATATCTAAACTCTGGGAAAGCATTAGGATTAGCTTACAAATATTATGATATGCCGGCTTTAGTAGAAGCAACAACGCTATCTTTCCAAAATTATTGCTATGACGAACCTCGAAACGATGTGTATTGCACATCTTGCATTAGTAATATGGCAGAAACTTCGAGAATTCGAGGTGATAATGCAATATCAGAATTCTCAGCATATAGTGAATATGCTGTATTTGACACAGTGGAAGAAGTAATAGACTTCATAGAGCTGTTCGGTCCGTGGTGTATGGGGTGTAACACTACAAGTTCCACCATGTGCATTGTGCTTGATGACAGGACAATACCAAACTTATTCAGCGACAATTATAATGATATTTTTCATTAAAATTTATATATATATATATTTAATTATAAAGAAGTTTTGAAATTATTATCTACTTAAAACATATTTTTTCTAATCATTATTATTGAAAAACAATTTTATCTAATAATAATAATAATAATAATAATAAAAAGAAAAAAAATATATATATAAATTTTTTTTTTTTTTACATTCAGGAAATTCAGGAAATTTACCCTTCCTTGATAAAACAAAAATTATTAGGAAATTTAGACCACCTAAAACTAAAATATATATATAATTATAAAGAAGTTTCCGGTAAATTTGATAAAAATTATTAGGAAATTTGCATCCTATCTAGAAATAACTTCCGGTAAATTTGATCATATGTTTTTTTTATAAATTTCTGATAAAAATCGGGTATAAATTCATTGATCGGTAAGAATATAATATCATAACCTCATAATGTCTCAAAGGAATTCCAAACAAATTCAAACAGTAAAAAGGAAATTAAATTTCAACAAGGAGATGGATGTTGATGATATAGATGAATATCTTTCTATATCACCGAAGCTTTCTAGTAATGTTGATGATGATTATGAAGCTTCTACTTCTACAAAAGCACCAAGAAAAAAAAAAACAAAGAAACAACCGGTAGAAGAAACTGATACTGATGATGATGATGATGATGATGACAGCGAGATAGATATTTTAGATTTTGTTGCGGATCTAAATACATTAAACCAGAAATCGCTAAAATATTTTTCGATTGCAAATTTAACTCTAAAGAAAGAGTATACAATCGAAAAAATTGAAAAGAGAAATTCTAAATTTAAGGGTCCAGATGGACAAATAATCAGAAGTATTTATTTAGAATTAGCGAACTTTTATACATATTTACCGTCACAATATAATTCTAAATTTACATCTAAAATTATAAAAAGTTTGAATAAAAAAATTGAAAAAAAAGAAATTATATATAATTTTACAATTCAATCCAAAGAATCAAATAAATTGGATATAAAATTTGAAATCTTAATATTAAAATAATATGTTACATTATGTAAAAAAACAAATTTTTGTAAAATTTCTAATAATAATAATATGTAAAACAAAAATTGTAATAAAAACATTTTTAAATTTGACAATATATCTTTTTTATTCAGGAAAAAAACATTTATAAACTTTTTTTTTTTAATTAAGCCTCATTTTTAAAAATTGTATAGTTGATCTCTCTCTTTAGTTGCACCTCCATAATCCCAGGTTTAAAAAAATTTATATATATTTTAGATTTTATAATCATTCATCTTTCTTAAATACTTTTAAATTAGCTAAATCAACAATTTTAATAAGTAAACATTTTCCCAAGCACAAACACCAATATGGTTAAAAGAACATCTTTTAGAACAATGAATTTGCTGTTTCTGTAAATTTTTTAAACTTCTAGAATCATGTTCATCCATATTAATTATATTGCAAATTTTTAAGTTTTTTTCCAACCATTTTTTTTTTTTCAATACCTTTTACATAAATTTTGTTATAATTATTCACAAATATTTTTAAAAAATTTATGATATGAGAAAAATTTTCTTTACCGTCGAACCATTGGAATCCATGATGATTTTTTGTTAACCAATTATTTATTTGCTTTGTTTTCTCGTTTAGATAATGATAACTGAATGGTGGCTTAATGATAAAATGTTGAATCTCATTTTCTGATGAAAGAACTGTTATTTCCTTCAAGATGAATTTATTGTCATTATTTCGAAATCCTTGAACGTCAATGATTATATAATTCATTCTTATATTTTTGAAGAATTGTTAGGAGATTCTGATCAAAATCTTTTAAATTTAAGGTTTTCATAAATTTTATAAAATAAATATGATATACAATGTAGAACTATCATGAAAAACATTACACCAATAAATGGAGGAATTTCAAAGATACAGCAAGATTCTAAGTTTCTTGAAGCGTCATTTTTACAGATGAGTCCATTTATTTAGAAATTTAGATTATCTTGATAATTTCCCCTGTTAACGGTTTGAATTCGACTAAACGGTCATGCAAAATAAGACAATAAGCTGTAGTATTGTCTGGAATTTTTTTTAAAGTCTTTAATTCAATTTTAACATCAACTGGACCCATTTTAAGATTTTCATTTTGATAACGAGTATCAATTATGAAGATTGGAGAATTAGTTTTAAAGTTGTCCCATGAAACTAAAGGTTCCGATATCGAGTTATTATAATAAAAGCTTCTAAAATTCGAATATGCTTCATATGCTAAGGCATAACGATTTTTTGTAAAATCTAAATTCATATCTTCATATGGATATGATTCTGAATTTAAATATACTTTTATATTTTCATTATCACAATAATTAAAAGTTGAAGGATCTTCTTCCAGTTTATTTTGTTTGTCAGTTTGTAGAGCAAAAATTATAAAACGAGGTTTTTCAAGTTGTGAAGCTGTTTTAACATTCCAAATATGATGTGTAGTTCCTGTTGGCAGTGTAGGATATTCATGTAATTCCCAATTTCTAAAAGGAATTTTCATAACCGAACCATTACCAATACTTTTGTATAAATTTAATTTAAGATTATCAGCTAAGTTAATATGTTGAACCATCCAATATATTTTTGTAATAGTAATTTTTGGTTTTTCACTTGCATTAGCACTGCTACATAATAATGAATTATCATTTGATCGAGAACGAGTTAATATTAATTCATGTTTTGCATTTGGAATAATGTTTTTGTAGTCTTCAGCAAACCCTATTAATCTTTTTAATGGTATACAAAAATTAAAATATAAATTATTTATTTTAATTGATGCATCAGGTGACCAACTTCCATTGTATAAAGCTCTACTTTCATTTGGGTTGAGTGAAATATATTTTTTTAATGTTGAAGTTATTCCAACATTACGATTATGATCAATTTCCTTACCATTAACTTCATAGCGAATTTCATCAAATAGAAATGGTATAGCATTATTAACTAGTTTAGTGTGAGTAACAACTGTTCCATCATGTTTTGATACATATCCTTCAATGCAGATTAGACTTGTTGAGGGTAATATATTTAAGTTCTGATTTTGTATTTGTATTCGTATAATATCGCTTAATCCAAATGAGTTTAAGAATGGCGAATATGAATGCCATTGAGCACTAGTTATAGTTTCATCAAAAATTGGATCATTAAAGAGTTCCATTTTAATTTACTTTTAGCTGATATCCAAGAGATTTTAAATATTCTTTATTTTCAAAAGATAATTGTTTTTTGTATTTTAAATGCTGAGTTCCTCCTCCTTTGACTACCTTTAATGAATTAAGGTGATGTTCATCATTCTGTGAATGTATATTGGATTGATAATTTTGATTAAATACGATCATCCTGAAGCTTTAAGTGTAATCTTAATGTTATTGTTTCTCCTCGAAAATTAATTAAACCACCGTTCTGATCAAGGAGTTTTACAGTAATAGAACTTATCTGATTAATAGTTACCGGCAAATAAATTACATTCTTAGGAACTTCAATTATTTTATAGCCAGGACTGACATTAATAGAGAATTCATGTAAAATGTGAGCCTCTTTTTAATTAATATAAGCTCCAGAAATAATATTGCATTCTACTCTTATTATATTTATTTTATTAATATCAACAAAAAGATCTGAAGTATGCCAATTATTAGCTAATAATTTCTTCTTACTGAAACCTAATAATCTACCAATTGTATGTTCTCTTTCAAAATCAATATCCTTATCAGCAAAAATTTCACACTTTAATGTATTATTATTTGCTCTTATAATAAATTTATCCTTATCTGCTTTAGTTATACTCAACGTTTTTCTAAGAAATTGTTCAATATCACCAATTTCATATGAACCTGTTGGAATTATAATAGGTTTATCATCAATAATAAATCTATTATTTTCTTCATCTATATTAGGTATTGAGTTATACGTTTGGAAATCAACTAAACCGCAGGTGTATTCTCCCCCCTTTAGATCTATAGGGGGGAAATAATTAGTTGTCAAAATGGAAGAGTTTCCGTTTAAAGTTAATGTTATTGACATGTCTTTAATTGATGTAATGAGATATTTTAGTAGTGTATTCTGTTTTTATAGGTTATTAAGGCTAATTCAAAAATCAATGATTTAGATTAAAGGCTAATTTCGATTAATAAAATAATATATACACATACAAAAATCTTTCGTTTAAATTTCTTTTGTTATAACTAAATTCTAATTATTCTTTATCAGTTAGTTTTTTTTTATTTCATTTATGTTCATAGAGAAATAACCTTGAACTTGAACAAAATTATTAATGTAGGTCAGTTTAAATAAAGCTAGACTAAGAATAAAAAAATTTTTTTTATTTTTTATTATGTTTTATTTAGTGATAATATTTTTTTTCTTAACAATATGAAATAAAAATTCTAAACATAAATGTCCACAATTGTAAGAAATAAAATTTTGGTATTTATTATAATTATATGTAAGCTTATCTCCTAAATATTTTATTACTTCTAATGGCGGTCTTAAATTTCCAAAACTATCAAAATAATGAGTTATTTCATCATTTTTAAAATAAGCTACCCAATGCGTTCCATCTCCAATAGAATTATCTAAATTTATTATACCACATTCATATTTCCAAGGTCTACGTATTGGTAAATTATCTCTCATAAAAATTCCTCGAAATTATTTTAAGTATTTTTTACCAAAGTTTTCTAAATCAATATTTGTAAGAGCTCTATTGGGCAGCTTAGTTAATGGTTTTTTGGGTTCAAATAAAGACCTAACCCTTTTTTATAGGGTTTTAAATGCAATCCATTACCTCCTTTTAATGCTATCGCTTCCATCATTTTATTATGACGTTGACTTTCTTTTAACTCTTTGTGAGCATTTTTAGCATCGTTAACAGCTTTAGTTATTCCTGCAGCGCCGCCTGAAAGTGCTCCAATAGCTGATAGACCTGCAAATATAGGGATTAAAGGTAAAACTCCTCCAATTTTTGGTACAGGAATTATTCGAGGAATGTTAATGTTTTTTTTCTGTCCTTTAGAAAAATTTCTAGCAGCTTGTAAAGCAGTTTTTATAATATTCTTATCATTCGTTGGTTTTTTTATAGTTTTAACAGCTACTTTAGCTTGCTTTATAACTTTTTTCAAGGACTTTTTTCTCGAAGTTTTCTTTTTTCTTAAAATTTTCTTTTTTGTCTTTTTTAAACCCATACCGAGTTTAACTTTAGCTTTCATTGTGTTTGTAACTAGATAAGAATTTAACCGTTCACCCAAGCTTGAGTCTTTAGCTTTTGCCCTTTGCCAAGCTTTCTCTGCCAATATTTTATCAGCTATATGACGTTGATTTTGATCAGTATTTTGAGAATATGCTATATCATGCTCTCGACAAGCTTCATCTAAACCATTAATTCCTTTATCACCTCGTGCTAATCGTTTTGCTAGTTTTGTCCCAGGACCACAATAATTATAACCAGGTAAATGCGCTTCAAATGGTAGTTTATTAATTAGAGAATTAACTACACCTTTTCCATTAACAGTTTTTTGGTTACTGATAGAATATTTATTATAAAGTGTCATAATATTAAGTTGTTTAGTTTAAGAAAGTCACTTAAACACTAATCACCTTTTATAAAATGAAATTTATAAAACTAGATAATGCAGTTAAAGTTAAAAATTTTGATCAAAATTCAAAAAAGGAAATAAAAAGACATGGTGAATGCTTTCCAGATAGTATAAGAGGGTTAATATTCGGACCTTCAAATTGCGGTAAAACTAATGCTATGATAAGTATGCTTTTAGATCCTAAAGGGCTCAAATTTCAAAACATATATATCTACTCAAAATCATTGCATCAACCTAAATATTTATATTTAAAAAAATTAATAAAACCAATCAAAGGAATGGGATATAACGAATTTTCAAATAATGCTGATGTAATTGAACCATCGGCCTCACAACCAAACTCAATATTTATTTTTGATGATGTAGCTTGTGATAAGCAAGATAATATAAGAGCCTATTTTTGTATGGGACGTCATCAAGAAGTAGATAGTTTCTATTTATGCCAGTCATATACAAGAATTCCAAAGCATTTAGTTAGAGATAATGCAAATTTTTTAATTATATTTAAGCAAGATGATTTAAATTTGAAACATATATATAATGATCATGTAAATTCTGATATGTCATTTAATGAATTTAAAAAATTAAGTGCATGTTGCTGGAATGATAATTATGGTTTTCTATTAATTGACAAAGATAGTGGTTTAAATAATGGTCGATATAGAAAAAATTTTGAAGCATTTGCTAAATTTTAGTTAACCCAAGATCTATTAGCTGGTGGCAGTTAGTAACTGAACAGGTCATTTAATAGATAACAGGTAGTAGTTAGCAGATAGCAGATAACAGTTATCGATTAGCAGTTAGCAAGAGAACAGTTCAGTCAATAATTTACAGTTAATAATTGAACTAATCCACATTAAAAAAAAAATGGATGAACAACTTATGAAAGATTTAATGAAAACTCGTAAAAATTTAAAAAGGAAATTTCAATCTTTAAAAGTTCAGAAGCTATCAGAAGACCGTAATCGAGAAGAAGCTTTCACTCCAATTACAAAACCATTGAAAGAATTGACAAATGCTGTCAAACAACAACAACAACAATTTTCAAATAATGTTATCAAACCGGAAATTAAACTGTCTGCTAGCGATGATAACACCTTAAAATTATTAAGGTCATTTAAGCCGGAAGTTAAAACGCCTAGCAACAAAAGTAATACACACAGTAAATTTATAACTTCAACGCCAAATACTATAAAATTTGAGACGTCATCTATAACTGATAATATTATTGATGAATCATCAATTTCACAATTTCCTGTTTTTAACAAGTCAGAACTTGATAAGACATATGGACCATATTTTGATGAGTCATTAAATGTTCGAAAACTTGGGAATGCTAATTTTGAAATAGATGAAATTACTAAAAATATTGTGATTGATACTGAAGTTTTTAAAGGAACTGATGGTCTATATGAATTGATATTTAAAAAAAAACCCATAAACTATACTGAAAGTGATTTAAAAACATATCATCAAATACTTAACAAAACGAATGCACATAGAAGAAGTTACGATCAATTAGAGCAAATAAAAGGAAACAAAGGTTTTAAATATAAAAATATATTAAGAAAATTATATGAACATGTGTTTTTATATATAATTATATGAACATTATATCAACATGTTTTAATAAATCTTCTTCTACACCGGAAACCCATTTAAATTATACAAATCAATCAAATCAGTATGTTTATTGGGATGATCCTAATGAATTAGTTGACAGATTAAAACTTTTAATTAGTTCACAATCAGCTGGTAACAATAATCATCACAATGAAATTGTATCTATAATTGAAGAGTTAAGAGAAGCAAATATAATTCAATAGCTATTTAGATTAACAATCAGTTAAAACCATAATGTCACTTGATAAGTTTGGGCGTAGTACAGCTTCTTCTTCTAGAAAACTACATACTCAAGGTCCTCCAAGGTAGGTTTCAAATTGATTTCTGAAGGAAATTATGATTTAGATAACAAAATTTTATCTAATGTTCAAGAACCAATTGATGGAAGGGATGCAGCAACACAAAATTTTGTAAATCACCATATTTTCTTTCATAAAGAACTATTACAAAACGAGATGAGAAAAAGTTGACTCGTGTAGAGGCATCAGTATCTAGAGAACTTAAATTAGCAGAAGAAAAATTAAAAATATTAGAAGAAAAAATGCAAATTAGTTTAGAGGAAATCAATATCAAATTCTCGCAATTGTTAAATGAAAAATTATTACAAATGAGTGATTTTATTGAATTTCAAATCAACAAACCAATTAAATTTATTAATGAGAGACTACAAAAAGCAGAAGCTCAAGCTCAATCAGCATTGGATTTATTAAGTGGCTTAGAACTTATAAAAAAATAATTGGGATTAGTTTTCATTTAATATTCGAAATGGATATACATCAAGTCGGATATACCTTAGATAATTTTTTAGATAAATATGACGATATTTTATTGGAGGAACATTATGAACAATTAAAAATTCACTACAATTTTTTAAAATTATTTAAAAATTCTATACAAATTAAAACGAAAGAGTATGGATATCATTGGGATATATGTCCCTATACATCAGACAACGTGACAACTGTTCCAGATACTTGTCCTTGTCATTCAGCAGAACATCATATGTTAAAATGTTTACAACTAATGAATTTATATAAAAGATTAAAAAAATAAATCATAATATAACTGCATATAAATAAAGAATATAAATTTTAAATACATTTTATTGTTTGCTTTTTATTATATTTATATATAAAAATTATATATAGGTGCACTTCATTTAAAAATGAGTAAAAGAGAGGTGGTTGAAGAGCTGCATAAGCCTGCACGAAGAAATTTTAAACGACGTAGAGTTATAATTAAAGGATTTGATGATCTTTGGCAAGCTGATTTAGTAGAAATGGGTTCATATGCTAAAGAGAACAAAGGTTTTAAGTTTTTATTAACTAATTATTAATAATTGATACCTTTTCTAAGTTTGCATGGGCAATCCCTATAAAAGCAAAAACTGCAGAGAACGTCACAAAAGCAATGCAAAATATTTTTCTAACTTCTAAAAGACATCCGCAAAATTTACAAACAGATGATGGGAAAGAATTTTTTAATAAAATATTCAAAAAATTAATGGATAAATATCATATAAATCATTACTCAACATTTAGCATATTAAAAGCCTCTATTGTTGAACGTTTTAATAGAACTTTAAAAGAAAAGATGTGGAAAGAATTTAGTTTTAATGGAAATTATAAATGGATTAATCTAATTCAAGAATTAACAAAACAATATAATAACACTAAACATAGAACAATTAAAAAACAACCATCTGATGTTAATAAAGATAATGCTGAAAATTTACTTAAAACTATATATAATCATATTAAAATTTCACCACCATACAAATTTAAAATTGGCGACTTAGTTCGAATAAGCAAGTATAAACATGTTTTTGAAAAAGGCTACACACCAAATTGGACAACTGTAATATTCAAGATAAGAAAAGTTCAAATCACTAACCCTGTCACATATTTACTGGAAGATTATCAAGGTCAACCTATACAAGGAAGCTTCTATGAATATGAATTGTTAAAATCTAAACATAATAATATTTACCTAGTTGAAAAAGTTATTAAAAGTAAAGATAATAAGATTTTTGTAAAATGGCTTGGATTCTCACCTGATCACAATTCATGGATAAATAAAACTGATTTAATATAGAGAAAAAAAAATTTTTTTATTTCATATTATTTTAATTACATTTTTTTTGTTTTTAATGAATTTCCATTTGATATGTCGGATCCTGCTTGATTGTTCGTAAATCAATTACAGTGAAATCAGATTTATATTCTGTATCCACCATCATAATTTTTTCTGCCTCTCCATCACTTGTAATTCTTTCAACCAATATTTCTCGATATTCATGACACTGAATTTTGAGATACTTTTTAATAAAAATGCTTTCATATTCACATCTCACAGTAAGTTTTTGATTCTCACCAAAATTCAATACAAAATGTCTATAAAATATATGCTCACTATTTATTATTCCACCAATATTCTGCTCTTTTAAAACTAATTCATTTCTAAAAGCTTTAATAGCATCATCTACAGATGCATATTGTGGTACTGAATCAGCTTTATCTGATAAAAATTGATTAATTGCTTGCAAAGTAGTTAATGGTTGTATTGTAGTTGTTGTTGTAATTTCACCAATATTTGTTTCTGAGGAAATTACATGTTTTAAAAAGTGAACTGATAAATTTACTTTAACAGTCTCATTATTTGGAAGTAATATATTAAAATATGTGCTCCCAAAAGCTGATTCATCCAATCTAATATTAGAACTTGGAGCTGAATTTGCTTGAATAGTAAACAAGCAAAATATTAAAATTAAAAATGATTTCATTGTCACAAAAAAAACTTTGATCTATCTTCATTCAAGGTTTATGCGTGATTGTCGTGATAATGTGCGATTGGAAATTATAAATATATAATTTATACTTTTTATGTTCTGGAAAGTTCTTTATTATATACAAATTTTACTTGACTTATAACAGAACACACATACATAAAGAGAGGTAAAAATCTATCTCTTCCATCTGAATAAGCTTCCATATAATCTAAATATTCCTCTTTTAAACTTTCAAGTAATTTTCTAAAATTAGTTAACATGTCACCAATTTCTGATTTTTTATTTTTTTCATTATATGTATTTTCTATTGATGCTATAAATATAATTCCTTCATCGATTCGTTTCCTTATCATCGACTTTTTCAATTCATTCTGATTATCTTCATATTCATTTCTTGTCAGTGGTAATGAATCAATATGTTCAGTAATTCCTTTATTCTTACCAGCTGGCAGAACATTTGAAATATTCTTTTCAATCATCTCCCAATCATCTTCTTCAGAAAATGGACAATCAGCATTAAAATGATTAGGTGCTTGCTTTTTTTTATTTGTTGAACCTCTTATTTTACCAATAATGGATATATCACCACCATATACTTCTATTTTTAAATGTTGCCAATCCAAAGGAGATAAATCGAATTGGTTAATAAATGATTCACCATTTCTAATTCTAAATAAACAAATTTTTTCACCACCTTCTGGAGTTATATATACCTCCAAAAAATCGTGAAATATTCTCCAATTAATTATTTTAATTGAAGCCCATTTCCTCCCACAAATACAATATTTATACCCATGTAAAATATTATCAGCCCAAAACATTATGATTGTGTTACTTACTAAGCTTATCGTGTTATGACGCTTTTCAGTATTAAGATTAGCTTTTTTATACAATTGCATACATATAAAAAATTTTTTCTTTTAAGGTTTTATTTATTATAAACAAAGAGAAAAATTTAAAAAAAATCTTCTCTGGGTAAGAGCATAGAATTGGGATTGAATCTTAAACTAATAAACTTAACTAATAGACTTTATCTGCACCCTAACACTCCTACCCACAGAAGATTTAGTTATTTCTTGTTATTTTTCATATTTTTATATCTAAATCATCTACTTAATTAGTTTTCTTTAGTTTTAATCAGAATATGGAGTTCGCTGGAACAATTCTTATGTTTAACCAATTTTATTTAAAAAATAAAAAACGCTTTAGAAAGAAATATAGGCGAGAAATGTAATGTCATATTAAATTTCTTAGGAATTATGCTGAGTCAACATTAATTCAATTTAATTCACTCAAAGAAGATCAAGATGATAAATGGACGGATTTGGTTACACACAATTCAATCAAATTTTTTAAAATATCTTTATTACGATTAGCTAAAATCATAAAAAAATTTAAAGAAAATAATTATAAATATTGGAAAAACGTTAAAAAATAAATAAAAACTTTGTAGTAATACTAATATATTTTTGTTTTTTCTTTTTCAATTAACAATAGGAATCCCCTGACATCATTTCAGATTTCTATTTTGCAACTTTGGTTTTTTTAATTAATAGAGATAAGAACTTAACCACGTCTTTTATAAAGTTTTTTGTTGTGTTTTTCTTTTTATTTGTTTTTTTTTTCTTATCATACATTGTTTTGCCCATTTGTTTTCATATATGAAAAAATAAAATTTTATGTTTTGCCGACGGTATTGTTTTTTTAATTAACAATAGGAATTCCCTGACGTCATTTCAGATTTCTATTTTGCAATTTTAAAATTTTGTTTCATTTCCTTATCATAATATCAAGTTCAAGGACCTGCAGAAAAAAAAAAAAAAAAAAGATTTTTTTAATATATAGTTAGTTGTTTATCAACTAAATTTATTTTCTTAGAAATTGAAAGATTTAAAGTTTTTTTGTTTTTGAGTGTTTTATTATGATTAGAAAAAAATTTTTTTAAGTAGATAATAATTTCTTTGTTACAAGGTCACTCAAACAAATGTTAATTTTTTGTTATTGTTTTGTTTTGTTTTTAAGTAAATATTTTTGTTATTGTTTTGTTTTGTTTTTCGTTTCATATAAATTTTATGTTTTCCCGACGGCAAAACATTAAAGTGTCGCAGAAGTCCCATAGCTATACTACTCTTCTGAAGATCCAAAAATATACAACCAAAGTACTTGATATTCATCCACATTTGTTGAGATGAAGTGAGTCAGACTTAGACATGCCACTGTCTTATTAGACTTTTTCTCAAAGCCATATTGCTCACTGTTTAGAATACCATTATTTATCATAAAAGTGTTTAATCGACCTTTAGGCTTTAACAATAGTTACAAATATTTTAGAGAAAGAACTTAATATTGATATAGGTCGGTAATTTGATATCCATTTTGTCACCAAATGACTATCGTTATTTTTAGCAATGGAGGGAATGTAGATGTTTCGAATGATTTGTATATGAATTTAACAAGAACTGGGCATAATATTCCATCATATCTTTTAATAAATTTTGCCAATATCTTGTTAAATCCTGTAGCTGCTGATGCCTTTAATTTACCTAAAACTTCTCTCATTTCATCTGAATTAGTCGGATACAACTCAAAATTATTACGAATATTTTTTGAAAAACTATTAAGATATTCAAAATCTATTGGTTCATTTCATATATTTATCTTATTAGTTACATTCACAAAATACTCATTTATACAATTAGCAATATCACTTTCGTTAACAATTTTGGATCCATTATCGGATTTTAAGACCTTATACAACATTTGGATGGACAAGATATTATATTAAAAATAATTTCTTTTCAAATATTCCACAACTTTTTACAACTATATATTAGGATTTTGGACCAATTCATTACTGTAAAATCTTTGTTTAGTTGATAAAATTAACTGCTTAGTTTTTCGTTGATATTTTGTATATAATCCCTCTATCCGTTTATTTTATTGATATTTTTTCCAAAATTTATATTAGGTGTCCCGAATTTTAATCATGCTCAATATTTCTTCCGTCATCCAAACATGTTTATGATGAGTATTATTTAGATATAATAAATTAAAATTTTGTTATATAGAATTTCCCTTTCAAGGTTGTCTGGTTGTCACCTCTGTAGATTGACATATTATATTATCCACAAAACTTTTATGTGGTGTATCCATTTTTGGTTATATAAAAAAAAATGTGTTAGAAAGAGATGACCAAACTGTATGAAATTCATTATATTATTTGACAATGTTGACAGATCAATACAAGTGTTCTTTTTCAAACTAATGTGAAATATTTTACAAAAATTAATTGTAAAAATATGAATAATAAAATGTGTTAAAGTTTAAAACAAGTAAAGCTATCTCGATGAAATTTATATAGTAGGTTATTAATTACGAAAGGAAGGCTAAATTCGAACCTGGACAAAATCGGTCCATTTCTTCGCAATCTGCAAGCTTCCGAATGATTTCGGAGCAAAAGAGATTATCTCCAAAACCAACAAAGATAGAACCTTTAAATTTTGTACCATGATGTTCTTTTGTGTTTGATTTACGTCTCTGAAATTTGAGAAGATTTGGACGTTTCCAAACGAGCCCTAGAACAAACGAGATTATCTCCAAAACCAACAAAAATATAGAACTTTTAAATTTGGTACAAGGGTGTTCTGTCATGTTTTCCTTATATCTCTGAAATTTGAGATTATTTGGGCCATGGGTTCAGATTTTGAAAGTTTTCGAACGAGCCCCAGAGCAAACCAGTATATCTGAAACCAACAAAGATAAAACCTTTAAATTTGGTACACTGGTGTTCTTCTATGTTTCCTTTATGTTTCTGAAACTTGAGAGGATTTAGTCCATGGGTTCGAATTTTGAAAGCTTCCAAACGAGCCCCACAGCAAACGAGATTATCTCCAAAACCAATAAAGATAGAACCTTTGAATTTGGTACAATGGTCTTCTTTCGTGTTTTATTCATGTTTCTGAAATTTGGCAGGATTTGGTCCATGAGTTCAGATCTTGGAATCTTCCGAATGAGCACAGGAGCAAACAAGCATATCTCCAAAACAACCAAGAGTAGAACCTTTAAATTTTGTACAATGATGTTCTGGTATGTTTCTGGTATTCTTTATGTCCCTGAGATGGATTTGATGAATTGGAGTGGCAATTAGGATAGCTGACACACGCCTCCCAAGAGCTAACAAGCATAACTTCGAAATAAATAAAGGTGTTAAAGGTTGCCTCTTTTATCTTTATGAAATTCGAGTTGAATAAGGAAGAAAAGGGAAGAAGTTCAAGCAGCTGAAAAAAAACTTATGGATTTTTAATTTACTTGGAATTATTCAGGTGCAGGGTATTAACAAGTCGGTTGCATCGAGTTACTGTTACATTTACTTGTTTTTTTTTTTATTTTGTTCACATAAATATATGTGTAGTTACATACAATTTTATATATTTCGATGTTTATTATTTTAGTTATCAGATTGTTTTGTAGATCAAAAAAAGTATATCAAAACTTTTAATTCTAAATAGCTTTGAATCATCTATTTCCGAATGAGAATACAGAATACAGATCTGTTTACAGAACTTTTACACTGTTACAGATAGAGATAAAAAATAATTTTGTGGAACAACTTTTTCATGTAGCCCCATGCATTACGGAGCTACAGCCCCTCAAACTTTGAAAAAGCCCTATTTTTAAATGCATATATCTTATGTTCTGCTTAAGATTTTTAATTAATATGAAAATTATTCAATTTTTTTAAATTTAGTATTTAAATTTACCGTTATGTGAAAACCAAATTTTGCATGATTTTTCTACTTTCATAACTCCGGCGCGCTTCTAGATAGAGGCTTGAAATTTTGAGGCAAGAAAGAACTTTTAGAATTAGTATAAGTTTGCTCAAAAAAATTTTTTGGAGCACCCCCTGTTTATGAGCTATTAGGGCTTAAATATTGAAAATTTGCTATTTTTAAACACTTGTAACTTAGGAACCTGTACACATTTTACTTCTGCAAGATATAAAAATTAAAGCTACAGTAATATATTTTTACGTGTGTTAAAGGTTTATTTTAGTTGTAGAATGTTCCAAAGTTGCAGCTCTTGAAAATTGCGAAAAAGCCCCATTTTCACATGTATATATCTCAGACTCTGCGTAATAGTTTTGCAATCTAAAGCCGCCAGAAGATCGAAAATTTTATTATCTATATAAAACAATATCAAAATTATGTAATATTTTGTAATTTACTATTTAAATTTACCGTTATGTGAAAACCACATTTTGCATGAAATTCTTTTTTCATAACTTCGGCACGCCTTTAGATAGGAACCTGAAATTTTGAGACAAGAAAGAACTTTTAGAATTAGTATAAGTTTCTTCAGAATAGTTTTTGGTAGTGCACCCTCTTTAAGAGTTATTACGCCTCAAAAATTGAAAATTTGCTATTTTTAGACACTTGTAACTTAGGCACCTGTAAAAATTTTTCTTCGGCAAGACATGAAAATTAAAGGTTCAATAATATGTTTTTACGTGTGTTAACGGTTTTTCTTAGTTATATTGGATTCCGGACTTACGGCCCCTCAAAAATGTCCTATTTTCACATTTTTTCTTATTACATGAAATTTTCAAATTTTTGTGCAAGTCACACTTCTAAACAGTTTGTATTGAGTTTTGGAAATGTGCGCTTTTAAAAACCGTTGGTTTACATTCTACCTTGTTGTAATTTAATTTGCTTCGCCTCATAGTATAACTTACTCTGTAACGATTTGAAATGTTATTGAAAAATAATTTGTTTATTTCCATCACTTTCAAATTCAAATTCAGTATTAAAAAGAATTCTGAAAGCTTTTTTTTCAGTATTTCACTTTTATTACTTTCTGTTCTTAGCTTCTTATACTTAGGTTTCTTTCTAATCTTTTAAATTTGCATTTAAGCATGAAACTGTTATAATATTCTCTTGACTAACTTTGGCCTGTATTTTGGTAATGATTTTAAAAATAGTATCATTCCCATTTTGTAAGTTTTGTGGTAAGCTGGCGACTACTAAATTTTTATTATGTTTTAATTGCTTGGTTTTATCATTTTGTGATTGAAGTTTATTAACTAGTTTCCCTACTTCGGGTAGCTCTCGAAGAAATAACTTGTTAAAATATTAATTGTATTGTTAACAACTTTTTTCTGTAGCCCCACCCGTTACGGAGTTACAGCCCCCAAAGTTCGAGAAAGCTCTATATTTAAATTGTTATAACACAAATTGTATAAGTATATCTTCAATTTGAAATGACCAAGCGATTACTGTTTTTATTAGCTTTAAAAATATATATAGAATAGATATATACTTGTGCCATACGGTGTCTTAATTTACCGTTATGCGAAACTCAAATTTTGCAAAATTCTTCTATATTCCAACGGTTAAGTTAGAAACTTTAATGGTTTAAGTTAGAAACTAGAAATTTTGAGAGAAGTTAGGTCTCTGAAAATAAGTATGAATCATTTTAGAAAATATTTTTTATCGCCATCTGTTTCGGAGCTATATGGGGTCACAAACTAAAAAAATCTTTATTTTTAAACACTTGTAACTTAAACACCTGTCCAAATTTTTTTGAAGTAATATACAAAACTTAAAGCTCCAACATTATGTTTTTATTTCTATTAACAACTTTTCTTAATAATATAAGATTACCTTAAAATTAACGAAAGTGTGACATCATTTTTCTAAATTTTTCGAACATATTTTTTTAACGATTGTTTTGCATTTTTTTTTTTACTCGATAATTTGAAATTATTGAGGATGATGCATAGTACAAAAACATTAAATAAATAAAAAATATAACGGTTGTTTGAAGAATTTATATTTTTATGATATCAGTATACATACTTATATAATTCATGTTTATTTACATATCGTATATGTCACTAATGAATGAATGATATATAATACATATGTATAGTATAAATTATTATACACATGCCGCTTAGAATTAAATGGTACTATAGCATATTTGGAAAAGTTTTGGATTGATAATCGTTATTTGGAAGGTTAAGAAGGCTATGAACATACTAACGGTTCGTACGCGTATCAGAGAGTTGACAATGGCAACTGTATTCTTCCTCGTTTTTTAATAAAATAAAATCTAGTTAAAGTGACTAATTGCTTTTTTTAATTCTTAAATTTATAACATAAATTGGTGGCAGTGGTGGGATAGTTAAGTAAAGCATCTGCTTAACTGTCGTTTTAAATAAAATAAAAACTAAGTTTATTTCTAACACAAAATAAAAACTAAATTCATTTTTAACAAAAAATAAAAACTAATTCTTTTTAAATAAAATAAAAAAACCTAAACAAAGAAAAAAACTTTAATAATAAAATTGAAAAGGAACTTCATTTCCGTTCCACATTTTTATGTACGGGCATGGTTCTTGAAACTGCAAGATAAAATGTTTGTGTTCTTATTGCGCTGAAAATCATGAAACTGCAAACTGTCCACATAAGGAGGATCCTGATGCTGTTAAGAAATGTGCAAATTGTCATGAAGACCACTACTCATAACAGATACAAATTGTCGAAATCGTAAAATGTATGAACATTTTATAAACAAGGAAAATACCCTCAAAACTTCGAACTTTACAACAACAACAACAACATAACTAGAATCAACTATAATGACGGAAAAAACTTTCCTTCATTAAATGGCAACTCTAGTCACCAAACTCAAGAATCATCACATTCGCAATGGCAACAATTCAGGTTAATCATGATAATCATGATAAATAATTGTAATCATTTAAAAATTAAGTCATGGAATGCAAGAGCTATCCAAAACAAAGTTAATTAGGTATTTAGATTTATGATAGATAAAAATATTAATATTTCGCTTTTATGTGAGATTTGGCTGAATGAAAATATCAAAATTAATCACCTTCTTTTTAGAATTTATAGAAAAGATCGCACAAACAGTAGAGGAGGTGGAGTTGCAATCATAATCTGTAAAAATATTAAACATAAACTAATTCAAATAATACTAAAAAGTTAAAATTGCATTTAAACAATACTATAGAAATTATCTCCTAAAATTCTCCAGAATCAATACAAAATGTTGGCGGAGATTTTCACTCACGCCAAGGGAATTGGGGTTGTTCTAGATCTAATTGTTGGGGTAATATACTTCAAGATCTTTTGATTACAGACAAAGTTATACATGCTTTTCCTTCAGATTCTACATATATTCCTTACAAAAATAAAGCTTCTGTTCTCGATTTTTTCTTAGCAACTGCAGCGAACTGAAACTGTAGATCATAATCCAGGCATATACTATTCGCGTAGTGGCGGTCGATTCTGTGATGGAGACAGCTGATTTTTTTTAATTAATAAAATATCAACATTTACCAATAAATAAGCAAATAATATAGTTTATAATCGTTAATTTTTGTACTATTATTAAGTATGAAAATAAAATGAATGATATTAATCAGAATCAACTATAAAAAAAAATATATAATTAAAAGTTGTAATTAATGATTTTCAAATTTTTCAAAATAAAAAAAAAAGTTTAATAATATTGTAAAAAAAAATTTGTTTATGTCTTTTACAAGGTAAATAATTTCTTCGGTGTGAACTAGATTGTCTTGTGAAATTTAGATTTCTTTTTTTGTTGTGTATTTGAATTTTAAAAATTTAAAATAAATAAAAATTATCCTAACCATAAAAATTTGAATTTTATTTTGAACAAAATATACACATAGGTATGTCTGCTATCGATTTTAATCTCATTTTTAGATCAAGGAAAATTAAAAAGATTATAAATATAAATAATTCAAAAACAAATCCTGAAAAATCTATTCAAAAATCAATAACTTCACGTACACCTCCTTAAATGTTTCACCTCATTCTCGTCTTTGATTGATAAATTAAAATATATCAATCATAGATGAGAATTATTATTATTCAGAGGTGGAAAATCCTTTTCATAAATGAGTGTCGACACCTCGGTCGCCCTCCAAATCTCAAATTGTTTCAGCAATAATTCATACTAATAATACAGAAAAAACTAATAATATAACGAAACCTAATACTTCGAATAAAACTTACGAATATAACAATAAATATTCAGAAAATTCATATTCAGATACAGATGAAGATACGGATAACGACACTTACGATAATCACGGTAAACCACCTTTACAACCTAAAAATTCAAAACAATTAAAATATCGTACAAAAAAATTATGGCTACTTTTAACATATCTCAAGCATTTAAAGTGATTCAAAAATTAAATATAAAAGAGCGAAAACCGTCGAAAAAAGGTTAGATTTTCTAGATGTAATAACATCTAAATTAGTTGGTAGAACTTACAATTTAATACTACGTTATCATCCGTACAACAATTGACAAGATCTTAAGAAATCAATTAAAGCTAATTTTTCTAAGTTACCCCCGGTTCAGTTGATAATGGCTTATGTATTTCATTATTTCAGGATGCCAAAGAAACTGCTTATGCTTATGCTAGTAGAACGGAAAAACTTTTTGATTAATTAAATGTTTCCTCTACGGCAGCATTAGAAACAGAATCTCGCACTATACACAAACTGAATGAAGCTACAGTTTTAAACAGTTTTGTTAATGGTTTGCGAGAGCTCTTAAGACTAATTCTTCGTGGCGCTAGACTCGAAACTCTTTCAGCTGTAATCGATTTGGATTTACAAGAGTAAAAACTAAATCAATTACAAGTTAAAACTGAAATTAATCATAAACTGTATTGCTCCTATTGTAAAACTTATACTCATAACACTAAAAATTGTCGTAGGAGAAATAATAATTATATACCCAATTCTGGTATCAATAACTTTATTACTATGGATAACAGATTTCCCAAATTTAACCCATCTCAATCTCATCCAACATCTCAAATTAGGATAACCCAAGGATTGGCTAAACTGTGCAATTATTGTAAAAAGGAAGGTCATATAATAGATGATTGTAGGAAAAGATTGTATAATAATCGAAAATATCAAAAGTCGAAAAACTATCCAACGTCTGTCCCGACCCGTTAAGCATCCGGTAGCAGGCGAAAGAATTAAAAACAGACGCTTGAAAATTCTAAAACTCACAACTCTTACAAATAAAACCTCTAACTCAAAATCAAATACAATAAATCTTACTACTAAATCTAATTCAATTTCTGACTCAATATCTAACCTTACCCATTCGCAGTGTTCCATTGGCACAACTCAATTAAACCATAAAGAAACTATATACAAGTATATAGAGTATTCATCCAGTACAAAATTTTCTAGTCAATTTCTTAAAAACGTTTTGTACCCAAAATTACTCAATATACATTTTATTGTACCCAAATTTACTCAATACTCAAAATATTTTTACTTATAAATTATAAGCATTTTGTAAATGAGACTAAATCATTTTTTACACTCGTAAATGTACTCGTAAATGTACACTTAAATGTATTTATATTACTTATGAAAATAATATGAATGTGTAAAATGTTAATAAAGAATTTATTTAACATAAAGAATAGAAAGCAATTTCAATGGTATATAAATGTTATAATATCATTGTTGAATGTATTAATGTTTGAATGTGTGAATTATATTAATAATATAGTTACTTTTTTTTGTAGCCCCACCCGTTACGGAATTACAGCTCCCCAAAGGTTCAAAAAAGCTCTATATTTAAATTGTTAAAGCACAAGTTGTATAAGGTATATCTTCATTTTGAAAACGCCAAACGATTACTACTTTTATTAGCTTTAAAAGTATATATACAATAAATATATATTTGTGGCATACGGTGTCTTAATTTACCGTTATGCGAAAATCAAATTTTGCAAAATCCTTTAAGCCTTCTATCTTTTAAAGGGTTTAAGTTGGAAACTTGAAATTTTGACAGAAGTTAGATCTTTGAAAATAAGTATGAGTCATTTCAGAAATTTTTTTTGTATCACCCTCCGTTTAGGAGCTGTAAGGGGTCAAAAACTGAAAATTTCCTATTTTTAAACACCTGTTAAAATTTTTTTGAAGTAATACACAAAAATTAAAGCTTCAACATTATACTTTTATTTCTGTTAACAACTTTTTTAATAATATAGGGTTACTTTATAATTGACGAAAGTGTTACTTGGTTTTTTCAAATTTTCTAACAAATTTCTTTAACGAATTTTTTGCATATTATTACTCGATAATTTGAAATTGTTGAGGATATAATGCGTAGGTAGTACAAAAAAATGTAAAGAAATAAACAACATAACGGTTGCTTGAAGAATTTTTATTTATATGATATTGTTATACATACATACTTATATAATATCATGTTTATTTACATATCGTATATGTCACTGATGAATTAATGATAAGAGTATAGATGTATATTATATAGCGCCGTATTTACATACATATATGTATTTTATTGTACTTATAAGAAATTATTCTGTCAATGGAATATTTAAATATAATAGAATATAATATTTAAAATTATATTTACTATTTTGTACTAAGTAAATTTTATATAAATTTAGCGCTTAGTATTAAATGGTACTATAGAATATTTGAAAAAGTTTTGGATTGATAATCGTTATGTGGAAGGTTAGAATCTACTTTTGAAGAATGTACATATAAACATATAGTTTGAATATATGTACAACCCATAGTTTTAGAAATTATAAAATTCACCCAAATTATTTTAAAATACTAAAATATTAAAAAAATAATATTGTAAGCAGAGTTAGCTGTGTTAGCTATGAACATACTAACGGTTCGTACGGGTATCTAAGAGTTGACAAAAGCAACTGTATTCTTCCTCGTTTTTTATTTTAAATTGCTATCGTTCTTAACTCTTACAAGCATTATGGTACTTACAAGTCGGGTTTAAATATTTTTATTTTTTTAGTTAATAAGTATCGCATTTTAAAAATCAAAAATTCAATTTACCTATTGAAGCTTTTTAAAGTAAGATGAAGAATATATTGAAAGCCAAAAATGTTATTTAAAAAGAATATTTTTTTTGATAAGAAAGAAAAGAATTAGATCAATTTTAGCAGGGAAAAAGCCAACTGGAAAATTTAAAAATATAGTGTATTATAATATAATAATAATTTTCCAATTGGCGTAAAAAACCCAATTTTTATTACTTAAAATTAAAAAATAATAAAAATTCTAATATTTTTAAATTCAAAATCAAAACAAAAAATAATTATAAAATTATATCAAAACAATAAAATATATAACAAAACAATAAAATATTATATAACAAAACAACAAAAAAGAATTCATTCACTAAAAAATTAAACATAGGTATACCTAAATATAAGCAAATAAAATTCATTACTGGAAAAAAAAAATTAAACTATATTATGTACATATATTTACAACTAACTATATTTACAAAATTTTGATAGCTGAAATGCCGTTGCTCGTGAATTGATCATGGAAAAAATAAAAATAAAATAATTAAACAATTAGGTATAGGTATTTATATATTATGATTACATATGAAAAAATTATTTGTTAAAACAGAAAACTATATAGTCAGGAAAAATTTTTGGAGCTAAGAAAAGTTATTAAGTTAAGAATTAATAATTTTAAGTTTTCTTTTAACAGAACTATCCGATTTATTTATTTTTGCTTTTCATTATTTAACAATTTTTCTTTTAACCACTTTGCTTCCTTATTTAATAAAAGATTATTAACATTTCTAAAATTTTTTTTTATGCGTATAGCAATTATCATTTTCACTGAACCATGTAGAATATTTTGGGGATTTTTTTGTGGCTTCTAAACAACATGATAAAACATTTTTTTTTAAGTTTCTTTCGTGATAATTATGCGAAAAATAGTGATCAAATACACGCATATGAAATTGAGTTATTTCGAAAATATTTTCAGTTGGAGCTTTTAAGTTAAGGATTTCTGATTAATTTTTGTAATTTTTTTGATAACTAAATTGCTTCGAATCGAGTAATAAAATATCAGCAGATTTTTTTAAAAATGAATTAGTACATTGATCACAAGAAATTTTTTTCATTAATTTAAAAATAATATAGCCACAAATGTACCTTTCGGCATTTTTCGACACAATATTTTCCTGTTCTGTTTTATTAATTTCTAAATTTTTTAACTGATTTTCTTCTAATTAATTATTAACTATATTGGTTATATTATCATCGGTTTCATCAAAATTTCCCTCATTGGATTCCAAATCATTTTGTTCTGTCTCGTAATCCTTTAAATTTTCTATATTAAGAAACTCTGCATCATCTTCTTCGCAGTTAGAGTGTTCAAAATTATAATTAATTAATTTTACAGACATTCATTTTGCTAATATATTACTAAATTCCTGTATCGAAGGATTATTGCTACAACCATTTCTATACCTAATTAAAGAGAATAAATCTATAAGACATCCTGATTTAAACGATAGTAATAAATATAAACACTCACCTGCGTGTTATAAAATGAAAAGTTATCGGAACTTAATTGCGTCATCTCTGTTAAGGTCTGGACCATAGATATATTACTATAGATAGGCAGTGAAGAAAATATTTTCAGCCAATTTTGAGAAACAGCTGAGTGAACCGTGCAAATCTATTGCTTTACTTTCCTCAGAAATGGGTTCCTAAAAGGTGAAATAAATTCATTTCTAATTTTTTTATGGATTTTATCACTTATTTTGTTACTTTACAAGTAGTTAAAATTTTGAATAACCTTAATAAAATAAAATTTTAATTTTAAAAACAAAATATATAAATTATTAAGTAATATAAAAACCTAAAATCTCTGAATGAAACTGGTTATGAAAAACTGCTTTACATTATTTTAATAAATATAAACAGTTGAGTGAACGATATGTATACATATTATAAAATGCATATGTATTTTTTTGACTTAATACCTTAAGATAGGAAAACACATAAGAAGAAAAGAAACGAACCTAACTTCCCATCTATTAGTTAATATATCTATGGTCTGGACCATACCGTCAATGCAATAAATTTTTTTAGATGTGATAGGCCTTATTTTTTGAAAATTATTTTCCATTTCTAACAGATTTTTGAAAATATAGTTGTTTTGCTGCAATGCTGAACGAAATGGATTCCTATCGTATAATTTTTTACTATTTAAACAGTCAAATAATTGATTAATTTTGAATACAAATTCTGCAGTAGATTCAGCGCAAGATTTCCTAGCAACAAATTTATTTATTGCAACTAGAGTTTTTATAGCAGCAGCAATAGAATTACTAAAAATTTGAGTGGCCAATCGTACATTAATTTTTTGAAATGAATTGGGAAAAATATGTTTTTTAGAAAGTTTGGGGCACATTTTTTTACTATTGTTTCTTTCATAAAAATAAAGAGACTGAATGATTTTGAATGAAACTTGGCCATCAACGGTATTAAAATCATATTTAAGAAGTGTGTTACGAAGAGATTTGATCAAATGCACTGGATCGAAGAGCGCAAAAATTTGTTTTTCACCTTCAGTTGAATTAAAAAAAAAGGGTTTTTCTATTGAAACACTTAACATTTGAAAACATTTTCTATTACTAGCCCCCTGATCGCATATTACTGCCCTAACATTAATACCTAATATTGAAAGCTACATGTAAATTGTAATTTAAAATATTATACTACTTATCGTACTTATTCTAAACTTTTGCCCTAAATTTTACTTACTAAAATTAAATACAAATTGACGGCAAAGATTTAGAACAGCAACCGCACCAATTGTTATGAAAAATTGAAATACAATCGGATGTGGTAGCTACTTACTCAATTTTACTAAAAATCAAATATACCATTTATATAAGTAGGTACCTACTTCAATAATATCATTTTCTGAAATAATTAAGACTTTATGAAAACCGGATAAAAAATTTACAAAAAATTTTAAGCACTTAACATGATTTAACACCATGACCAAATTTTTTTAACATCAATAAAAACCTTGTTAAAATCAATCAAATCAAGTTTAAAGAAAATCTGGGCAAGGAACTAACGGAAGCTAACTATTTGTTAAAAAGTGATTTTATTGATGAAGTGTACTGTATTTAATTGATAAATAGAAAGTACCTATATATTATTTTTTTATAAGTACATATAATTAATAATTACTCACATATATATGGATCTTTAAAAATGATAATATGTATTACAACAATTATTAATTAATAAAATAAAAATTAGTTTTATATTTAAAAATTATCTCAATAAACACTTGTTTCACTTGTAATTTAAATTTTAATATATTACAAAAATAAAAATCGCGCCTTTATTAGAAAATTATACATAAAGTCAAGCAAAAATAAAATATATACATATATATGATGTATATTCTACCATCTATGGATACAAATGCACTATATATCAGCTACATTTGAGGGAACACTAAGGTATTTTTTAAACAGATTCAAACAGGTTCTAAACATAATAAAAAGCGTAAAAAAAAAATATATAAATACACTCTAGCATTAAAAAAAAAACAAAGATCTTATTGATAAACATTCCCAATCTCTATATGAGTTGTATAATGAAAAATAAAAACATGTAGCTGTGTGTATATTGTAAGTATATAGTACACTTATCTACAAAGCAAAGCATATAAAGTAAAACAAAAGTATACTGGAATTATTTTATTTAGAAAACTTTTTTTTTTTGAAAGCTAAATTGAAATATTGAATATTAACAAGGATATAATACTCAAAAAATGAGTTAAAAAGATAATTTTTTTTATGAGCTTAAAATGAATTTTGCTCAATTTATAAGCAATAACAAATTTAGATATAATTTTTGAGTGGATGTGAGATACAAAAAATTGACTAAAAAATTTTGTACTAGATAAATACTCTATGTATATAGTTTCTTTATGATTAAACACTACACAACTTAAAAAAACAAATTAAACTCGATTTCCTAATAACAAAATCAATGAAAAATCTCGAAGTCAAACTACAAAATCCTAATCAAATTAATAAAATTAGTCAAGTTCTATTTAGTAACACTAAAGACAAAATTGTACCTTATATCTAAATTTAATAGGAACTGAAAATTTTAATACAAAATTCTTAATAGATTCTGGTGCAAGCATAAGTTAATAAAATTAAATGCGTTGCAAAAGGGCACAGAAGTACGAATTTCTTCAATGCAACTAAAAGGTATTGACACGGAAATCATTAAAACCTTAGGAAGAACGGTTTTAAATATGAAAATATCCAATATTACAAATCTTATAAAATTTATATAGTAAATTCAAACTTTCCTATTCCACTTTTTTTTAATCGAAGGGGAAAATTTTTAAGCGCAGTTAAAGCCGTTATAGATTATGGTAAATTTAAACTCAAAAAAAAAATCAGCTATATCCACCACCGCTATTATACAAAAAGTATAAAACTTCTAATAATTTCACATAATTTTTTTTTATTTAATAACAATAATAACTAAGAAATTAATTAATAGTAACAATATATGTACATTCATTCATACATCCATTTACATATGTATGTAAGTATGTACATGGTTTTTTTTTCATTCAAAAATATTAGAAGTAAAAAATAATAGAAACTGTAAACAAATAAAAAACAAACATAAGGTTAATATTTAATCTGCTAACAAAAATTTTACAGTTTGAATTTTGCGTCATCAACAAGATAATAATATGCATAGATATAAGTATGTATATACATTTTTAGACCAAAAAAAAAGATCAGGAGTCTCTACCACAGGACCGACCGACTATACGGAAAGTACAATGCCAAAATTTCTAGATTTTTTACATAATAATTTATATCAAAGCAAAACAACTTCTAATAATTTAACAATATTTTGTTTTATTCAATAACAATAATAAGCAGTGAAATCGTAAAAATATATGTGCATTCGTATGACATTTACATTTATGACCATTATTATGTATTTTTAAATTTTATCTCAGCAACAAAAGAATAATATGCATACATAGATATTATATAAATTTTTAGAGATATAACAAATAAAAACAAAAAAAAATTTGTTCATAAATGTATAATACGTCGTGTTATAATAATATGTATGAAATTTGAACTTGAAAATTAAATAAAAGTTAAAGTTAGTCGGATTTAGTTTTTTCTTAATAATTTTTCTTACAAAATAAATACTGTTACAAAATATTCGTAAAACGCTACTTCCAGTTGCCCGTTTTGCTCCAAAAGCTTATCAATCCGAGAAATTTACGTCCTTAACCTTAAATATGAAATTTCATAAAATTCCGCTCAGTACACGTGCCATACACACACACACAACCACACACACACACCCCCACATACGCACACACAGGCAGACATCACGCTTAAAAAAATTTTTACAGTCTTCTATGCACCTGAGTAGTGCATTTTAGCCAAAATCTCGGGTACAAATTTTTAGTATGAAAACAATACTTACCTTATACATAATAATATGCAGTCGGTAATAGTTCAAATTAATTTCAAAATAATAAATAATTCCATTTTTATACCACCTAGATGTGAAAAGATTATAAAATATGGTCGCGTTTTTTTAAATAGTGAAGCTTTTCTTTTAAAAAATAATCAAGAAATCGAAAACACGCGGGTCTAATAATATCAAATAATCTAGTACCAGCTCAAAACGGTTACATTTATTTAAGCATATTAAATTTGACTAATGCAGCTATAGAATTAGAGGATGATTTTAAAATTAAATTTGAATCTGTAAAAGATTATTGTATATTTAATTTAAATCAAAATCAGAAAAAAATAAACTGATAATAGGCTTATGACCTTAGTAGAAAAATTAAATTTAGATCATTGAAATTTAGAAGAACGAACATCTGTTGTATAAATATGTCGAGAATTCAATGTTTTATTCTTTTTAGAAGGTAATAAGCTTTGAACGTCATTTGCGACAACCCATAAAATTCATATCAGATATGCTTATTGATGATGTAGTACGACCATGCAATACGTGACGTGAATGAAGTAGATAAGCCGAAAATCAGTTTTAGTACTACTTATGGTCATTTCGAATTCAATCGAATGCCTTTTGTTCTACGTAATGCTCCAACTACTTTCCAGATATCAATGAATGAAGTGTTTGGTATATTTGGATGACATTATTATTTGCGAAAAAAAATTAACTGAAACTTAAAAAAAACTTAAATTAATTGAAGTTGTAAAATCTGTAAAAAAGTACTGTTTAAAATTACAACCAGAGAAATGTAAGTTTCTTCACAAAAAAGTGATGTATTTAGGTCAGTAATTTCTGAACAATGTATGAAATGAAACCCTAAAATTTTTATTTTTTTTTTGCACATATTTTTGCAAGAGCCTTTTTTATTAGTATAAAAAGAATATAAGGTGTCTTTGAAAATTTATAAAGAATAGGGGTTTCTAGAAAGTCTAGTGACAATTTTTTTTTATACCAAAATTTTCCGTTTGAACTGCAGTATCTCAGAAACGGTAGCACTGATTAAGATGAAACAAGATATTTATTAAAGACAATAATAGGTCCCACAATATTGTAAAAATTGGTTCCTGTGTACTATCGTAGGTGAAAATATAACGGTTTAAGTTACATACTACAAAATGTTATGTGAAATTTCAAGGTAATTGGATAGTGTACTTAAAGTAAAGTATATCCAAATTTTTTTTTTGTTAATCATTATTAGCTCTGGGGCCGGCTTCCGCTACGGTGTAAATTGTTTTGGTACAAATGAAAACTTTTTTCATTCTCACCAACAGTTTGCATTTGCACCATTATTTCAATTCCACAAGCGTGAATGAAAACTGAAATGCTGAATGAATTATAAACACCACTGACTGTCATTTCAACACAAAATATAAAATGTGCACAAAACAATTTAATGTTATAATACTAAACTATATAAACTATTATAACTATATAATTTTCCAATTTTTTTTATAAATCTTCTGTAATAATTGCACAATCTTCGAATCTACGAATCTTCTTACTTCATCAGCATCTTTGGAAGTTATAAGATGACGTAAATATACAACTTCTGGTTTTAAAAAATTACATTTAGCTTTAAATTATATTCCTGTAAGCATTCTAATACCTTGTTTAAATTAGTATTGTGATCTTTGAGATTCGATTCAAATACTATTATGTCATTTCTATATAGAAATGCGGCTTTTTGTAAACCACTCAATGCTACAGATAACATAAGTTGAAAACTATTTATTGATATTTTTAGTTCAAATGGTAA
The DNA here is from genome assembly GCA_947095535.1 of Poecilobothrus nobilitatus. Taxonomy (NCBI): domain Eukaryota; kingdom Metazoa; phylum Arthropoda; class Insecta; order Diptera; family Dolichopodidae; genus Poecilobothrus; species Poecilobothrus nobilitatus. The sequence goes on along the minus strand of OX352774.1, from coordinate 125,105,192 downwards.
TCTTTTAAATTAGTAGTGTCTCCTATTTGTCGAAAATGCTGTAATTTTTCTTGATTTTGGGTGTAACGGAATTTGATGAAACGAACTTGTCATATCCTTGTGTTGAAAAATATTTCGATTTTCCTAATTTGTCCAGTACATCATCTAATCTAGTTAATGGAAACTTGTCATCCACAATTTTCTTGTTCAAAGATTTAAAATCGACAACTATCTCCATTTTTGTTCTCCTTCTTTACATTTTTTGGGAACAATTAATAATGGTGAGTTGTACGGACTAGTGAAATTTTCAATTATGTCGTCTTCCATTAATTTCGAAACCTGTTTTTCAATTTCCAGTAATTGGACATTTTGTGTTCTATAATTTTTTTATATATACTGATGACTTGTCTATTGCGGAAATCCGTTGTTCATAGAAATTATTTATTATCAGCATCTTTTGCTGGAATAATTGTATTAGCTATAAATACTCCTTAATCATATATTTGCCTATAATTATACTATCTTCTTTTACATCTATGTTTATATTCATGATTGCTTCTGTTCGAGGTTGTACCATGATGTTAGATAGAGTTTTAGTATTTATACTCTTTGGTAATACCATATCCTCTTCTTGGTTAGGAATGATTAATGTGCAAGTTTCATAGTCTATTTTCCACTTGTTATCATATAGAAAATCTCTACCTAAAATACCGTTCGCTGTTATATTAATTTTTTCATCAATAACATGCAATTTATGTTTAATTATATTTTCTTCGAATTCTAATTCTAAGTTCATTACACCCTCTGTCATAAAGTTTTTATGTGTGATGCCATTTATTTGGCAAGTTTCATTTTCTAAATTTTTCTTTTTGTTGTTTTCTGACATTGTAGATAAATCTGCTCCGGTAGATGTAGATATATCAATAGTGTCAGATAATCAAATTAATTTTTTATTTTTACTTATATTATGTTTGTACAGCTTTTATCATTGTTTATGCTGCTTATTTTCTTCTGTTGAATTGGTTCTGTGTATTTCTTCGGGCCGTTGTAGTTTCCCTGATTATTTTTGTAACTATTATAATTATTATTGTTGTTGTTATTATAATTGTCGTTGAAATTTTTGTTGTTGTTATTGTAATTACTACTATTATTATTAAAATTTTTTCTATAGCTATTATTGTGGTAGTTACGTTTGTAATTTTGGAAGTTATTCCTACTCCTATAATTATTTGTTTTAAAATGAATGACATTATTTGATCGCATGTCATTGTCCAATTTCAGGTACAAGTTGTATTGCTTCATTAAAGTTTTTTGGTTTGGCTGCTAATATTACAGCTTTGCATGTTTCATTCATGCCATTCTTAAATGTATTTAGACCTAATTGGTAATTTAGTTTAATTATAATACTTCTATGCGTTCATACTTCTTGTGCCACCTTCACATGCCATGCCTATAAATGCCTGAGAGTATGTTCTACTCGGGTTTTTTTAGTGTTTTTAATAAGTTAGTTAGTTCTTTAAATTAGGCATATTCCATTTAGTTTATGGCAAAATTTAGTAATATAATTTAATTTGGTAATTTATTTTTTTTTTTTTTTTATATTTTACATTTAAAAAAAAATATTCTTTAATTATATATAGTTATTAAGATTACAAAAAAAAATTTTGTTTTTTTTTGTAATAATATAATAATAAGCTCATAATGTTAGTTTTTAATGCAAATTTTTTTTTAATTTTATAATATAATTTTAATGTAAGTAATAATTTTTATAAAACAAAAATTTTTTTTTTTGTTTTATTTGTATTTGTAATTTAATTAATTAAATTTAATTTAATTTTATTCTATTTTATTTTATTCTTCTTTTTTTTTATTTTATTTTATATCGTTGCTAGTTGGATTCTTTTTTGTGTTTGCTGCTTTTTTGTTGATGAAATATTTAATCAGCTCATAGTGAAAATGATTATGGCTGTTAATACTACTTCTTTCAGTATCTCGTTGGTGTGGAAATTTGCTTGTTGAAGCACTGTTGTGTCACCACTGAAAATTGCCATCTCAAACTTCTAATTATTATTATTTCTTTTCTTTTTTTTATTTAGTTCTGCTATTCTTTTTATTGTATTGGTTTTGTTTTTCATCAGATTTTATGAAGGGCAAGCTGCTATATAAAATACTTAATTCCCTCCTTTTATTAAACTTTTTACCTCCCTGGCAAAGCCTACTTTTCCGTATTATAACGGCACGGCATGCCAATATTAAAATGATATATATATATATATATATATAGCTATTTAATTTGTACGTTCCTGCAAAGTGAATTGCTGGTTTGTACAAATTAATAGTATAAAGTAATAAACTATTTAGTTTTGTGATATGAATACTATACTATACGGACTGAATACTATCCAATACAAATTTTTATCAAAAACAATAAATTATAATAATTTAATTGTTTTGTTACAAAGAATTTTATTTGGGACAAAAGAAAGCAATATCTTGACCTAGAATTCATTTACAATATAATTACCATTTGCACAAATTATCAGCCAAAATATTATTATCGAAAATACATTATTTTCATGCGATCGGATTACTTATTTAAAAACTATAGTACAAAAATTGTAACCCGATCATCTTTATTTATTTTCATTTAATATTCATACTAAACAAGTGAACGCACTTGTTTAGTTTTAATAGTGATTCACTTTAACATTTTATTTGTCGATTTTGCTGCATTGCATTTTAACAATAAATTCAATTTTCTTTAAGCAATACACTTAAATGACTCTTGTATAATTAACAAATTATAAACTTAAATGACCTAAAACAAGTAAAAGTAACAGTAAGTCGATGCAACTTATAAGTCGATGAGGACTTATTTATACCCTACACCTAAAAAATTCAATTTAAATTAAAAATCCATAAGTTATTTTAGTTAGGTATTTAATATAACTAAGCTAAAAAAATAAATGCTTTTACAACCTTTGTACAAAATTTCAGATTTCTATCTTTATTAAATTCGAAAATATGCTTGTTAGGGCTTGGGAAGTGTGTGAAGGCACGCGGACCACCACCCCAATTCATCTCAAATTTTAGAGACATCAACAGAGTAGAACATTCTTATATCAAATTTCAAGTTTCTATCTTTATTAATTTCGAATATATGCTTGTTCGGTTTTGGGATTTGTATGGGAGGTACCCGAACAACCACTCCAATTCATCTCAAATTTTAGGGATATCAGGGATTCAGAAAAACACACCCTCGTACAAAATTTTAAGTCTCTATCTTTATTAATTTCGAAGATATGCCTATTCGGTTTTGGGAGTTGTATGGGAGGTACTCGAACGCATGGTCCGATTTCGCCCATTTACAATCCCCGCCTTACCTTAGTCATTGTTAACCTAAAGTATAAATTTCATCAAGATAGCATCATTATTTTTTGAGTTATCGTGAGTTATCGTGCGTACGGACGGACGGACGGACATCGCTAAATCGACTCAGGAGGTGATCCTGATTACCTATACCTAACTCGCTTCCTTTTGGTGGTTGCAAACACCATACCAAAGTTAATATACCTTATACTTAATGTGTAGGGTATAAAAATGAGGTCATTAATAATATTTGTATATGGATGTTGCTGATAACGTGATCTCAACATGTTACTATTAAACCTTTAGTTTCGCTTTTCCTTTGTGGTATTATTAAGTCGTTTTATTTAGAATTTGTTTAAGAAAAATATTTTTTAATAAAAAGTTAGTTCAACAATAGTATTGAAACTAAACAGTTCATTGTCTGCAAAATCTAAACTTAACAGTTAATTTTAATTTTATAACAAAATTTAATAACTAATTTTAATGTTAAATAAAAATAATTAAAAATAAAATTGACAATAGGTTATTAATTAGCTAAAATAACTGTGTTTCATTTATAATAACAAAAGTTGGACTCTATTTAATACCGAAAAAGGTAATAATAATTATAATACTGATAATTTGTCTATATGAAAATCTAGTCGGACAACGCCGAGTAACCTTGATAGTATTCTGAATAAACACAATTTAATTTAATACCTACTATTTGTCAATAATGCGTTATTACCATTAGGTATAACAGGTATTAACAGGTTATACCTAATGGTTAACAGGTATAATTTTTTTAAATTAATATATAAATATTATATACAATTTATAGAAAACTAAATAAACCCGGTGTAGCATACGCTAGTCTGGTAATCTAGAAATATTATTGGTTAATAATACTGGTATCTTAGTAATTTAGAAATAATATTGGTTTTTTGTTACTTAATTTTTTAATGAGGTAAAAAGATATAACTCTGTTCTAATATAGTTTTTATTTTTTATCTTAAAAACGTTTTTTGATAACTATATTCCCTTCATCAGTAAGAAAAGTTAACTTACGTTTATTTAAACTTATTGTAAGAATAAGTAGATAACAACACTAAGAAAACTAAGGAAAAATTTTGTAGGGGGGGTTTGTTCCTTCAACAATAATCTTTGTTTTATAAAATTGTCTAAATTCGTAAAAAATGCACTATTTTTTAAGTGAAATGTCAAAATTGAATAGTTTTGTATGCGTGATTTTCAAAATTAATTATTTTTCATATGGAAATCTGAAAATTTAATTTTTTTTTAATGAAATTGGTATATATGTGTGGACATTCTTGTAAGTATTAATAGTAATCTGAGTAGCATATAACATTCCCTGTAGATGACGTAAATGTCGAAACTAAGTAGCAGAAAAAATAGAAAACTATTTGTAAAATTAAAGTAAATTGTGTATTTATTTAGTTACGCTGTAATTTATTATAAAAATGTTTCACAACACAATTACGAGAACTTGAACGCATATTAATAGTTGGACTCAAAATCAGAGTATTCCACTTTTCCGGAATATATATATCCATATATGTATGTTTATGCAAAATTTTGAAATTTCGGGAATTTGTTTTTCGGAATTTTGTAATTTCGGGATTTAAATTTTGTGGATTTTGATTTTGGGGATTTTGATTTTTCGGAATTTTGTTTCCGCGATTTTGAATTTGGGATTTTGATTCTCCGGATTACGTACAACCCTATAAATTTTGAATTTTTTTTATTCTTTTTTTTTGTTATGTGCAGTATTAGTTTTTGCTACGAAAAATATTATTATAAAAAAGTTTACGGCTTTTATAATAGAAGATAACACTCTTAATATTTTAATTATTAAGAATTTGAATAAGAAAACTATGAAAATTATTGTTTATTTTCTTACTTATATTTATACTATTTATATTAAAATATAAAGGTGCATATTTATGTACATATATAGCATAAATTACCATAATTTATTAAATTCAAACACTAATTAATTTTTCATAATTGTATTCTATATTTATTCGCATAGAGATCCACACTCTTTTTGAATATTAAATTAAAAATCAATATTATAAATAAACAAGAAATAAATTCTCTTAAATTTAAATATTTTTTATTTTTCTATTGTACAAAATGTGGAGCACAGAAATTTTATGTAGTGAATTAAATTAGCAGTAATTTATTGTGAAAATGGTTTTAATAAGTTTTATTTAGTTCAAAATGTGATATTCTATATATAAATTATAAACCATAAAAGAAAGATAACACAGAATTTTAAATGAAAGCATCTTTGAAAGAAAAAAAACACAATCTCTAAAATATCAAAGGATATAATATCAAATATAATAAAATGTCTGCTTTTGATCAGAAAAATTTTTTTATACATAGGTATATACCTAATTATAACCCAAAGCTAAAATAAAAAAAATTATATCTACCTCTAATAACTTAAGGGAATTGTTTTAAAAAAAAATAAAAGCCTAATTTTTGTCCTTCAATTATAAGAAAATGTTATTTTTTTTTTACAAAATGGGTTTAATTTTACACCCATTTGAATTAATAATAAAATGTTATTAAATATTAGATTTGTACAGATACATATCACGTTGATTTAATTCTTATTCATATAGAATAATATGATTTGTAACATAATATAGTTGAAATTTATTTTAGTTTTTGATTTCAGTATTCTGCAGAATTAAATTTTTTTTTTAATTCAAACTTAGAAACTAAAATTATCCATGTATATTATTATTTCATCTATATATTTATCTATATCCCAATTTTTAACCAGAGAACCCTATTTTGATAAATATCTTATTATAATATGGTTTTATATTAACTCGTCGGTGTCCTTTTTTTTTTGTTTCGCACTGTTTCCATCTCGTAATGAACAGAAAAGATGAGCATTCTGTTACAATAACTTGTCGGTGTCTATTTGTTCATTTATTCGTTTGCCTACCTTAGTAGTATAGATTACTTTTGCCTATCGGTTCGAGAACATGTGGAGAGGTGCACACTAATTCGACACCGTGTGGGGAGGAGTAAACCGATTTGACACCATATGGAGAGGAGCAACTATTTCGAGATCATGTGAAGAGCAACAAACCGATTCGACAACATGTGAAGAGCAGCAAATAAAGATTTTCCAATGGCGCTAAAAACAGCGGAGTTTTGAAACGGTAAATATGAATAAAAAAGTTTGTGTCGTTGTACTTGTAATTTGTTAAATAATATTTAATTAAAAATACTCAATATTCTAAATTATAGGGTGAAAATATGAAATGTTTTTAAAGTTTGGTACATTATTTTCAGCTCATTTAATTCCATTCAGCTCCATACATTACTGCTTGTATAAAGTCTAACATGAGACAAAAGTAGGTATTCACTTGCAATGTAAGTATATCCACTACGACTTTTGTGCGGGAAATCTATTTGAATTTAATTTAGGTTGACTGTTTGTAAAATAATATCAATTAATTCATCTCGCTAATGACTTTGCGATGAGTTGGCAAATTATTGTTGCAACAATATTTTTAACATTAAAGGAAAGCCAATTTGTAATGTTGTAATAGTAGTTTTTAGTGCTTTTTTGTTTTTCAAATATTTCGTCCTTTGATATTGGTTCTATTTTTTCGACTAAACTATTGAGTTCTATTTCAAAAGTTTTGTATTTACAGCTTTTATCCTAGAATTTTTAAAAATAATTCGAAACATTCTTTGTTTTTTTGAGTAGGAATGATATTCTGTTGAATAAATTAATAAAATTTTTTATTCTCTTGCAGTTACATCGCATCCATAAATGTACACAACAATATTGCCAACAGACTGATGTAAGGTCACTTTGTAAACTGATGTAAGGTCACTTTGTAAGGTCACTTTATAAAATTGTTCAAAACAAAATATTTTGACTAATTTTGGAGAAATCACACAATCTCACTGTGAAATGGTGAATTTCTAAATGAATTCAAATATTTTACGCAGCCTCGAAATGCCAAATAATTTACGCATGCCAAAAAATTTCAAGCCAATATAGAAGTGTCGGTATTTATTGCTAAAATTCCAGGTTTTGAAATATTTTTTAGTTTTTGATCAAGAGCAAAATTCTTTAAACAGTTTACGCACTATTACATTTCAACACTTTCGTTATCTGAAGTGTACTCATTATGTTGTAAACGAGAAATATATATTATACGCGTATTTCCACTTATGTAAATCGTTAAAAAATCAGCTTTAAGCTTTCCATTTGTTAACACTACATCGAGTTTCTCAAATAAATTTATTAAATTATTAGTTGTTTTTTCGTTCTCCGTATGCCTGAAAGAGTATCTTGATGTTTGTTCTTTTTAAATCTCTAGTGAAATTTCAATCTCAAATGAAATGAAATGGTCCACTAAACTTCCTTTTATATGTTTACATAGACGTTTCGATTTTTATCAATTTTGATATTAGCATCGAATTCTGCAAAGACAATACATGTTAATGTTGAAGTTAATGGAGAACTAGATCTTGCTTCAATCTTTACTACTCCCTGGTTTAATAAACTCAGACATGTACCTGTTTCCGAGCAGTCTGATGATAAATCAAAAAAATCTAATAAGTATTTGTAATTCTACAAATATAAAAAAAACGCGCTAGTCAGCCTTCCTGTTCCTCTATCCACTTTTTTAAATTTACTTTTGCAAACAATTGTTTCCTCTTTTCAAATAAGTCATTTAATTTAACATATTTGCTGTATTAATTTTTTTATATTGCCAATGTATAATTACATAATAATTAACTCGAAATCAGAAAAAGGAATATATATGTTTTAAGAAGGTACGTGAGATTTTAAAACTTTCAGAATTACAAAACTATTATATTATATGCGGCGACCTGAATGCTAAACACCAATCTTGGGGAAATACTAACCATAACCCACGAGGCACACTTCTCGCAAAATTTGTAGATGACAATAGAATATTATACAAAATTGCATTATATTCCACAGATATTCTTTCCTAGCCCAGAGGAAAATTCTTCCTAGACTTAGTTATAGCTGACTCTAGACTCTCATTAAAAACTACATGTTCAGGTAAAATGGAAACGCTTATTTATGATAGCGACCATTTGGCCATATTTACAGAATTATTTCAAATAGAAAACGAACTCAATTTCACAATACCAAATAACAATCATCTACTATTTAACAAGGCCAACTGGAAAAAATTCCGGAAATATATCAATACACAACTCCAACTGGATGACTCGCTAAATAACATGCCCAATAACAGAAATTTATATAGTACCGAAATCAACTCCTATCTTAAAAAAATTGAAATCATTATTCAAAAAGCCATGCAAAACGCAATTCCAACATATACCAATAACAAAAATAGCATTGATATATATGTAAATGCAACTATTAATCGTTTAACAAAGTTTAAAAATCAACTTCTAAGTTCTAAATTTAATTTATTAAAAATAAATATCAATGACCTTTCCACAATAAATAAAATAAATTTACTTTTAAAAAATATCAATTGTTTAATAAAACAAAATCTTAGAATTAATATTAATAAATACTGGCAAAACCGAATTACTAATATAAAAGTTTCCTACAATAAAAACATGTTTTCTGAAATTAAAAAAATTTACAAATCATCCAAACCAGACAAAATTCATAAATTAAAAATTCATACTAATAACATTCTCCATCAAGCTGGAATTAATATCAATAAACTAAAAATCAACAATGATCAACTATGCATCGAAAACGAAATTGAAATGCTGATTACTATAGGTGGTCACCTATCACAAGTTCATAATCAAACAAATTAAAAAGTTTATCCATATGATAACCCAGTCAAAACAACTAAAGATAATTTCAAAACATGTTTTGAAAATAATTTAACAAACAAAAATTCTGTTAAAAAATTTAATAATACACTCAGGGCAAATAAATTGACTGCAGATCAAACTCAAAATAATTATTTTGTAACACTTCAAAATCTGAAACAAATTTTTAAAAACTTGAAAAATAAAAAATCTTCTGGCTGCGATAATATTCCAAATATTGTTTTAAAAGAACTACCAGATTCGGTAATAGAAAAATTTTGTATAATATTCAACAATTGTCTAAATATAAGTTATTTCCCAAAAGACTGTATAAAATCGCTTGTTGTAGCCGTAATAAAACCGGGCAAAGATCCCATCGATCCAAATAGTTATAGGCCTATCAGTTTATTACCTAACATTAGCAAGGTCTTTGTAGTTATTATTAATAAGTTTCTAGTAGAAGAAAGCGAGAAAAAAGGGATAATACCTTCAAATCAGTTTGGTTTTCGCTATAAACATAGCACTATCCACGCAATGGGTAAATTATCTTCAGATATCTGTAGGCAGATAAATGATAAAAAATGCTTAGCGGCTTGCTTTACTGATTTTGAAAAAGCATTTGATACCGTTTGGCTAGATGGTATGATATACAAATTATTAAAATATAAATATTCTCCACATCTAGTGTACATGATTGAAAGTATGGTACGAAATAAAACTTTTGGAGCTATTTATAATAACAAGAAATTCTCTAAAGAGTAATCTCTTTACTCTTTAGAGAATAATAATTCTCTAAAGAGTAAAGAGTCAAATAGACAAGGGCCTCCAACAGGGTACCGTAAATTCACCCATATTGTTTAATATATATATTAGCGAGCTACTAGACTCACTAAACAAAACTTTAGTGCCTAGTCACAGTATTGCTTTTGCTGACGATTTAACAATATATACGCCAGATCATACCATCACCAATGCTCAAAATTCACTACAAAAATGATTAAATAATGTTGTTAATTATAGTAAAAGATGGAAACTTAAAATAAATTACGAAAAATGTGTAACTGTCCTCTTTCGAAATATCACCAAGGTAATTAACAATAATCTAAAAAAACATTGCACAGAATTCCACTTCAAAGCTCATAATAATACAAAAATTAACAACTGCCAAAGTTTTAAATAATTAGGAATTTTATATCAAAATCTATATAACTTCAAAGATTACGAAATCAAATAAGAAAAGCAACAAAAGCCTTTCTAACACTTCGTAAATTGTTTTACTCAAAAATACTATGCAACAAAGTCAAATTACTTTGTTACAAGAATTTAATTCGGCCAATATTAACTTATGGTTGTCCAGTCTGGTATAACATCAGTTCATCTATGATGGAAAAACTAAGACTATTTGAACGTAAATGCCTCAGAGCATGTACGAATTTAAACAGGAAACCTACAACAAATTATCTACATTACTACTCCAACAAAATATTATATGATAAGGCCAAAATAATCAGAATCGATAATTTTATTATTCTTCTCATACGAAACAATATTCAGAGAAGTAGTGAAGTTCTAGAAAATTCTTTAATATGCCACCCATGGTTTTTTTTTTTTTTTTCGAGGGACGGTGGAAAACATCAAAAGTCACCCAAAGGAACTGCACGAGGTTCCTCTGAGTAGTGTTGGACTTTAACCAACCAAAACCACCCCCTTTAAAACCAAACTATAGGATTGGTCTTTTAATACATAATAATATAATGTACAGCTTGGTTTTGGGGAAAAGGATGGGGGAAGGAATACTTGGGTGTTTGAATATAGGAAAATTGGGATTATGGAGGATGAAGGGAAAAATTTGGATAGTTATTTTGAGGAAAGATGTTAGTGTTCTTCTTGAATTTCGATATATCGTACACAAATGAATTACCAACTTTTGGGAACACATGTGCGGGCATAAGGTTCCATAAACGCGACGTGCGCATGACAAACGAATTCCCGAATGCTGTATTGCGCCATCTTGACAGTTCGACAGTGTATGGGTGGGCATCTGTTGCACTCCTCGTTTCACGTTGGAAAACTTTGAGTGGAGGCATCAATTGTTTTATTTCTTTAGAACAGGTATTCACCCCTACAAGGTATCTATAAAAGAGGGTCAATGACCCAACAGTACGGCGATGGCAAAGTGGAGTGAGCGTTGCGGTAACACTGGGGTCGCCAATAAGCCGAATAGCTCTGTTTTGCACTTTGTCGAGAAAACCCAGCGCTGTTTGGGGCGCTCCAGCCCAAATATGTGCATTATACTCCATTTTGGGCGTAATGTACATTTTATAGATGTTGAGCAGATCGGAAGGAGAGAAGTAAGCTTTACAGCGGTACAAGAAACCTAGACATATAGCAGCATCTTTAGTTATACCAAAAATATGATTTGAGCAAGTCAATTTCTGATTTAACTCGATGCCCATAATGTTTAAATCTGTTGAGTGCTGCAAAGCCTCACTCTGAAAAGTCAGGTTGGGTGTAGTAGTAGCTACTTTACGCGAGATTAAACAGCATTGCGTTTTTTTGCTGTTGAAATCAACTCTGTTGCTTTCACCCCATTTTTGGATTTTCGCTAAATCATTATTTAGCTTACTGATAGTGAAGTTTCTTGAAGTTTATTAGTTTGGTGATTAATACCACAGCGGCTATGAAATTCATAGGAAGCTAGAAGGGTGCTGTCATCTGCGAAACTATGGATTGGATTGGATGTAATTGAAAGTAGGTCATTGATAAATATTAAGAAGAGAGTGGGGGACAAAACCGATCCCTGAGGGACACCAGCATTAATTATAAAATTGTCAGATGAATAACCATCGACAAGTACCCGAATCATGCGATTCGAAAGGAAATCTCCAATCCATTTTAGAAAGAACCTACCTAGTCCTAACGCTTTGCATTTTGCTAATAAAGCATCATGCCAGACTCGATCGAACGCTTTAGAAATATCCAGAGCCACTACATCAGATTCACCAGAATGGTGAAGGCTGATATTCAACTTTTCGCAAAGGTAAGTCATGAGATCACCGGTTGAACGACGGGCTCTGAACCCGTATTGTTGATCATGAAGCAAACCTCTACGATCCAGATATTTCAAAAGCTTCTATTTTAATTATTTTTTCCATTACTTTTGAAAGAACCGAGGTTATAGCAATAGGACGGTAGTTAGAGGGATCGCTTTTATTACCTTTTTTTGGAATTGGGAAAACATGCGCAACCTTCCATTGGGTAGGGTGAATACCCGAAGTAAAGGAAAGATAGAAAAGGTTGCGTAGAAGTTTTGAAATACTTGAATAGGTATTTTTAAGAACCATAGTAGTGATACCATCTGGACCGGCTGATTTTTTTGAATCAAGATTTTTCAAGATTTTCATCACTGCTCTTGTCCTAAAGTATATTTTACCGAAGGAATAGTCAACTTCAGGAACAGTTGGTGGCTTTAAAGTTGACTGAGGCAGTGTCGAGTTGAAAGAGAACTGCTTCCCAAACAAGTTCGCTTTCGCTTTGGAATCTGACACAATCATGTTATTAATATCAACAAGCGGAGGAAAAGAAGACCCGCTAGCGTCCTCTTTTAAACTTTTTGCAAATGACCAAAAGGATTTGCTATTCTTAGGCATGTGGATAAGTTTGCGTTTCAACTTTAGGTTGAATAAGAATTTTTGCCTGTTGATAACTCTCTTGCACCTGTTTCGAACCACTATATAGTTTGCCCTGAGAGCCTCCGACCTATTGCTTTGATACAGTTTAAAAGCCTCCTCCTTTTTAAGGATGGCTTTACTGCAAATGCGATTGAACCAAGATTTGGATTTCCATTTAATAGTTCTCATGGAGTGAGGAATAAATAACCTCATTCCAAGTAAAATTGTTTCACAAATCGCATTTGCAGCAAAGTCGACATTCCTATCGCGGAAGCACAATGACCAATCAAAGGATCTGAAAAAACTGTTAAGACCCTCCCAGTTCGCATGGCTGTATCGCCATACTAATTTTCTGGAAGGAGTCCTTTGATTGGTAATTGGGCCTACCCGGAAACTTGTTTTAATTAAACAATGGTCGGAGCCACCCAGGGGGCAACCAACTGAAACCACATATTTTTCAGGGTGTTTGGTCATGAACAAGAGGTGGCTTTCTTGATCAGCACGATCTTGGATCCTAGTGGGATTTTGGACAAGTTGAGAAAGGTGGAAAAGAGATGAAAATAGTTCAACTTGTTTCCCAATTGAGTTTCAACTCAGAGAAGTGTTACTAGAAAAGTGAAGCCAGTCTCTATTATGAATATTGAAATCACCCGCCAGAACAATTTCAGTTCCTGGATATGAATCCAAAATTTCATTGATCTGGTTTGAGAGATTTTCAATTTCCACAACAGTTTCCTCTTCACTTGAGTTGGGTGATCTGTATAAGAAACAGAAATGTATGACTTGCTTTCTAACGAGGATTTTTACCCAAACATAGTGGAAAGTTGGGCTAGAACATTTGAATTTATTAAGAGTGTTGAAAGCTATGTCATTTTTAATATAGATGGCGATACCTCTTTTAGACACGAAATGTGAAACGAGTGTGTAGCCAGTAATATTAAAATTATCATTCTGGCCGTTAACTTGAGTTTCACATAGGGCAAGAATTGCTGGTTTGCTAGAATTTAAATGGCAAGTGACAGCATCGAAATTCGTCTGTAAACCGCGTATATTGCAGAAATTTACATTAAAATTGGTAATTTTGTAAAATTTTAAGAATCAATAAAAATCAAGTAAAAATCAGCAAATTAAAATTTATAATTAGATAAAAAAGTGAAATATCAAATTAAAATTTAAATTGATAAAGAAACGATAAAAATTATAAAAGTTATATGTGTATGATATGAATACCGCGAGCTTGACAACACAATTTATTTGTTAATTAAATTTAAAATTAAATTAAATGTTTGCCTTGAATGTGCAAATGATTTATAAAACGTTCAACAGTTTTTAGCAAACACTGTGAAGTGCCCTTATTGAACGCAGTTACAACCAAAAACACACCCAAAGCAAACCTTACGTGCAATACAAAAAAGAAAAAAAGAGCACGTTATAGCAAATAAAAGTTATTGATTAATTAAGTTGATTTTTACACACACTATTATAAATAATAGTAAAATTTACAATAATATTAGACTCTTCTCAAGATCTTTTATGATAAGTAAAAGTAAATTATAATAAGTAAATACCACCAGAAATTACAAATTAAAATTACTGTTTAAGTTATGGTGGTATTGATTATTGAGAAGAGAAGAATTAGAACACTAACATCTATCAAGGGGATGGAGTGAGAAGGATATTGTTTTTGCTTTGTTTACAACTAGGAGATGTTAGAAAGAAAAGAACAGAAAAAAAAAAATAAAAATAAAATTAATTGAATTGAAATAAAATTAATTGCGCGTTGAATTAAAAAAAATTTTTTTTAAAAAAATAAAATAAAATAAATTAGTCAATATACTAAATATTAAATAAATATATAAAACAAAAAAAAAAAGTGGAATTAAATAACAAAAGATAAAAATATGTGATATTAGAAAGATAAATAAATGTGATATTAAAAAAAGAAATGTGTTATTAAAAAGCAAAATCAAAAGTACTTATCTTACTGCCGCCATTGGGAGTGCAGCCAAGGTTTAAAACATGTATTATATTTATTTTGCACCTTTTACTTTACACATAATTAAAATTAAAACAAAATAAAAAAAAAAAAAAAAAACAAGTGAATTTATTAGTTAAATTAAGATTAAAATTAAAATAAAATAGATTAAGGTAAATTTAAAAGTTAAGTAGATATTATTTATATTTTTAATTATTCTAAATGATGTTGTCAAACCGACGGTCAAAACCGAACTGATACGAAGACGATCAATATTTCAACACTCAATTCGGGTTTTATTCCTTCTGAAGGATTCGTATTCCTAGATAGAAATAATTACATAGAAAATACTGAATATATTCCTATTATTTATCATTTTATTTTTTTATTTTTTTTTATTTTATTAATCAAAACCAAAACAAGGTCGTTACAAAAAAATTCTTAAATTAATGCTTATATTTAAAATTATACAAAACAATAACTTAGAACTGAACTTTTAATACTTAAATCTAAAAAAAAGTTAAGTTAAGTTAATTTATTATTGTTATTATTCATTATCAAACTACATTTTCAAATTCATTTTACATACATATGAATCACTCAGATCAAAAAAAAATATTAACAAAAAAATTAATATGATATCTGTACATTTCATACATATAGTAACAAGCAATTTTTTTTTTTTTTTGTAACATATTAAATGTAAGTGGATATCTTATTATTAAGTAGTAGTAAATTTGAAAAAATGATTTTTTTCTTTAATATTACTTAAAAGCGTTAAATTACAATTTATAAAATGTACAAAAACTTAAGCCGAATTATTGTATTTTAATGTATAAGTGTGTTATGTTTAAATTATGTCATAATTAAAAAAAATAAATGAATAATTGCCTAGGTAAGAATTAATTGTCTGAGGTCATTAAAGTGGAAAAATGTTGTTGTAAAATGTGTTTGAAAGTAATTCTGGAGATGGATGTAGAATGAAGGTGACTAATTTTATTAAAAGTAGTACAACATCTATTGATGGGTTCATTTCTTCCGTACTCTGTATTGTGTTTCTAATCCATTAAAAATTTAGTATTTCTAGTTTGTCTAACACTATCGTTAAGTCTAAACTTGTTAGTAAGAGATTGGATAGAAATACTATTATTCAAAATATCAAAAGTAAAACATGAAGACAATAATTGTCTACGTAAAGATAAAGAAAGCATGTTTAATGAATTAAGTCTTGTAGAGTAACTAGGAAAATTAGCAAAATCAGAACGATTATATCGATTTTTTAATGCAAATAAAAGAAATTGCTTTTGAACTGATTCGATTCTATTAGAATGAACTTGAAAGGCTGGATTCCATATAATGTTACCGTATTCTAAGATAGATCGAACTAGCGAACAATACAGAGATTTAGTCACAGCTATGTCACTGAATTCTTTAGCTCTTCTCTTAATGAAACCTAACATTTTATTAGCCTTTGAAACTAATTGGTCATAGTGAAGATTAAAATTAAGTTTATTATCGAGAAGAATTCCTAAATCAGTAATGCTAAAAACCCTTTCCAAAGTTACGTTATCTATTTTGTAATCGTATATCAAAGAAGATCGTTTTCGCGTAAAGCTTATAACCTTATATTTCTGTATGTTGAGCTCCAATTTATTTGACGTGCACCAAGCTTGTAATACTGATAAGCTTAACTGAAGTATAGCTGCATCAGAATTATCTTTAATAACTTGATAGGTCATCAGCAAACGAAATGTGAGGTATATTGCATAGATATTCTGAAACATCTGAGATAAATACGTTAAACAGAAGTGGGCCTAAATGGCTTCCTTGTGGAACACCGGAAGTAACTCCGATTGTGTTAGATAATACACCTTGAAATTTAACATTTTGAGTTCTTTCTGAAAGATAAAAGTTAAGCCACTCAAGAGGTTTATTTCGAAATGCCAAAAGTTGATAGTTTGTTTAGCAAAGTGAAGTGATCTACACGATCGACTTGGTATCCTTTCTCCATTTGATTCAGGATTTCAGATGTATAAACCATAAGATTCGTTGTAGTGGAACGACCTTTTCTGAAACCATGTTGTTGTTCATTGAGTTCTGCATCTATGATAGAAGTAATTCTATCAACAACAATTTTTTCAAATAATTTCGGTATAGTCGAAAGGATTGCTATACCTCGATAGTTTTCCACCGATGCTCTATCCCCCTTTTTAAAAATAGGGGTGAAGTAAGACGATTTCCACTCTTGTGGGAAAATCCCAATTGAAAGTGACTTATTGAAAATAAAATGAAGAGGAAAAATTAGACTGTGAGAACAATTATATAAAAAAATTGGAGGAATTAAGTCCGGACCAGCACCCTTTTTTATATCAAGACTCGAAATTGCCTCAAGAATTTCACTTTCAGAAAGATACACGTCTGTAATTAGCAAATTTGAACCATTAGATAAAGAGTTAGCCGAAGTTGTAACTGGTACTCTTGGACAATAAACTTGTTGAAAATGATCAGAAAAGAAGTTGCAAATTTCTTTTGGACAAGCAGAAACCACATTGTCCTTAGAAATCATTGAATTGGGATACCCAAATAATTTTCGTTTTGTGTTAACAAAATCAAAAAATTTTTTGGGATTAGTAACAAGTTTATTGCCAATATCAGTGATATAGTTTTCATATGCTGCATTGGCTTTTTGATTAAATTCAATAGAAAGTTGCTTATACATATTCAATAAGTCGTCGCATGGTGCTTGATATTGTTTAAGTTTTTTGTATATTTTATTGCGCCGATTTCTCAAGTTCCTAAGATCTCTATCTAGCCATAGTTCTGTTGTTTTATGTTTTTTACGAATTTTAGGAACAAAGGCGTCTATAATTTAAAACAGATTAAAGTAAAAAAAAGAAATTACTGAATTGATATCTTGTTGTACTAACAATTCGTCCCATATGATTTATGACAAAGCATTATTAATACTTTGATAGTCAGCGTTAAAAAAATCATATACAATTTCATTATTGTAAGATGTGGTCAAAAGTGGAATAGAAGTGGAGAAATCGAAAATGATTGCGTTATGATGAGTAGTGTTCGTAAGTAGATTATCTGCATCATCAGCGAGTTTAACCGTCACTCTATCATATGCATTCGAAAACGCAAGATCTATCCTGAAAATTAAATGGTAATAACAAATTATCCGTATCGTCTATAATAAAAGAGAGACAAGGATGGTTAAAATCGTCAAAAACAAAAATTGAATCATTCTCATGCATATCGGGAATAATATTGTGATATACACTATAAAATTCAGAATATGAGGAATTATCAGAATTCGGAGGAAAGTAAACAATACCTAGGTATAAATTATTCGTACCTAAGTTTATTTTAATAAATAGGTGATCGAAAGATTGATATGTATCAGTAAATAATGGTACACTAGATATATAATTATTAACGGCAAGTAGCACGCCACCTCCTCGCGAACAATTTACAGATAGATAATCACGATCTTTCCTGTAAATGGACCAATTTCCATCAAGAATTTCCTCGTTTTTAAAAGAATCATTAAGCCATGTTTCAGTAATAGCAAGAACACTGAAATTGCATGACTTAGCATCAAGATAAAGTTTATTGAGCTTGCCTCTCATACCACTACAGTTGGGATAAAATATTTTAATGTTATTTAAATTGTTGGTGGTATGTGTAATTCTCTTAATAGGAATAATAATAAGATCATTTCGAGGAGCTTGGTAGAAAAAACTTATTATAACTTTCACGAGATGAATTCAAGTGCTTATAGTAGTTACTTTCACAATGGCTCAGATAAGACCGAAGATCCTCTTTTACATCCTTTTCCGAAATATCTATCGAATTATGGAATTTGATGTACAGTTTATACAGGTCTTCATATTTAGTAGGAAGTCCTTCATTGTTAATTAAAGCTATTAGGTTAGTTCGAGTCTTGCCCTCTAGAACAATGTTATAAGAATCATTGTGAAGGTAAGCTAAATATAACCTAACGTTGTTCAAGGCCCGTTCTTCTCTAAATCTTGAAAGAGCATATGTGCTATCACCCTGCAGCGATTCATATGTCATTCTAGTAATTGGCGGCATTAAAGGTTTGATAAATGATTTACTTGTGGTACCAATTGAAGTGTTAGTATTATTATTACTATTGTCCAACTTAGTTTTATTAGTACACCCATAAACGAAATTAGGATAATCATTATTGCCCAAATCAGAAGAAGATGCCGGTTCGGTAACAGAGATTAACGAGCTAGTATTATTGATACTATTGTCATTATTATTATCATCAATACTATGAACCTCATTAATGCTTTGGATACTGTCATTATCGTCATTATACTGTGTATAATTATTATTATTTTTATTAATTGGAAGCAATAAATAAGGTTTATTGTTCGAGAAATCAGTAGAGTTATTAAACGAAGGTAGTAAAGAGTGCTTTTTGTATAGTGGTGAGGTACGGAAAGTAAAATTCTCGTTAGATAAAATTGAACTATTTAAATCAGAATTTCTATTATGCGAATTTAATAATGTGTGTGTTTTGGTACTAGTTTGTGTTTTTTTAATTGATTTACTAAAGCTAACATGTTTATTATTATCTGTTTTATTATTTTGATTAAATTTCATATTATTATTTTTACTAATATTTTTACTACTACTATTATTATTTTTCTTCATTTTACTAGTTTTAATTACATTCTTATTGTTATTATTATTAATTTTATTAATACTACTATTAATTTTATTAATACTACTATTTTTAATTTTATTAATTTTCTTATTTTTCTTATTCTTATTATCAAAATTTATAATTCTATTTTTACTATTTTTATTATTTATTTTAGCTTTATTACTTACAGTTTTCCTACTAAGATCATTAAAATCTGCCACTATCGTACCAGGTTTCCACACTGTAGAATTCTTGATTTCTTTAGTTACAAATGGTGGGACACTAATTTTAAAATTAAAATATTTTGGGTTGAATTTTAACCAACGTGGAGTAATCTTTTTACAATAAAAGTCATCACAATTAAATTTTTTTTTTATAAAATCAGTTAAAAACTTTTCTGTAGTATTAACGTGTAAATTTGAAATTCTTAAATTGAAATTTGGTTGATATACTGCACGTGGTGCTTCATCCATTATGTCGCCAGAATTCAAAGAAGCATCAATAACCTCAGAAACAGCGACTTTATTTTTGTTAAGTACAACAGAATTGTCTAAGCTATCTGCTATCCTTAATTCTTCGAATAAAGACTCGCTTTTAGCAGGTTCTTCATTGGAATTATTGATTTTACAGCTATCCTGAAGTAACTCTAATTTAGATTTAACAATATCTAAATCTGCTAAAACAACGTTTCTGAAACTCATTGATATATCACTAGCTGTAATATTTTGTTTAAGTGATGAATACTGTTTATTCAAATTATTCGTCACATTTTTTAATTCATCCAAATTTCTATTAATATTATTATTATTGTTATTTGGAGTTGACAAAGGCTCAACAACAGCTCTAATTGATGAGATTTCTTTTTTCAAACCTATCATCTGTTCACTAATAAATTTCTTGACGTCACCTGGAAAACATGCCAAAGTATTATTCATTGCTTCAAAAGTTTTTTCCATTTCCTGGAAATTAGCAGCATTGTTCTTAATAACGGCAGATAATTTTGTTACCGTTCCCAGATGATCATGCTTCAGAACATCAATAGCCTCAAAAATTTTATTATAGAACTGTTCAAATGTTTTATTTTGCTCTAAACAATTCTCGCAAACAAAATGCTTGGCAAGAAACGAACTATACCAATTTCTTGCAGCATTGATACAAGCGCCATGAAATTTAAGATGACAAAAACCTCTACAGGAACAGTTTCAGTTTTTGCATCATTAATGAAACAAACTTTAGCGCTGCATTTGAATTTCATATTGTATAATTAATTAATTAAATTTATTTCACAATTTGATAATATTTATTAAAAAAAATTTTAATTGGGTTAGGTCAACTCACAAACTTTTAGCAAAGTTGACAAAAAAAAAAATGATTTTTAAATTTAAAAAGTTTAAGTAGATTAATAATATATTTTAATTATTGAATAATTTACTGACAGCTACAAATTAAATTAAAAAAATTAAAATATAAAAAAGTTAAGCGTAACAAAAAGCACGTATTTATACAGTGAAAGTTAAAAAGTGAATGAATTTTAATTTTAAATTTTAGTAACGATAAGAAAATACATTCATTTCATTTTAAACGAAATAGTAACGATAAGAAAATCCCATTAAGCCTAAACTTAAGCAATTTAAACTCGGAGATATTTTACTTCGACAAATATATTCCCAGTCTAATTAAACTAAAAAATTAAAAACCAATTTTTTGGAAACATTTAGACTAAGTTAGAATAAATATAGGTTAGTTTAGTTTTTAGTAATAAGTTTAAAATCTCAAATATGAAAATCTGCTTTTCTTAAATATTTTCCAGAAATTATAGAAAAATAATTAATTACATAAAAAAAAATATATATATATATTATAATATTTAAAATAAATGCATAATTAAAATAAATTTTAAATCCAATTTAAATTATATAAAATTAAGTAAGAGAGCTTAGCTACTGTAAGCTGTATGTAAATTAAAGTACTCATAATTTAGATATAATGAAATTCATTTTTTAGTTAAGTTTAGAATAAGATAAGAAAAAATTATATTTAAATGCAGAAATAAAACTATTTAAAAAAAAATAAAAAAAAAAAGGAGGTACGCGCTCGCGCTGAATGTGTGGTCAATATGTGGCTCTTCCTTGTGCACAATAAGGTTCTAAAAACTGTTGTATCTTGGAATTTCGTTTGGCATGTTCGCCATTTAATTTAGTATTGGCAATTTTTAATTTTTAATGTTTCTCATGTGTTTAACGTTTGATATACGTGTACGATTATTTTTATTTTTCTAATTTCTTCCAAATTTAAATTTTAATCCAATTTTGTTTACAAATTTAAAATTTCAATATAATTTTTATTTTTTTAATAAAATTTCCCCATTTCAACTCCTCGCAAATTGTGTATATTATTACAAATTTTTCGTTGACTTTTTATTACATCAGAGGTTTAGCATGTAATTTCCAATGAGTTGAAGTCCAGCTTCACCCAGAAAAACCAGCTATACCAGCCCTAAGCGAAGCCCATGTTAAAGGTGATATCACTAATTATAGTATGAACGGCTATATGCTGGTTCCACTTTACACCCCACACAGAGGTGTCGTTTTATACATACGTTTTAACTTGGATTTCAGCATCCTTCATGATATAAAAAGCTTCAACTCTGTCTAGTACTACAACTTAGTTAAGTATGCTTTATAACGGTATAAGGCGTCTGAAGGAGTGATGTTTTTTCTGTTCAGAGTTACATTACATTGTTTAATTAAAGGATATAATAAATTATATTATTAATTTAATAGTTGACGGTGTTGTCTCTTAATGAATGGCATCCTGATACTAAAGAATTTTATGACCTCTTCTGAACGAAAAATACTTGTTTGTAATGCAAAAGGCAACGCAAAAAAGGTCAAGGTCAGATTGCATACACTTTATTCTTTTATTAAATATATCGGAAGTTTTACTTTGAAGTAAAACTTAATGACTTTACTTAATGAACTAACAAGAAGAAGTTGAATAAAGGTCTTGCCGGCTATTCACATAAATAACATCTTGTGTTTTGATGATGGTTAAGAAACATAAGAAACAACTGGCTGGAGTACAAGGACCAGGAACCAAATATTCATCGGCGAAATTTTATACTATATTTCGAGCTGAAGTCTATGCAATCGAAAGATGCAACCTAAGCATGATAATGCTTCAGTTTATATGTGGTGTTAGCTAATGTTAGGGATGAGTTATGGTATGAAGTTTTTTCTGAATCTAACCCATCGAATAATTTTGATATATTATTAAATCAAATTTTAAATTCTAGTGGGATCATCAATAGTAATAATGTAAATAATAATAAAAAAAAAAAATTAAACCATGGATTAATTCTTTATTATTAAATAAAATTAATTTTAAAAATAGATTTTATAAAAAAGTTAAACAACACCCAACTAATAACAACCTGATGAATAAATATAAAAAAATGTGTAAGCGGATTTCTAGGGAGGTTACTTTTTATAAAAATAATTATTCTAAAACGCAATTTAGGATCCAAAGGGGAAAAAAGGGAAAAAAGAATGGGATATAGTGAACAATTTACTTAATAAATCTAAAAATAAAAATAGCAGTGCACTAATCTTATTATAAATGGTGAAATTGTTACTGAGTCTACGGCAAAGGCAAGTCCATTTAACCAATTCTTTTCAAGTATTGGCGGAAAAATTAGTAATGAAAGTGCTAAAATAAACGATTCATGTAAATGTTTGGCTTTCGATTTATGTTTATGCTTATTTTCTACGTTTGAAGTACATCAAACGATATTGTCACTAAAAAACAATAACAAAAAAAATATCCTATAACATAGTAGACGTACTATGCCACTTATACAATAAAAGTATTACACTTGGTATATTTCCGGTTTGCCTCAAAAATGCTGAAATCATTCGATTATTCTAAAAAGATGATAAACAGGATCTAAATACCTATAGACCTATATCGGTTTTATTTACTTTTTCAAAGATTTTTGAAAAATTAATCAAATGTACAATTCTAAATTTCTTAAACAAACATAACTTCCTTTCTAATTCCCAATTTGGTTTTAGATCGAATTTATCTAGAGAGGATGCTAGATTTTTGTAATGCTATTCACAATGGATTAAATAAAAAGAAAAAAAGGCTGTTTCGTTTGTTGACATATGTAAGACGTTCGATACAGTTAACCATAAAATTTTATTGAATAAATTATATAAAATCGGTTTTAGAGGTCATATGCATAAATGGTTTTCATTTTACCTATCAAAGAATAAAATTGAAAGGTATCTATAGTGATTATTCATCAATTTCTCTTGGCGTGCCACAGGGATTTGTTTTGGGCCCCATTGTCTTTTTAATTTTTATTAATTCAATATTTAATTTAAGAAAAAATTATATATTATTAACTTTATAAATTTTATATTAACCAATTATTTTGTTTTACAAATCTTAATCAAGGGAAAAATGAAATATAATTGTATTGCCTAATTTTAAGTTTTGGAAATAATGAATTATCATTTATTGTAATCGATACTATCTCTACTTAATATGTTACCTACTCTCTACTTAAAAAGTTAACTCTACTTAATAAATAAATGTTTTGTGAATTCTAACTACTGCTGGAACAGAATTAAAGCTTTTAGTTCTGCCTTTTAGATTTCTTGAACTCTTTGTTATAATTTGTCCGGTCAACTTAATAGTTTTCCTAATTTTCATTGTTCTTGGGCTAGGAACTGTGATTTGTTCCACAGTTGTTCAATCGCCTGGCAGGTTTAATTTGGGAATTTCAGTTCCGCTCCCTCTCAAGATGATGTTGCTGCTTATCTCTTGCGACTTTGTGATTTCTTGAGACAAGGGAGAAAAGAAAATTTAACTACAAATCTAAATGTATTCCTATTATATAAAAATGTTTACTGTTTCAAATTTATACCTATTGCTATTCAAAATTCCAAAATTAAAATTATAAGATAGTTGGATTCTTTGTTTTCAATATTTAGATCCTTTTTTGGTAGATCTCAGCAAAGAAAATAGTTCTAAAAAAATCATTAAAGTATTTTATTTTAAATTGTTCATTATTTCTTTAAATACAAAAACAAAACAAATTTTTGTTATAATCAATTTAAAGAAAGGCAAAAAAAGCAAAAGAGCTTCCTTGAAACTTTTATAAATTAAATCATTTAAAATATTTTAGAACATTTCCAAAAAAAATTTTTAAAAATCTTCCTATTAATTTCACTCTGTCCTTTCGTCTGTCCTCTGAGGTCGGCAAAAATCCCCAATCCAAACCCTCCTCGTGGGTGCCGACCGGAAATAATCACCAGGTAGGTGGCTAGGTAATAAGGGAAAGGTAAACTGAGTCTGTCTTTATGTATCGTATTACTGACACCTCGGTTTTTACCGGAACCATCGGATTGGGGTAAACCTGGGCCGGATTCAAGGTGTTATACGACCCGTGCCGATGATCAGCCTGGCTGGGGGCCCAGTCTTAAAAATAGCCCAGTCGCGAACGGAGTATTCGGAGTACCTGCCGACCCTCCGAATTAATTAGCCTTACCCTATGTATACGAATCTCTGCATAGGGTGGACCTTCCTTTTCTTCGTACTCGTGGGTTCAAATATGGAACAAAATAAAAAAAAAGATTCGAAAAAAGAGTTAGCCGGCACTTCCCAAAAGTCGGCAAGTAAAGCGACCAAACCGGGCACTGACAGTGCTAAGGAAAGTCGCGAACAACCAAAGACGGTACGCAAATTGCGCCCGTCGAAACAAGCCTTTTTTGATAAACGGTCGGCCTATAAAATTATTGAGAGGTTAAGCTCTCTCAATAATGGTCAGTTATCTGAGGCACAAAAGAATTCCTTAGCCTGGGCCAAAACAGTAGTAGGCCAGGTGAAGCCCCAAGAAGGACAAATTCCAGGTTCATCGAAGGGTCTTATGTCCAAGAGACAGAGGTCACAAGATGAGCTACAGGGTAGTTCCAAAAAGGCTAGGTTGCTAGGGAGCAACCAGGTAACCAGGCCATTCAATGAAATTGCAAAGGATAGTTTAATTCTGGCAATCATTGATGAGGGGTTAGAGGATGGGGGTATTTCTCCCAGTAACTGGAAGAAAGTTATTGTTGCTTTAAACACAACTTTCTTCCAGGTACTGGAAGAAAACCCGGGACCACCACCCTCCTGTAGAGACGCTGGCTGGCATCAGGGTCACGTCAAATTGACTACTTGTGCTGATCAGAGTTCGGCAGATCTCTACAAGCAGGCGATAGGTAAGGTGGGAAGTCTGTGGCCAGGGGCCAAGCTCAAAGCCGTAGGCAGGGATGAAATCCCTAGCAGGCCAAGAGCTAGGGTATGGCTAGCAGGCCAAGAGCTAGGGTATGGATATTATCTTGATCCAAGAGCCACGGGTGATAAAAAAACAGGTTCATGGACTCAAGATACCAGGGTACACGTTGTTGTACAATAAAGAGGTATGCAGACCTAGAGCGTGCATACTTCCTAAAAATACATTAAATTTAACTTTTATGTATAATTACAGTGATGCTGATCTGGTCGCGGCGAGCCTAAAGGTAAAAAACTTAAGGCTCTGGGTTGTTGCGGCGTATCTTCCTCACGACTCGCAGGATCCACTCCCTCCATCCAATCTGGCAGGGCTGATAGCGGATGCTAGGAGGATGAACATTGGGGTCATCATAAGCTGCGACGCCAATGCTCACCATGACATCTGGGGTAGTTCGGATACCAACGAAAGAGGTGAGTCACTTTTTGATTACATTTTAAGTACTAACCTTCTTATCTGTAATATTGGCAGGGAACCTACCTTTGGTACTAGTAATAGGCAAGAAGTCCTAGTCTCCACATAACCTTAGTCTCGGACTTCATTTATTCTAAAATAAACTCATGGAAAGTTTCTGATGAGCATTCCTTTTCAGATCACAGATACCTTGAGTTCAGTCTGGACGAAAGTCCACCAACAAAGTCAATCTATAGAAATCCTAAGAGAACTGACTGGAACAAATATAGGGAGCACTTAAAATCAACGCTTCCCTCCTTAACACCTGAAATTCCTAAAAATATCAAGGATCTAAATAGCCTAGTAAACGTTTTTACTAAGGCCTGCAATAAGTCCTTAGAGCATTCATGTCCCATCAGTAAACCTAGGGGTAAACCTAAACCACCTTGGTGGAATGATGAAATCAAAGCTCTAAGGAAAGATAGTAGGAGGGCTTTTAATAATGCCAAAAAAACAAATGAGATACAGGACTGGAGCTCTTATAAAACAGCTCTTAGTCAGTACAAAAAAGCACTTAAAAAGGCGAAAAGAGATACCTGGAGACTGTTCTGCGCAGGTATAGAGAACGTCTCCGAGGCATCTAGACTTAGGAAAATTCTATCGACAAACCCCATGGTACCCAGTCTTCTTAAAAAAGAGGATGGCAGCTGGGCTACCACAAGCGAGGAGTCGTTGGAATTACTTTTAAAAACCCACTTTCCTGGGTGCTCAAATAACAGCTCAGAGGTGGCTTGTCTTCTGAATCCTCTCCCTACTATTTCAGAGGTGGTGGTTACAGGGGACAAACTACAATGGGCTATAGATAGTTTCAAACCATTCAAGTCAAGCGGACCGGATGGAATTATACCCGCTGAGATCCAGCAAAATGCATCTACTACCCTGGCTTGGTTAAAAAGTATTTTCTATGGTTGTCTTAATTTGGGGCTTATCCCGGATAAATGGAAATAGGTCAGAGTAGTGTTCATACTCAAGGCCGGCAAAAGTAGTCACGTCCATGCGAAGGACTTTCGGCCTATAAGCTTGTCATTCTTCCTTCTAAAAACCTTAGAAAGATTGATCGACATCCATATCCGCTGCAACTTAGATAAAAATCAGCCTCTCAACATGCTTACTGTAAAGGGAAGTCAGTGGATACTGCACTTCACACTTTGACAAGCTCGATTGAAAGATCTTTAAATTGCAAAGAGTATACTCTTGCAGCTTTTATAGACATTGAGGGAGCGTTTAATAACGTCAATCAGGCAGCAATTGTGGACGCACTCATAAGCCTAGGAGTTGAACCGGAGCTAAGAGCACTGATAGCTAATATGCTAAATAGCAGGGCCATCAGTGCCAACTTTGGCAACGCTTCAGCAAAAAGGTTTGTGAAAAGAGGGACTCCGCAAGGAGGGGTGCTATCTCCCCTTCTTTGGAATATGGTAGTAAATAAACTGCTTAAAATCCTGGAAGAGGTGGGCTGCACAACTATCGCCTATGCGGACAATATTGCTGTCGTGGTCAGTGGCAAGTTTCCAGACAGTCTCAGGGACGTTTTGCAACTTGCACTAAACAAAATCACAACATGTGCTACAGACTGTGGACTGTCAGTCACAGAAAACAGAACTGGTCCTTTTTACAAGGAAATATAAAATTCCTAAAATAAAACCGCCTTCGTTAAATGGCTGCACTCTTGCCTTTAGCGAAACGGCGAAATTTCTGGGTCTAACTCTAAACAGGAAGTTAAGCTGGAAAGCTAACATCTTAGAAAGAGTGAAGAAGGCCTCAATAGCACTCTACTCGTGTAAAAAAGCCTTTGGTAGGAAATGGGGGCTTCAGCCATACATGACTTACTGGCTATACACATCCGTAGTAAGACCCATTCTTATGTACGGAGTCCTAGTATGGTGGAAGACTATCGATAAAGAGGTCAACCGCAAAGCAATCGCTAAAGTCCAAAGAACTGCCACACTATGTATTAGTGGCTCTTTAATAACAACCCCTTCTGCGGCATTAGATATCATGCTTAATCTGATGCCTGTAGAATATTATAGTAAATTTGCAGCCGCAAACACAGCTGTGAGATTAAAAGCTACATCCCAGTTGATCAATTCACGAGAAGGCCACTCGGATATCATAAACCAATTCAATACTACTCCCGCCTTGGTGGACTACACGTCCCCCACTTACTTCTTCGGGAAATCTCATGTGACGGGCATACCAAGCCGTGAGAGTTGGAGCTCGAACACAGTGATGACCTTCGAAGGAGTACAATTCTACACGGATGGTTCAAAAATGAACAGCAGTGTAGGATGCGGGGTCTTCTCAGATAATCTGAATATCAGTCATAATTTCCGATTACCAGACCATTGTAGCGTCTTCCAAGCGGAAATCATGGCAATTCAAGAAGCCTTGATTCTACTGAATAGAAGCGTTTTGACTGTGAAGCAAGTACGTATTCTGTCAGACAGTCAGGCTGCGTTAAAATCTCTGGAATCAACATGCACAACCTCGAAGACTGTAATAAACTGCCGAAAACTTCTTAACGAGAAGGCCAGGCAGTTTAGCATTCAGCTTTGCTGGGTACCAGGTCATCGAGGTATTCCGGGAAATTAAAAAGCTGATGAACTCGCAAGAATTGGTAGAACCTTACAAGTTCTGCCGGATAGGGCAGGACTAGGGGTACCTCTATCCACAAGCAAAACGTTATTTCGTAAGGAAATAACGGACATGGTAAATTACAAATGGTCAAACTTAACCTCGTGTAATATCACAAGATTGATATGGCCCAAAACCGATTTAAGACAATCCAGTGATCTGCTTTCTCTCAAAAGGGCAGACATTAGAATGGCAATAGGTATAATCACCGGTCACTGTCTAATAGGGAAGCATGCCAAAAGACTTGGTTTATCCGCAAGCGACTATTGTAGAGCCTGCAAGGATGAAGAAGAGGAGGAAACTACTCTTCATCTTCTTTGCACATGCCCGCTATTCGACAGAATTTTTTTTTATCTTTGTCAATGTCAAAATTAGACAATTTTTTTAAATTTAGTATTTAAATTTACCGTTATGTGGAAACCAAATTTTACATGATTTTTCTATGTTCATAACTTCGGCACGCTTTTAGATAGGAACTTGAAATTTTAAGACAAGAAAGAACTTTTAGAATGAATATAAGTTACATCAGAAAATTAAACTCAAATATTTAAAATAAAACTCAAAAATTTAAAATTTGCTATTTTTAGACACCTGTAACTAAGCCACCTGTGGAAATTTTCTTCGAAAAGACATAAAAATTAAAGTCTGAGTAATATATTTTTACGTGTGATAACGAAATTCTCACGCTCAATTCCCTCAAAATAGTAAAAAACGTCCTATTTTCACAGTTTTTGTTATATGAAATTTTCAAATTTTGTTGCAAGACACAATTCTAAACAGTTTATATGTACTATCTTTTGGAAATGTGCGTCTTTAAAAACCGTTGGTTTACATTCTGCCTTGTTTCCATTTCTTTTATTTGTCTCCAAAAAATATGTTATTTTTGTTTAAAAAGAAGAGAATGGTAGAAGAACATTAAATGATGTCAAATCAGAAAAGTATTTTTTTTCTATATATGTGTACATTATATTTTTTTTTTTCAATAGATATTATATTAACAGTGGAATGGAGAAGAGAAAGTCCAATCATGAAGCTGAAAATGAAAACTTTCAATATTTAACAATGAACAGATTTTAGAAAGCACGCAGCTTTAATGCTTATATGCTACAAACAAATAAATATATACATAACTGCAGAAATATGACAAATAATTTTTGGAGTTTTGTCATTTTATTTTTTTTTCCTCATTTATACTGATGAAATCTATTAAAATTACTGACATTAAAATAAATGACCAGAAACCGATTCCATTTTTCTTTTCTAGATTTGGTCCTGTTTTTAAACACCGCAAAATTCTTTATGCAAATATTATATAAATTGAAAAGAAAATAAAAGATTATGTCCTAAACTATATGTATTTTGTACATAAGTATAGAACGATATACATATGTACCTAAATAAATACTTTAATTTTGATTCAATATAATTTATCATTTTTAAAAATAAAAATTAAGTTATTTAAAGGTTTACGAATAAATGAAATATAAAGATGTCCATTAAAATATTATAAAAAGTTAATTATTTTTGTTTTACTGATTTTAAATTAAAATTAAAATTAATTTATTTGAATATTTGAACAGACACAACATACATATTTTATTATAAAATAATGCTTGATCATACATATTAAATGGAATAATGATATCATAATTTTACTATTTTTTTAACCAATCGTACAGAAAGCTTTGTAAGAAATATAATCTTCCTTTACAGTTACTTTATAGAATTCAGACAATGACAATGATAGGTACCCACATTATGCCCTTAAATATGTCTAGCAAAGAAAATAACTAAAATATATTCCACAAACTTATACCACTTATTTGGATTTTCTAATGATAATTTTGTCAAGGCTTTTGATATGATTGTTGAATGTAATCACTCTATTTGGCCATTGGCCCTCGAAACTCCTAAAGTTGAAAAAACCATTCGATGTTATGTTCTTGACAATATTCTTTAAATTTGTTGGACACAAACGCGTCTCAACAATATTTTATAAAACTGTCTATGACTGCAAAAATGTACTTGTAGTCTTTTCTTGGGATATGTCTTTGGGTTTTGAAGGTGGTCAACATGAAACCTTTCCAAAGGCAGGTCGCCTTTTGGATTTGGATGTAAGTAGCTTTCAGTTTTACCCATTTTTATTTCAGCTAAGATGTATGGCACTGAACTTCGAATAAAACTTTCGATTCTCTTTTGTAAATTTGAGATAAAGAATTCTTTCTCCACAAATTTCTCGCATTTTCCTCACATGAAAGTAGTTATCATTGCTTGGTTGACAATACCTAGAATCATAGAATTTTTTTTTTTTATATACTTTATTTAGCTTTCTTATTTTCTATTACAAATTCTTTTTTTTTTTTTTCTATACTTTTAATATAATTATTATAGTATAATATTAATTACTTATTATTATGTTAATACAATTATTCATTCTGCATGACACTGTCAAGCAATATGGTATCACGCTTTAGTAAGCACTTCAGCTTTTTAGCAAATAATTTTATGATAGAGCTCTGTTTAAGATAATGTGGTAGCTTATTATAGATTCTTATAGCTGATGATAGTCCGCTGCTGTGGGATAACTCCGTTCTAGATCTTGTATGATTTAAATAGTTTAAGCTTCTGGTGTTATAGTACACTATTTCTTTTCGTAATATGAATATTCTTATATCGTATTCTTATAGTTTAAAAATTAATTTGGCTTTTTCCATAATAAGAATTTCTGGAAGCATCAAATAACCCGTTTTTTTATAAATTTCGGCTGTTGGTG